>OX336416.1:67783346-68383346 GCA_946903255.1 Schistosoma spindalis | reverse complement strand
TAAAAACGAAGAGTAAATATTGTTTAAAAAATAATACTTCCATCAACATTTAGGTATTGAAAATAACCTAAATGAAACTTCCTTCGTCTTCAGAAGATTTCATCAGCTAGTTGCGAACTATGAAGTGAAGTTTAGTTAATATAAGATAGCACCCAGTACTTTTTTAAATCTTTGAATATTCAAATTACTTTGAAGATTTTTCGACATTCACTTGGGCATGACAATAACTTTAGGTTCATTCAAACTGACTCGCTGTTTTATTTCAACGAATTTGAGCGGCCTGTCATGCGGCGGCTATTGCATTTTTTATTTGCTGTATGTTGGTTGGATATCCGTTGGGTTGCATGAATTTAAGCTGTTTTCATATTTAATTAGTCTGTTGCTGCAATAAAATCACAAAGTAATTGTAAATAACATTAGCTTGCACCTTGGGTTGATTGTGGCTTCGTAATTTGATCTTGGAAACCAATTGCTTTACTGAAGATCACCGCTTTGTTTAAAACTTGATAAGGTCTAGAAAAAAATGGTATTATGAATACGAATAGCTTAACAATTCCACATACGCAAACTTTGTGTAAATCACTGTTTTACGCAAAGCTGAAGACGAAATGTCGAATAACTGATAAGTATCAAGCTTCTACCTTAAATGCTGGTAATAATTTCTGCACTTAGTAAAGTATTATTGCAATGATTAACTGTTTGTTTCGTTTTTTAATTGCTTATTACTGTTTATGATGCTTCATGTTCAAGAGATATCCCAATCGGCGTAAGCCAGGCATTTCAATGTGTAATACTGAATAAGCACTTCGGAATCTGGGTTGAAATCGGTTGTGTATTAAGTGAACTCTAATAAGTGGGAGAAGGATTATATTATTCCCTTTCAGACTATTCAGACCCATTATATTCATGTCGAAAGTAAATTATTTCATGACATGAGGTTTAAATGTGTTTGTGGTGCTTACGTGTACATTCTGTTATAAGCGTATATCACAAGGTTTAACAGTGAATCGTAAATCATGAGAACTTTAAGTTATGTGCCATTTATGGTCTAAGTTTCTGAAGTGCCAATCAATGTTCCGTGTAACTATAAAAGGGGAAGAATATGTCATGCGATCATCCAAGATGTTTCACATTCATCTTTGTAGTAGTTCGTGGATGGTTTGTGATCCATAAACTAGAAGACTGTTCTCGAAAGATAATGAACATTTAAAGTCGATGATGCCGCAATCATCATCAGTAGATGAAGTAGTTGAATATTTAAGGAACAAACTGGTAAGCAGATCACTGCTGCTGACGTGAAGACTATGAAGGCTCACCTGTCCATAGGTAAATATGTTCAGATATATTTTCAGATTGCGACACGCGAACTGAGATAGTATTCTGAAAATGGATATGTCACTAGAATTTTCTTCACTACTTAAAAACTAGATAAGACTCGGAACATAAAGAAGTGTGAAGACATGACAAGAACTCTGTTTACCATGAGTTCTTTTTGATTGTATTTTGAACTTAACTATGTATACAACTTGTATACTTATTTTTCTGCATCAAATGTTGTTCTTCCTTTATCAGTAGTGATGATGTGTCAATAAACTCTTGCCCGATTGTCACTTTTGTCTTCGTTATAGTTTCACGTGGAGGTATACCGGTAATCTAAGCTTGTAACTGTTTGTGACAATTAGAAATGACTAAGTATTCGCTTTATAAGTACCCGTTTCGTTATTAGAGCTTATAAATTCTGCATCAGTTTAGAAGCTTCGCTAAAATGTTGTATCGCATATATAAGTTCCTTCACTGTAACAGCGAATTCGAGTGAATATTAGCAAGATATATGATGCAAAAGAATATGACCTTTCACCAAGCTTTCACAGGATCTGAGATATTACGCATTCTTTGCTTGTAGTATGCCTTTACAAAAAAATTTAAAGATTGCGTATACTTGTTATATTTATGATTAAATAATTCATTAGATGAATGAACGTAGAATTGGTTAATATTACAGTTATCGTCAACTTGTAAATTGTTCGCTCACATAATTTTCTACATCCAACTATTCGTTAAGTTGTTCATTGGTATGAACTTGAATATTAGAAAGGTTTCGGACTTGAAATTAGTTAGCAGAAACCATATGTTACATGTCAGAAAACATATGAACATCTTATCAGTTTAACCAATACAATTCCGAAAAACATCAAATCATTAATGAAGCAAACAGTTAAACTTCGTAATATGTATCGGATTCAATACGTAAAATAGAAATCATTGGAAAGCACAATTTAAATATTACTCATCCATATGCATTAGATCACTGCTTATAATTTGGTCAGTGGTTGTAGATTCTGTTTACAGAAATTCACAAACTATATACCGGACGCAACATAAATTTGTACTAAATGAAAACACAGTTTAGCTACCATTTTCAAAACAGATATGCAGCGTTTTACTTATGAAGAATACGTGATTAGCTAATGTGATACTTGAAGTGATGTTCTAAATAATTGCTATTTGTGTTCAGAAAGAGGGCAGTAAAGACTATCAACGTCAATTATTTCTCATATAATTTTTATTTCTCAGATAAGTTATATGTTAATATGTCAGTTCCACCAAAAATGATGATACTTATAATGGTTAGAATTTGTTTATGGTTGTGTATAGTAGAAATTTATATAATGTTCAAAAATATTTTAACAAAAAATTGTCTCAAGTTACATTTACTAAACATCCTCGTTCTTCAACATCCTTTAGCGTGGTAAATCAAATGTTAAAGGACTTTAAATACCATTTTTGTTTCAAAAAATGGACAATAGTCTATCTCTAAATTGATAAATAGTGTATTTCACTTGTTTGAGTTTAGAATTATACAAATAACTACATTAAACTTGACTTAACATTCACCCGGATAGTGAATAACTACTATGTCAAGCCCCAATTTGATAATGTGGTTATTATTACCGACTTTTACATATCGTCAATCCTTGTGTATATTCATCGACCTAAATCGCGTTAGTGAATAACAGAATTAAATAAGTCGAATACGAGAATGAAGTTTTGAATACGTATATTTTGTACAATCATTGATTAGAATCAAAGAGACGGAGCAAAGGAAACGTAAAGGATAAAGCGAAGGCATGTAAACCGAGTCAATTTAATTAAGCGTTAATCAATATTTATGATCAAATCGAATCTAGGTGAAGCGAGGCAAGGAAAAGTAAGACTAAGGGGGAAGCGAATGTTTAATAAGGTCCAAATATGACTCATGTAGGATGAATAAATTGCCCTGTATGGAAGCCAGAATAAGCTATGTAGGCTTGACATAACAACAGACACTACATACTCATGGGGATAAAAGCTTTATAACAAATACAAACATTAGGAAAATTGACGTGTGACTGCAGGAATGTTGTCTATAGCTGATAAACAGAAATCCTAAATGCTCGATAACACGCAACGTGTGCCCAAGAACCCATAGCTTAACTTATTCTGTTGTATTGATAAACATACTGATAGATTTCTAAAAATTAGGCGTATTTAACACATTCATAAATTGAAACTAGATTAAAGAAACATTAATGTTAGAGTATATTGCAAAGAATAATGAATTTATATCAAATGAAGAATGTTAATTGTTTTAAATAGTTATGTTTAATCTATTTAATTAACTTTCAGCGTTATTTAAGTAATATCTGTATATACTATGGATTATGTTAATGTTTCAAGCTCAGTCTTTAATAGATTTATAAATATTTCCTTATTATTTGATTAGAAAAGTAAGTGGATTATTGGCAACAACAAAAAAAAGTTTTATTGTTTCTATTTAGAGATTGTGATGATTTTACAGAATACAGGATGTTTTAAACTATGAAGTAAATGAGTTCTCACAGTGTTTGCGAAATCTGATACAGAACACAATCAAAAATCTTTAAATACACATTTGATAAGCAAGCCAATCATTTTATAATATTAAATGTCTATTGGACATTAGGTACTAGATCATCCGATAGGAATTATTAACTCAGTGTTATTTTAGATAAATATTAACATTATCAGTAGTTGAAAAGTCAGATCCAATCAAATTTTAACTTAGAAAAACTTCAACATCACTATTGTATTAGTCAAATTGAAATGCAAATAAATTTATTAAACATACTATTTTAGCATTGGTATGTTATGTGTGCTGAAATCGTTCTTTAAAATTAGGAAGTCATTGACATTGGAAATTAATCTGTCGACCTAATCATTATTTTAAAACTCCTTTTTTAATATCAACTTGTTCTTGATTATTTATAGAAACATTAAATAAGCTAATAAACATGCAAAATTTGATTCATATTTGTATGATATATTTTATATTCAGTCATACGACGACAGTGTAAGCTATTTTATTTTTCTAGACGTATTCATAAATCGCTTTTGGACTAGATTACTGGGTCGGTCCTTTGTTCAAATTCCCTTGAGAGATCGTGGATGAAAGGGCCGTCCAGCGCTTCTAAATTTTCATTAGTGGTCTAGCTTAACTCATTAATTCAACTTTGTTTTCATAGATGCTAAGCTTTATATTAAGGACCATCATTGTCATTTCATCTTCAGAAATCGTTTGTAAAATGTAAAATGCAACAGACTATTCTAAATGAGGTATTCAAATACAACGTTATCACTGTAATAACAATATCAATAATTTTCAAACGTTTGTTCACATAAACGTGATGGTTAATCAATCTTTTTATCCAAAATATGTTGCAACATGTCTCTGGTACTTTAAAATAGTTTATGACGTAATATCACTCTGTATTTACAGTTTCTCAATATACTTTAAATCGATATTGATCTTTCATTTGTAATCTATTTTCCTTTTGATTTATTACACAGTTTTAAATACTTCAGAACACTTCTGTTCTGGACCTATGTGTACTGAATTACTATAAATACGAACGCATATCTTGAATAGTTACCATCCTCGTAACGAAAAGCTATCCTCACTGAATTATCGATTGCTTCTTCTTTAAAAATATATTTACTTATAAAATCTATAAACAATTGAAACGTCTTTGCTTGTACAATATTGTGAACATTTTGTTTTATTCATATAGTTTTCTTATACAGGAGGTTGGTCGCAGCCCAGATAGCACAGTGGTAACGTCTCTGACTATGAAGCTGGGTGACACGGGATCGAATCCGTCAGGGAGCACCAGCTACCTCAAGATTACAGGTACACCTTGCTGACGAGTGCCAAGTAGCACTAAGACCGAGTCCAGGGTTTCCTGTTCACTACCACCATCTTATCTCTACATAGTGCACGCGATGTCGAGTCATCTAGACTAGTGGCCACATTGCAACTTGGTCGATAGCATTCGATTCGCACTAAGGAGGACTTGACACACACGACAATAATCACCACCCAATGATCAATCAATTGTTATATAGTTTCATTATACATTTGGGCAAGTGATGTGCAAATAAATTCTAGTTCATAATTATAAAAAAGTTTACATAGGCTTTACTAATTAATAAGTTGTTGAGACTCATTAAACGGATGGTTTCAGGAGACTTCAGTTGAATGTTACCAGACAGTGAAAGTAATGACATGTGTAACCTAAGTTACTGGAAGAGTTTTCTTTCTCAAATGAAAAGTGTTTTCATAAATTAAGAGTATCTTTATGTCAATTTTATCTCGAATATATTTTAAAATCAATGAATTCTCGTTGTAATTAACACAGATCATAACTTTGGTATAAATGTAACAGATGTTCATCATACAGTAAAAGTATATTTTAACATAGTTATCCGTCAGTTATTTGTAAATTAGGATAAAGAGATTAGTTTGCATATTTAATGTAAGTTAATCAATTAATTAAATAAACCAAAGTTATAAATCAATGAAATAATTTGAGAATGTTTTATTTAGCTTATTCAGACTATGGTCTTTAAGAATAAGCGAATGATGAGGTCAAGTAGCCTGTACTTAGCTTGTTTTCTAAAGTTAGGTGAAGTGTACTCTGGAAAACTTAACCAGTTATATAATAACCAAGTATTTTCATGGATGACTAGAGTAATATTGAACTTGTCAATTTATGAAGAAAACAATTTCTTTTATACAAAATTAGCCGAATTAAGCAATGCATCTACTAAGGATATATTTGACTCTATTAAAGTAACAACTTTGTAGATATGTTGTTTACTTAACAAAGCAGTCAATTTAGTAAAATGGAGGTAATGTTGTGTAGGAAAAATACGGTTTTTCCAAATGTAAATTAATAAACCATATTTAAGGTTTTATTATTATGGCTACTAGAATAACTGACTTATGATATAAGTTATAGTGAGAATCACTGCAAACTCTTTTCATTTGCATATATATATATATATATATATATATATATATATATATATATATATACGGCGAATATTTTAGTACTCAACTCATTAATTTCACGGGTATTGTATGTAGGTCCTAACTGTACTAAATTTAACCCT
This sequence comes from Schistosoma spindalis, assembly GCA_946903255.1. Lineage (NCBI taxonomy): Eukaryota > Metazoa > Platyhelminthes > Trematoda > Strigeidida > Schistosomatidae > Schistosoma > Schistosoma spindalis. The sequence continues at coordinate 68,376,875 of OX336416.1, read as the reverse complement.
ACAGAACAAACCCTTGTCCCATAACGATATCATACTTTCTGTTAAATATTAAATAGGAGTGGAAAGTCTTATGTCAAAAAAGATTTTTGTCTTATAAGTAGGACTGTAGATTAATGATTATGAGCAAACGCTACATAGCTAATTATAATTTGATTTATAGTTTGTAAAACAACATTCATGAAATAAAGGAGACAACATTTTGATAAACGAAGCGTGACAATCTTCCTTTTCTCGCGCCTTTTCTTTCTCTATATATCTGTTTATTAAGAATTATCGTATGTATCTCGGCACAACAACAAATTCTATTTAATCCGGATCATCAGGAACTTTTTCTTTAATAGTTAAATAAATGCCGCTATGTACAAAAAGTTGGAGTCATTTGTTAGCTATCGGTGTAATCATGATAATACGTGGTTAAAAAGAATTTTCCGCCTATTTAGTAATTCATCAAGTCGTTTTCATACTGTCAGTAGCTTAGTGTATAGAATCTTTGAAGTAGAATTTTTAGCTAACTATTTGTTAAAATCATAAACTTGGATGTGCATATAGAGATAAAATGTCAAAATGATTACTTTCTGATAACCGTGAAACGGTTAATAATAATAGTTATCTATGATACCTCTTATGAGTTCCAAACCGTTGAACTGCGTATTTTGTATAATTTTTTGCCAGCATTACAACTTCATTGACAGCATATATTAAATAACAAGAAGAAGACAACATAATACTGAATACTACTGTGTTATTGAATGATTGAAATATGCTTTTCATAGTCGATGTACAATCTTATTCATTTTAATTTTTGTTCAAATGTAAATGTTTAAAATAACCTAAGAATTTAAAAATAAATAAAGCTATAATTATTATTGAGAGTGTGAGGTTATACATATTACAACTAATTTAAATAATTATCAGTATATGGATGTGGAGATTATTAAGTTTTTGATTGAGATCATGAATCAATTGAAAACCTGGAAGCACTGGATATCCGTTTCGTCCTATTATGGAACTCCTCGACAGTGCGCGTCCACGATCCCGTCTCGTGATATTCGAACTCAAAACATATCGGTCTCACGCGAGAAAGCTTAATCTCTAGACTACTGAGCCGGCATACAACGATGTTAATATCTAACCTAAACCAATCCACTATCTTCCATTGTACTGAGGTAGATACTTGTTTCTACCCTACACGGATTAGCTCACTAGTGACTGGCTTCGTGAGAGAAGTCTCGGAATTCTAATGAGAAGCCGTGACCATGTTTAAGTTAGACAATTTACTAGTTTTAATTAGTACGTGAGTTCAATAATAATAATGATAATAATTTGGTTTTTCTATAATTAATTATAATCATTACATTTATTCATGTGTTATCATTGTTAAGATTCTTCTCTATTATTTAATGGCTTAAAAATAGAAAAGTATATTTATTTAATACACTTAAGTATTTGTTACATTTCAGTTATTATTTTTTCTACGGTTATTTTTTTAAAACAATGAATGGCCTTTTTTTCCTGAATATGTCATTTAATTGCATTCTTGTAATTTAGAAAAAAATAAGGTAAATTAATTTCTTTTATGTAATGTATCAAGTGAAAACTGTGTTTTGAACTCATGACAAGATCTGAATGAAATAGAATTCATTTGTTTTATTACGTTCTACTACTTGACTTCTGGAGAAATAGTAGCGATTCAATTCGGTATATTCCTTGGATTTTACTAATTATGTAAATTGTTTTTGAGGAAAACATATAACAGAGCTTTTTATTCTTAGACACTTTTAAATACTAAATACCGACGTCTCTCAATATAAAAATACATAGATAGTGGCTAGCAATGGAATCCAGGACGCGCGTTTCGTCCTATCTGGGAATCAGCAGCCGGATGTACCTGTATTTCAGAGTTGATTTCCACTCTGAGACTCGAACCCAGATGCAAGTACATCCAGCCGAAGAGTTCCAAAAAGGATGAAACGCGTATTCTAGATTCTACTGCTAGCCATCATCCATCGTTGCTTAGAATGCTTGTGAATTAAGGCAATATCGAGGCAATACGCATGGTATACACACATGCCAATAAGAGACTGATCAATTGCGATCCTAAACATCAAGAGGTAAATTTAAGTTGACAATACCAAGTGAATTTTCTTTAAGGATAGTTTATAATTTATAATTAGAAACCTTTGATTCACCACAAAATCTTTAGTATCTATGATATCTATTTATGTTTGAATGTTGCTTTCCTACTTAAAGTATTGCTAATAATCCTGAAGTTAAGTCTAATATACTTTTTTTCTTTTTAAAGAAAAATTTTAAGTTTGATAAAGGATTTTTCAAAGTCAAATATGTATATTTAATAACAGAGAGAAATAGACATGTAAAATCACATTTTACATAATTAATTTAACTGTGTAGTATGATTCAATGTCTAAGTTTATGTATAATTGAAAATGAACTTGTCTTTCTTCATTAATCCTCGTAATTCACAATAGAAATTGTACGTCCACTATTATATCTCACCATAACATAACATGTATTGAGATATTTAAAACATAATCCAATATAATCGGTTATTACATCATAATGATATGCAATTATGATGAAACGGAATACTCCACTGAATAACCAATAAGAATATTTCATATTCAAACTTGTAATGTATGAATTGATGTTGCAGTCGTTTTGTTCTTCTTGTCTTTTTTAACGTATTCACGACAATACGGGACACATGAAAATGCTGTATAAAATCCTTTACGAAACCTGTTTTGTTTTAGTTTATTGGTAACACGGAAGAAAATAGTTGAGATTCAATTTTGAGCAGTTGATATTTGTCAGTTTTATAATGAAAAGGAGAAAAAAACACAAAGTTATATTATTAGCAAGAAAAAATCCTTGGACAAAATAACATTAGAGGAATGAATATAACTATAACTGATTAGGGATCTGATGCAAAGGCGCAATCGACAAAGCAAGAGCAGCATATCTACAATTGAAGAAAATCTGGAATTTAAAACAGCTGTCAACCAACACCAAAGTCAGAATTTTCTATACAAATGTCAAGAAAGTTCTACTGTATGTAGCGAAAACTTGGAGAACTACAAAACCCATCATCCAGAAGATACAAGTATCTATTAAAAACTGTCTACGAAAAAATAAAATGAATGATCTTTCATATTTGTAACATAATATATAATCAAATCTAAGATTATTAAATTTACTTACTTACTTACTTACGCCTGTTACTCCCAATGGAGCATAGGCCGCCGACCAGCATTCTCCAACCCACTCTGTCCTGGGCCTTCTTTTCTAGTTCCATCCAATTCTTGTTCATTTTTCTCATATCTATCTCCATTTCTCGGCGTAATGTATTCTTTGGTCTTCCTCTCTTCCTTCGACCTTGAGGGTTCCATATGAGGGCTTGTCTTGTGACGCAGTTCGGTGCTTTCCTCAATGTGTGTCCTATCCACTTCCAGCGCTTCTTCCTGATTTCTTCCTCCACTGGGATCTGATTTGTTCTCTCCCACAGTAGGTTGTTGCTTATAGTGTCCGGCCAACGGATCCGAAGTATTTTGCGTAGACAACTGTTAATAAACACCTGTGTGTTTTGGACGATGGATTTCGTAGTTTTCCAGGTTTCCGCCCCATACAGTAGAACTGTCTTGACATTTGTATTGAAAATTCTGACTTTGGTGTTGGTTGCTAATTGTTTTGAGTCCCAGATATTCTTCAGTTGTAGATATGCTGGTCTTGCTTTGCCAATCCGTGCCTTCACATCTGCATCAGATCCACCGTGTTCATCGATGATACTGCCCAAATATGTAAAGGTTTTTACATCTTCCAAAGCTTCTCCGTCAATTGTGATTGGATTGGTACATGTTGTGTTGTATCGAAGAATCTTGCTTTTCCCTTTGTGTATATTGAGACCTAATTATTAAATTTGCTGTCAGTTAAATAAGTGTCTTTTTCATTTCCATATTTGCTACATGAAATATTCATATATATTTTCAGCACATAATTATTAGTTCTGTCTAATTTATTCAATTCGTAGTACAAGAGATAACATTTTATTGTTCATTCACATGGAAAACAAATCTGTATATTACAGTGTAAAATGTACTTGGGTACTCGCATGGAATATCGATTCGGTTGAAATTGAGTTTCATTTTCTAAAACAATCAATGATTTCACGAAAATAACTTTAAAATCATTAACTATTTAGCGCTTATTATATTAAACATAGAAAGGTCTATGGTGACGTATATTCCGTGATTTTTTGTAACCATATTTTGCTCAATATCTGTTGTTTTTCTGCATCACTTATTTAAAAAACGATGATAATTGTTTTGAAAAATTGAATATACTTTTACTACCGCGCTGATTGAAATATAGCACGTTATCTACGTCGTCTGCCCTTCTGCTTTATTGTCCACGGCCTTTGACCGAAGACTATAATAGTGTTATAATACCCTTTTAGGCCTTCCTACACTACGTTGGTATTTTGGCCTGGATTACTATTACATAATACTACTGGACTCTGTCTTTCTCATCACGCCGTCGGTGCCATCATTCACAGGGGAATCTACATTAATCAAGTGGATATATTTGTAGTTGTCATCCCAGAGAGCAGCCTTCAAGTAACATTCATTCCTTAATAATTGTTATTATCATATTGCTCAATAATATACCATTTGTATTATAACTAAACTGTTAACCTTGGTCTTACTCGTACACAGACACTTAAGGTTTTTGCTGTTAACTTTTTATGGTATATTATTATTAACTTAGTGTATAGATGTATATTCAATAACCTCTATTTGCTGGGGTCATATAGATATTTTATATACTGAAACGTAGCTCCTAACTGTACGTAAAAATCATATTTAGATAAGAAACCAGAACCGAACGGTAGATATTGAGTTTGAGGGAGGGTTATCCGTGACTGTAAAATACCGTTTATAAAAATAAAAATTTGACAACATAATGTGGAATGTACTATTGTTTACTGACGAAATGATCAGTTCATTAGTTTTACTAAAAACTGCTTAGTGTTTTAGCGTTTTGTTGGCAAGTTAGTTTTCTACGGGGTGGGGTCGTTCACCCCATGCTCAACTCTCCTCTTTTATCCGGGCTTGGAGCTGGCAGTAGCCCTAGAAGTTTTAGTTTGCATAATGTTCTCATGGTTAATGACAAATAGTTTATAGATGAGAAGTATCTAAATAAACGGTTTGAAAGAAATGAGCATCTTTGAACCTGCCTCGCGAGATTCCAATCCACATTCTCGCACTTCAGTGCTTAACCATTGAGCCGGCATCCAACAGTGTTAATATCTAACTTCAACTAACACACGAAATTGTGCCACCGTCTACCATTGTCATCACTGAGTTGATATCTCATAACAGACCCAGTTGCAAGAAAACAGTTGAAAATTTCAAATTATGTTAGAAGCACTTTAAATCTAGAAACCAGTTTAAATGTTCAGTCGTTTATAAAAAAATATTTGATCCATATGCAATATGTTTTTGATACTTTAAATTTATAATCACTTTACATTATATTCATATTTTATTGTCTTTAAAACTATTGTATAGTTTTGTGTATAGTCACACAGATTACTTTCATATTTCCCTAATCAAACACGGATATTTTACTCCACAATGTAAAGTTTCTAATTTATGAATTCATTTCTAACCATCGAACTTAATCCCTGGATACCTATTTTGTATATATCAAAGAAAATTCTTGTTTTTAATTTATAAAACAATCTAAAGATGATTATTTTTATTCATTTCAGTTTAACCCTTTATTATTTTGAAATTTCCCACGTATTGAAAATTCCTTTGAAACTTTATGTGAATAATAATAAATGGACAACAAACTAGGTAACTACATTATCAATTTGAAAGTATGGAAAAGATTTTCTTTTATTCGTCAGTGAATACAAATGAATGAATATACTCATGTTGAAAACGATTGTTGCCAAGTATCAAAAAAGAAAAACTTTTAATAGATTTCATCATTCAAATGAAGGAATCATTTCAAAACTAAGAAACATCAACTTTTGTAAATAAGTAATATGTATCTACTTGCGTTTTCGAAATCAACAAAAAATGTAAACTAAATTCAATAACTAGATAATACCATCTAAATCATTTCCTGTATGAATCAAATTCTGCTTCAATAGTCCATCATCGTATGTACAAACTCATTTCTCTAATTCCTCATCGAATAAGATTTTCATAAAATAATCACTTATTATCTCTGATCACAACGTCATGTGTTATCGTAACCAACACCAACGTCAGAATTTTCAATACAAATGTCAAGAGAGTTCTACTGTATGTGGCGGAAACTTGGAGAACTACAAAAGCCATCATCCAGAAGACACAAGTGTTTGTTAACAGTTGTCTACGCAAAATACTTCGGATCCGTTGACCAGACACTATCAGCAACAACCTACTATGTGAGAGAACAAACCACATCCCAGTGGAGGAGGAATATTGGGAAGAAGAGCTGGAAGTGGATAGGACACACATTGAGAAAGGCACCCAACTGCGTCACAAGGCCATCCCTCACTTGGAATCCTCAAGGCCAAAGGAAAAGAGGAAGACTAAAGAACACATTATGGCGAGAAATGGTGACAGACATGAGAAGAATTAACAACAATTGGAAGGCCCAGAACAAAATGAGTTAGAGAATGCTGGTCAGTGGCCTATGCTCCATTGGGAGTAACAGGCGTAACTAAGTAAGGGAATAAGTAAGTAAGTAACAATGACACGTATTGTTTTGAATTGATGTCATAATTCAGACTAAATACCGCAATATAATTATAATTAGTGAAATACTTTTTCAGTTCAATATAAAAATGTAGTATTTGTGAATTGTGACACAATAATGATGATTAATTCAATGTTTATTATTCTACAAATGAGCAATATATATATTCTGTTACTTATATTAATACAAATAATAACAAAATGTTGATAATCAATAAACGTTAATAGAAGATGATTGAAATAAGTAAAAGGGATTAATTGATATCAATGTATTGCGTTTAGATGACTTAATTAAGATCAATGCAATATACTCATTGTACAACTCTTCATTGAAGTAGTCTTTGTTATTTGATAACATAAATAAAGTGATTAAAAATTTTTTTCAAGTTTCAGATCAGAAGATTAAAATAATGAGATTTTATGATTAAGTGACTCATGATCTTAATGTTTGAAATTACTACAATCTCCACAAAACCCCTTCTGATAATAAAGTGAATATTATTAAATATGTTGGTTACAAGTTTCGGTTTTTTTTAATATTTTTTGTTACAGAAAAAATGAAGAGAAACAAATTATTTCTATTATGAAGCATATAATTCTACTTTTTTGAACGTAAAATTAATTATCAGTATGGGGTTGTTGCTGAGAAGTTCTATACTAGGACGAAACGGTCGTCCAGTTCTTTCAGGTTTTCAATGATGATCTCACGTTAATCGATTCATGATCTCAATTAAAAACTCAACCATCTCTACAACCTCATATGGACAATTATCATGTACTTACTAGTGACTAACTATGAGAGGAAATTCTCAGAGTTCTATTGAACAGTCGTGACCAGTAGAGCTAATCCGTGTCATGTACAGACAGGTATCAACCTCAGACAATCGAAGATGGTGTCGTTATTTCATGGATTGGTTGTAGTTAGACACTAACATCATTAGATACCGACTCAGTGGAGATAGAATTCTAAAAACGTATTTTAAGGTTAGCAAATTTTTCTTTTATAATATACATCAATGGAGCGTAAAACTATAAGTCAAAGCAATGATTTATTATTTCAAAAACCACTTACAAATAAAGTAAATTACTTTATCTAACTAGAAATCTTTTGTATTTAGATCAGATCTGTGAATAATTGGAATACCTGTTAAAGTTAAATGCATGAGCCGGTTCTTTTAATTGTTTTTACTTAAGTTGTGAATAACACACACATAGCTTGTTGATTTTGACTAACATTTACAAAAGAATAAATTTAGTAGATTGTATGTTTAATGACTGTACATTTTTTGTGTGGCTATCAAAATGCAATCACACTGATTATATACCATTAGGATTTAACAAAAAGAATCATTCATTCTTTTAAAAAAAAATCATTCAGGGAGCTGAGATCTGCGATCGTTTTGGATTGCTATTGATATACATATGTCGCCGATCCTCGTATATTATTATCGACTTATATCGCGTTGGTGAATTACGTAATTAAATAAGTCAAATACAACAATGAAGTTTAAATGCGTATATTTCATACAATCGTTGATCTGAACAGACAATCGATCGGAGAAACCAAGCGAAGAAAGCGAAGTGAAATGAGGCGCGGTTGAGAAGGCGTGTGAGCCTATTTAACTTAACCAAGCGTGAATCCATATTTATAGTCTGACAAAAATAAGTTACAGACATGTGATGAGCTGGATAAGAAATGCACACATACACACGCTTACATAAAATGTCAAGTTTGATAAGCGAATAATTAACAAGGTCAAAAATATGACTCATGAAGAATGAATAAATTGATCTGTCCGAAAACTTGAATCAGCTATGAGGCCTCGACATAGCAACTGACACTATAGACAATGCAATGTTATATGCTTTAACAAATATGGTAATAAATTTCTTTTAATGACGTCACAAACTAACAATTCATAATAAAACAAGTTTTATTCTTCTGTTTGACATTTGTATATAAGATAATTATGAATAACCTAAACCATTTGTTACCAATCCAATCACAATTGACGGAGAAGCTTTGGAAGATGTAAAAACCTTTACATATTTGGGCAGTATCATCGATGAACAGGGTGGATCTGATGCAGATGTGAAGGCACGGATTGGCAAAGCAAGACCAGCATATCTACAACTGAAGAATATCTGGAACTCAAAACAATTAGCAACCAACACCAAAGTCAGAATTTTCAATACAAATGTCAAGACAGTTCTACTGTATGGGGCGGAAACCTGGAAAACTACGAAATCCATCATCCAAAACATACAGGTGTTTATTAACAGTTGTCTACGCAAAATACTTCAGATCCGCTGGCCGGACACTATAAGCAACAACCTACTGTGGGAGAGAACAAATCAGATCCCAGTGGAGGAAGAAATCAGGAAGAAGCGCTGGAAGTGGATAGGACACACATTGAGGAAAACACCGAACTGCGTCACAAGACAAGCCCTCATATGGAATCCTCAAGGTCGAAGGAGGAGAGGAAGACCAAAGAATACATTACGCCGAGAAATGGAGATAGATATGAGAAAAATGAACAAGAATTGGATGGAACTAGAAAAGAAGGCCCAGGACAGAGTGGGTTGGAGAATGCTGGTCGGCGGCCTATGCTCCATTGGGAGTAACAGGCGTAAGTAAGTAAGTAAGTAAACCATTTGTTAGTTAACAGTCTATAAAGGAATCTGGTTTGTGATTTTATTAAACCAAACTCTAGGGAAACGTATTTATGATGTAACTTTAAATAAAAAACCGAGCAAATTCGAATACACTTGTTTAGTTATCATTTCTGTTGTTCATATACAATAGAAGTGGAAATGGAACCATTAAATTGTCATTTACAATACAAAAGGTTTTAAGTTCAGTGTTTTACACTCATCCATGTAATCGGTATACTGTGGTGTCTGTCATTATGTTAAGCCCAAATACCTTATTATTCTAACTTTCGGACAGCCCATTCTATTCATTCTATTTGAGTCACATTCTGACCTTTTTAATTATTCGCTTTTCAATATCTTGACTGTCTTTGTATGAGCGCGTAGGCGTATGTACACTTCATATCCCGTTACTCATCACATGTCTGTAATTTATTTTTGTGGGCTTATAAATATTGATTAACTCTTTGTTAAGCGGGGAATTGGCCTACCAGCCATCTCCACCGCGCGCCAATTTAGCTTCGCTTTCTCATCTTCGCGTCGTTCTCCCGTTCGTTTGTCTAATCAACAATTATACGAAATATATGCATTCAAAACTCCATTCTCGTTATTTGACTTATTTAATTCCGTTATTAACTAACGCGATTTAAGTCAATGATTATATACGAGGATAGGTGATAGCAAACATTCATACAATCATACGATCAAATTGGAGTCAGATCACGGGCCACTAAAATACTACATGGAAATTAGTTGTGTTACTCTTTATGGTGTCAACCAACTTTATTTTTTGTCTGGTGTTATTCAGTCAAAGATATGTGATGAGCTTAGAAGTTAATATAGTTACATGGAATACCTTAAATTGTTCAATGATAAATAACATTTCAATGGATTCTATGTGAATTAAGTTCAATATTTGTTAGGTCTCGATAAGCATAATAAATGGTAACTTTTGGGATCCATTTATGGATCAATAATATGCGTATATTTTTATCGTATTCATATTCATATTCATGTCCCTCTTATTATAAGCTTTATTTTGACCTATAAACTATTATTATACGATCTACCATACTTGAATTATGCCCTGTCTATTAATTACTACCTCCCTCATTCACAGCCATATTTGGCTAATTCTTGTACAAATGTTGTTGCATATTTTATTGCCGAGGCTCGGATTGGTGTTCTGGACTCAACTGGCTGGGCTAGGCGGGAAGCAGGGTCAATAAGGACTCTGGACTGCTCATACGGGTTTACGCTTCATTCATCCGATCGATAAGTCACTGCTCTCTAATTGGCGGTATCATTGCATTATACATTAACAGGGCACACATGTCACAAGTTATAACAATATTTAGAAATATGAAAAATTTGGAAAACTCTATTCAATGATGGTATTAATTTATAGATATGATCAAAAAGATTATAACCGATAACGTGGTAACTATTCTCATTAATAATCCTATGATTAATTAAGGTTTTCTTTGATAATAATTTTACATTCTTAGACTAACATATGTTGTACTTTTGTTATACAACTGGTTTTTCATTGTCATATTTGATTCATTTTGTTATTTTTTTAAAACAACTAGCGATTTTGTTTTGCTACAGAAAAAAAAAATTTTCTCAGCATGAAAATATTTGAAACTTTATGTTAAGATAATGGTTGGGGGAGTAGTCAATCGAAAATTCACTATCTTATGTCAACATAGTGCACGAAATGTCAAGTCAGCTAGACTAATGGTTACATTGTAACTTGGTCAATAGGATTTGATCTGAACTAAGAAGGACTTGATATATATGACATTGATTACCACCCAGTAATCAGTCAATTATAGAAACGTTATGCACAAATCAATTCCAGAAAAAAATGAGAGAATATTCTGATAGACAACATTTTAAAATCATTATTTATAGCATTCACTTATTACTGAGGATATAATTGTACTGTCTTCTTTAATCTTCAAACTAAGCTTACAAAATAAGGTAAAAAAAACTTTTGACAGTCTGTCAGTTGTGATTAATTCTTTTCTGATCATTCACAAATGTTTACAAACTTATGTTGAAATAACAAAATAATCAGATGAATAGTAGAAGGATCGACATATTTCTAACGCTGATTAGAAAATGAGACTGAACAAAGAAAAGAAGACATAACTGAGAAATAAGTGATGAATTAATAATTGAATCTAAAGATCTAAATCATGATAATGAAGAAGTGTCATTTTTTTTACCTAAAACCTTGTGTTAGTTACAGGACTACACATTCGATCATTTCTGTTAGAAATAGTCAAATGAATAAAAGAAATATGATACTTTGAAAAGCATTATTTAATGAATGTATTGCCTTAACTAGAAGTTTTCATTCAACACCATTACTATTGTTATATCATTTAATGTTCATCAATTATATATATATTACTTAGTATTGTACTACAAATAATCTGGTTTTTTACAAAGTGACATTTCTTATGGTGAGTTGTAATGTTTTACTTAATATAAATAATACTGTGAGTTTTAAAAATTGAACATACAATTCACGTCGATTGACATTTGTGTTCTGATTTGAAGTTGAGGAATATAAGGAATTTTGAGGAGTCTGTCAGATTAAGTAAATACCAATTATTATCAAAATCAGGAGAAATAATAAAAACTTCATTATATTAGAGTATTGATTTGAGAAGACTTATATTTGGACAGAAGTAACCTAAGAATGTTCTAGGTATTGATAATTGAAAATGAAATTTAGTTAACATGTTTGTTAAATTCCAATGAGACTATAATTTTTGGACGACATTTTAGCGATTCTTAAATTACCTTGAGGAAATATCATATCACGTAACATATACTAGTATTCTTATTGTACCCTGATGGACATTGTTCGATTAACATCAAACAACAGATAGCATGATCAAAGATAATAATAAGAAGCGAAAATGACTGTAGTAAAAAAAACCCAAATGATTTTCTAAAAACAAAAAGAAAAATATAATAAATTTATTGTATACAGTTAAATATCAGCTTACTTTTTATTCATTAGAACATATATGATGGGATTGTACATTGAATTACTCATTGCTAACCAATAACAACATATAAATACAATCGGTAAACTATGACTACTTTTGATTGTTGGACTTAATTGTAATAGAATGAAAAATAATTGATATGGAAGCCAACAGATTGCAAATATCAACATAACTGCACATAACATTTTCACTGCCTTTAAGAGAAATGAAACGGTTAAATATTCAAAGGAATTTTTTTTCCAAAAAATGCTTCTGATAAACAAATTAACAAATAAATTGAACTTAGTTATTACAATAAAGTCCATAGATCTTTATTAGTATTAAGACAATGTATGTCTTGTTATAGTTTATATTTAGTAAGTTAATGACCACACGATGTGAGCTACAGGATTTTGAGGATATATACATATAGAAAGTACTTGAGCAGAATCACTGATAAACAAAGAGGATCTGATGCAGGCAGAAAGGCATGGATTGTCAAAGTAAGGACAGTATTCCATCGGTTAATGAAAATATGGAACTCAAAATGAATGTCAATCAATATTGAAGTCAGTTCTACTGTACAGTAGTGTAAGTTGGAGAACTATCACTATCATCATCAAAATGCAGAAGTATTTATAAAGAGTTGTCTACTCGAGATACTTAATGTCCGTCAGCCGGATACCATCAGCAACAGCTCCCTGTCGGAGAGGACAAACAAGCTTCCAGCTGAAGAGGAAATTAGGAAGTGACGTTGAACTTGGATAGCATATAAGTTACGGAAGTCACCAAACTGCAACACGAGGCAAACGCTAACTCGGAATCTTGAAGGAAAACGGAAAAGAGGAAGACCGAAGAATATGTGGTGTGTGCTAATTATGTAGACACAAGTAGTATGTAGTGTTAGTAGCGAACAGAATGTCTGGCAGCAGAGAGACAGGAAGATCGAAAAGTAAAAGACGAAAACAGAATGCAATTATTATGAAAATGCAAGAACAATGAAGTCTGAGTTATTTCGAGACAATTGATGGGCATTTTACAAATTGAGCATTTAATATATGCTTGTTAGATTTTACTAACAAGTTCTGTAATTTGTTGTCTAATGCATTCGATTGTTCCCCACCCGTGTTCTGTTCACGACAAATACACTTCTGCGGGAATTGGAAGCAAACATGAAAAAACCAATAGCAACTGAAAAGGATTGTCCAAGGCAGGTTTGGATGAAGAATTTTATTTGGGTGGTTTATTCTCCTCTACGAAGGTAACATATGTAAGTAATTAAGTAACGTACAAAAACTCCACGAGTTATTATTAAACTAGTAATTGGGTATGGTATTAACTAGATTTAAAATATTAATACGTTTTGATGACAGAATAATTATTACAGTGATAAACTTACTAAATTTATTTTTGTAAAGACCGTGCATACATCACGCATAAGTGAAAACATTTTCAGACGATTTCACTGTATGAGACGTGGCGTTTAATGTTTCCTAAACAATTCCTTATTACTTTGTAAGGCAGAACTCATGTTTTGTAGTTCTACTACTGTGTATCTGTGTAACTACCCGGAACTTTCTGCTCACAATCATGTAATATATTAATCACTATTTTTGAAACATTACATTACAAAACCTATGCTGTACTTAGCACTTATTCCATCGGAATTCTGAAACAAGTTTAATTCTAAGTTTCTACTGAACAGTTAAGACGCAACATTACTTAAGACATTATTAAAAGGAATAATTAAATAATATTGAATTACTTACTCTTCTTTTTGACTGAACATTTTGTGCTTGTGCCCTAGTGACTTCACCAAGTCCTCTATGAAACCATAAATGAATTGATATTGGAATATAAGTTGTGGCAAGTATGATAAGAGGAAGAACATACATTAACACAAAAAGTGTATAATCGTACCTATAAAACAAATATAATGAACAACAAAACATTATTCCCATTTTTACAAAAAACTTCCATAATTAAATTATCGTTTTATTAAAAAATAAAACGTCGTACTGTAATGTATAAAAACACAGATGGGTACAACTAATGTATTCTAATACATAATTACACATTATTTTGGGAAAACATGAAAACCATACACTGAATACTTTATTTGCTCATATTCAGCATTAGTCCTTCACATTCTGTATGATACTTCAAGTTCACCATATCCTTATACTCTTTTCAACGCTATCTTCTTAACTTTCTGCTTACAGGTTTTCCACTTCCAATTGGTGCTACATACTATCTATGACGACAGTCATAGATAGTACATACCACAGTATATATATATATATATATATATATATATATATATAATATTATTGGTAATTATTTAAAACTTATAGTTCAATGCTTAAAGTAGGTATCATTTGTAAATATTTAGTGTTGTTTTTAAAACTTTTTTTTCGGCGAGGCTATAATTTATGGACGAACCAATCAGGCATAGGATAAGAGATCTTGGATTTTGGCTCGAAATTCATTCATCTGTTTGGTTAAATATCGTTTTGGCATTTTAAGTAATGTCAGTTCGTGATGAAAAACTGTAAATCTAATTTCTTACCTTAACCATCAATTATAAATCATAATCCTTATTCTTCAAACTGCTTCATAGTCCTCATTTATCTCTAGTAAGTAAATAGACATTCTCAAGGTCATTTTAGCGTCACTCAAATGTTGTCCGTAAATTATAGTCTTACCGCTTTTACATTAAATGGAAACGTTGCTTCTCTGATGGTGTTACGATAAACACTATTTTAAGTTGTTATCTTAGTAACTGTTTGCAATATATTGAATAATGCCATAGATCGTAGATGTTTTATTGAGTTGAAATGAAGTTTCCGTAATAATTATCATTTTTATGAGAAAATCGGTATACTTGCAACAACTTTAGTTGTTAGTAAAGCAAAGACATTGTCCAAAACGATTGATGTACTGATGTATTAACATTCGGGATTTCATTAAGATTGTGGACACTCTATTTGCATTCACATACTATGTTAAGTATCCTAACAACGACATTAACGTGTCATATTTAATGTGAGGTCTTAACTATAATAAATGTGCTAACACTGTTGTTAAAATTATAGTGAAAATAAATCACAAGTAGTGAAATGATGAATAATATTTGTTTAAAAAGTAATTTGACAAATGACAGCAAACATTTTGCTTGTAGACTGATTACGCCTGTCACTGATGAGCGATAGCCTATAATTTACTTGAGTACTTATATGACTGTATCAGACTAAGCTGTGTTTAATAATATCTTTTTCATCCATACACTGACTTGCTTTGAGAAGACATTTTAATACATATAACTAAAAATTGGTAATATTTGACATTAAGTTATACTGTTCTTCATTCCCTGTACATAATATACTCAGTTTTATGGTATTTTGTAACTTTGGAAATTAGATAAGTGTTAACTTCATTAAATTATATCATAACACATTTCTGATATTATTGGCATGAACAAACAGTTGGATCACTCATTTCCTAACTGTTTTAGATCTGTTTTAATTGGATAACTTTGAATCCTAAATCTTTACACTCATACGTCCTAATAAAAACCTTACAATATCCCTATGTTGAGCACCGGAAAATTCAAATAAAAATACGATGTCAGCATATTTTCTTTTATATTTGCTTCGTGGAGAAACAAAGCGCGAATTAATTAAAATCAATAAATCTGATATTTTATGAATGAAAGAAATTTTTGACAATCAGAACGTAAAATAAACGTTTTTGACTGATGAAAGTTACATATACTGACTGGTGAAGGACAGGAGGTATATTTTCCTCAGAAAGGGGTTTTGTGGATATAAAAATTTAATAGTTGAATTCACGATTGAATTAAAGGTAGACCAACGTAGGAAACCTGGAAGCATTAGACGGCCGTTTCGTCGTAGTATGGGAATCGTCAACACTACGGATCCAAGATTAATTACCGATGTCACTTATATTAACAATGGGATAATAATTTGTGTTGGAAACTTTTTACTGTAGTAATATTTAAACCAATGCTCACAGAGAATACTTTTATTCTCAGATAATTCATCAAAAAATATTGACATCCTTAGAGCTTCGATGTTCCAACAATTAATATAAATAAATTTAAAACAAATAATCCCCTTCATAAATTTCGATAATGCAATGAGAAGGCGAAGGTCATCCGAATTATGTGACATACTAGCGTAATACATTTCGAACAATCTGATCACACATATACTTGTTAAGAACATTTTTAGATGAAAAATAAAAGGTCAACTAAACAAGTTGAAGGTAAGCCGTAACAAAGAGAAATAAATTACACAAAAATAATGTGATAATCAGCATAACCAGGGCATGTTAAGAGTAAGAATAAATTGTTTTTGAACACATAAAGGGGGTTACAGTTTCCCTAGAGCTCGTCTATTCACAAGACTTTGTTTCACATTGTTTTGAATTATAGGTCCATTATTCGAGTTACTTCTTGACATAACTTACAGTGTCACTTATAGAATAAGACACTTGAATTATAACCTTAAAATGAAAATAAAAGTAAGCTAGTGTACCAACCCTTTACAAAAGGTCATAGAATTAGTACTATTTACTATTTTGGTTCTATTGAATAATTGATGTTATTATCATTATATGAAACTCATTGTAAATAGACTTACAGAGAGTGATTATACATTTAACTACAAGTATTTTAGAAATATTTGAAAGCGAATTGTTATTATCGTAAACCTTGTCATTTAAACTGGTTAATTTTAGAAAATGATATCATGTAAACTATTATAGATTTTATCAGTGGTCTGTATGTTAAACATAACGGAATCACTTGGTTTCCCATTGATTTGCATAAATACAAGCTTTAAAGTGTTTTATTATCCTGAATTCATGTATCAACATAACTATCTTTCTGGGTCATATCTTGATAAATGTTACTATATATAATAACGTTTACTATGGTTAACTGAATTTTGGATTTAGGGAGGAAAATACTTCAGCATTTGCTACAAAAAATTACAAAGAATTTTGTTCTTGTAAATGGATTGAAAATCTATGATGTAATTTAGTGTCCTGACAAAATTAATTCCAGGATCAAAGTCAATTTAGGTTGTATAGAGAAAGAAATTAGTATTTAACTTTCTTAATTTTTATAGATCGTTTTAAGATGATTTGTACAGTTTATGTATGGTAAAAATGAGTGGATGTTAGTTAACAGTGGAATCCAGGACGTTCGTCTCATCCTATTTGGGACTCATCAGCTGGATGTACCTGCATCTCAGAGTTGAAATTCACTCCGGGACTCAAAACCAGTAACGATTGCTCCAAATACCATTGTTTTATCCAGTTACCTACTGATTCGTGATAACCATTAGCTTGTGCAATGGGGTGAAGTTTACATTCATTTTGTAAAGTGTTCCGTTAAATTTAGTTATGAAGTGTATATGTGTCACAGCCGTGTACCACACATAGAAACTGATATACTTAAGAGCGTTACGCAACATGTTTTTATACTTTTGTTAAGCTGTAACTAATGAGGCAAATCGAAACAGGATCTAGGAAATCACTAGTATTACTCTTGCTCATTTTAACATATGTTGTACAGTATTGAATAAATATAAAACCACCATTTCGAGTGTGACAGGCGTATGTTCTCTTCAATACAAGTTTCAAGGTAAATAACTGATGTTTACTAATGTTTATGACGGCCAGAATATTTGGAATTATTATCAGATAACCAATTTGTTTTTTAAAACCACCAATAACTTACGCTTCAGACCACTCTGATGACCAGTTAAGAATACAATCATTTGAAACGTATTGATCAGGTGAGTTAATCGAGATCTGTTTCACCACAACAAGTAAATCTGTACTATTTGCTATATTTTGTAAGTTTGATAAGTTTTTTGGATAAACCGTAGCTACAATTAAACCAGGCAATCCGATTGCAAACGAAATTAACCAAATAGCTGCAATTGCACAAATAACTGTCTTCAGTTTTGAACGTGGACGAAGAGGAAACATGATTGCAGTATATCTAGAATGGCAAAACACATATTAGGTTAAAAATAGTTAACACTTCAATCAGTTCGTGCCAATTAGACAGTTTCCTTACATACATACAGAAGAAACAGGTATTGCCTTGTGCATGAATAAATTTATTTTTAGCGTGGGACGCTTGTAAAGAGTGATGAATTTTTTATAGTTTTTATTACGGACTGACATCATTTAATCATTTGAAACCAGGAAGCACCGTAGAACTGCTTTATCTTAGTATAGGACCCATCGATAACGTACGTCCACGACCCAACCAAGAAACTTCGATCTCGTGTCGAAAGCTTGACATATATACCACTGACTCAAAGCCCAGTTGTATACATTTCTAACTTCAATCAGTTCACGATACTGGGCAACCATCTTACATTGTAAGCGGTGCTTAACTGTTTCACACTAAATATTGCTGTAACCCACTGATGATGGGTTTCTACAAGAACTCCTGGAGGAACCTCTAGATTTAAGTTATTAGTGGGTATACAAAGCCGAAGGTTCTGGATCTGATTCTTCATGGCCTAGTGGACGTGTAATAATCGTAAATTTCAAATACTAGTGAGCTCGCATCCAGTGGTCTAACTTCAACCACTTCACTGTATTACGCAATCTTCATCTATAGTCTGCGGTGGTTAAATTCACTTAGTATTGTTCACTTGAATCTTC
Organism: Schistosoma spindalis; assembly: GCA_946903255.1. NCBI lineage: Eukaryota > Metazoa > Platyhelminthes > Trematoda > Strigeidida > Schistosomatidae > Schistosoma > Schistosoma spindalis. The sequence goes on along the minus strand of OX336416.1, from coordinate 68,357,734 downwards.
CCATTGATGCTCAGGATTGCAATTGATCAGTTTCTTATTGACATGTATGCATACTGTATGTATTGCCTCGATATTGCCTTAATTCACAAGCATTATAAGCAAAGATGGATGGTAGCTATCAGTGGAATCCAGGACGCGTGTTTCATCCTTTTTGGAACTCTTCGGCTGGGTGTAACAGCATCTGGGTTCGATTCCATGACTGAACGTAAACTCTGAAATGCAGTTACTACCAGCTGACGCGTCTCAAATAGGATGAAACGCGCGTCGTGGATTTCACTGCTAGCTATTACGAATTCTGAATTTTTAAGGCTTATTATGTTTGGACTGAAAAGAAGAGGATTTCACAGTCAGTATTTTTCCTCTACTAACTAATCATCATTTATCAACGTTTATAGAATGTACCATTCTAATTTCAAAGAATAGTTTTGTTAATGCATTGATCTAATCAAACAGTTTGAAGCTATGCACAACAATTAAAATGTTAAATTATCAAACACTTTTAACAAAATGAGTTTCTTAAGTATATCACATCACCTTTATCTAAATATTTACGCATGATTGATAAATTAATAAACCTGGAAAATGAACCACATACTGAGTAATGAAAATTACGTTTGTAATATAAAGTATCATTGTATCATTGATCACTCTAAGATAGTATACTTGTTATTACAGTATATTAAACCGTAAATCTAAAGATTATGCATACTTGTCATGATTTGTAATAAAGGTTAGTATTCTACATAGTAAATTATACTAAACTCATATAGTCTCTATTCATATTCAAACAGATAAATTATAAGTAATAATGAATTCATTCAAATGTAGTCAATACTTTTTAAATACATAACTCCGGAAATGAAATAAAGTACTTCGAAATAAAGAAATGATGTTGGAGTTTTTTGAAAAAAGAAACTGTGCTTAATTATTTCTACAGAGACTAGGTGATAAAAAAACGGAAGAATACAAAATGAGGAAAGCAAAACATAAATTGAACTATGTATGCCATTCTATTTTTAATGTTGTGTTAGATGTAGCTAACAAGTTAAATGTATATATATATATATATATATATATATATATATATATATATATATATATATATATATATATATATATATATATATATATATATATATATATATATATGTAATCTTTCTCAATAGATCAGATCATGAGTCAGTTGAAGCTAGATCATCATGGAAAATCTGGCCATTTCGTCCTATTATAGTACTCCTCAGCAATGCGCGTCTACGGTCCCACCTCGCGAGATTCGAACGCAGGATCTATGGGTCCCGTGCAGCTCCTGACCACTGAGTCAGCATCCAAAGGTGTTAATGTCTGATTTCAACTAATCCACAAAATTGAGCGACACATCCATTCTTTCGAACTTATAGAGGCAAATGCAATATTGTTAAGTTAGTGTATTAAAATTTAAAAAAAATTCTACTGTACGTGTATAGACTTAGTGACACTTGGAACAGGTAAATCTTCGTACCTGTACAATGTAAATAAGATGGTAAAAATTGATTCAGACGAAGATTTATTCGCCTTTTAGTAACATAATGGGAAACTTTAATTACACTTACTTGTTTAAATATTGGTTCTACTAACATTCAATGCTAAAAAAACACATGATACATATCATACTGTGGAATTCAAACGAAATTAATACAGAAAATATTATACTGAATATTTTTCATAGAGAAATAAAATCACTGTTATACAAATATGAAAGTAAGTTTGGAGAAATAATATACTGCATTAAAAGACGATATCGCATTTCTATCCCATCTTAATAGTCTCATTTTGATGGGTACCGCTTGGAAACATTTATTATTACGATTTAGATAGCGTATAACAGCTAATTTGTAAAAAGAATTCTTTCATTAATGCAAAGTAACATTCAGCTTTGTGCAATAGGATTACTTAAAAAATCTCATATTGTGATTTAAAACAACACATATAAGCGACCAATATTGTTTTCGATTAGATCCATATCAGGCTTTATACTAATAGGCAGTAATATTTATATGCATATACGAAATTATTAAACCAATCAAGAGAGTTTATGATTCAATGACAACATTGGAATAGATTACATAAATAAGTGAAAAAGTGCGAATTCGTAGTGTGATGACAGGAGTACTAGTTCTGATAAGAATAGTAAAGGCTTGAATCAATGTTACAACAGGAAAACACAGAAATAAACAGTTGATTCAACCCAATAACACATTTTTAGTGAAGTTCATTGAAACTTTCAACCAATCAAGTACAATACATCTAACAATATCGATTTTTGTTCTTGATATCTATCAACAACTTTCTCAAAACATAATTAACGGATTTCTGTTAATTCTTCGAAAGAAAAATATTCAACTACTCTATTTGAAATAAGTAACGTTAGTAAGACCAACGTTCCTATTGAATCATATCAAGTGCTAAAGAAGTTATTATTTGTAGATATAACGGTTGAATATTAATATTTTATGATCAATAAATTAAATAGTATAATTATTTCTTTTACTTGTAGTTTGGAAAGTAAGTCCGAATTTATTTGTATAATGCTGTGAACCGGAATAATAATATGTTTCTCTTTGATGTAACTAAGTTCTGTATCTTTAAAAAAACTTATCAAGTTATCAAAAACAAAATATAAGCACCTTATTTAGGATAAAACAGATGTTTGTAATGAGCTATTAATAGATAGTAAAAAGGGAACAGGTTGAGTTCAATATGAACGTCTATTTTTGACTTGACTGTAAATGATTTTCGATAGTGAAATAAGATGACGAAGATTATTAGAACTGTCGAAATTTATCAAAAACGGACTAATTACTGTAAATCACTTGTTTTATTCTAATAATACGTATTTTGTCCCACATAATACCAGTTCTTACTATATTCAGTCATGACCAACATGGTCTCGTGTGCTATTGCGGTTGTGAAGGCTGATGTCACTTCCTGGCTGCCCACACCGTGGAAGGGTATTTTTCGAAGAACACGAAAAAAATTTGGATTAGTGTTGGTCTTAATGATCTGGCAGCGTGGCCTCAGAGCCCAAGGAACAACTGCTTGAGGCCGATCGCGCACGGCCTTTACGTGGGAGGTTTTCAACATATTAGCTCCGTTTTTCAAGAGGCCATATGGAGATCCGTGAGGTAAGGTGAGGTGTGACATTTTCGGAGTCGACCTTTTCTAACCCCTTCCTTCCTTGTGAGAAGGCAGCATCGATGCAGATGCTGGTTGTCTGAGTGAAACACCTTACTGCTGTCACATCCCTCTACAGACAGTAGTATGATTTCGCCCTCAGACCTTGAGTTGTTACTTTTAGTCTTACCGTTCTCCAATCGACCTGCCTGGCATGGTAGAACCTACAGGAACATATGTTTCACCCACTATAGCTCGGTTTAGTCACCACGATAGGCAAGCCCGATCACCCCGTCAAGACAGCGGCTACGGTCTGGCCATATTCAATTTTTGCAAATCTAAAATGTAATGTATTGTACACGACATCTAGTGACTATATCGTTAAATGTTTAACATAAGAGTCACTTATAAGCATAATACTTATTTTTAATAACTCAAGAATGTAAAAATATTACATAATTAATTTCCTTGAGGGTAACCTCTTTAAAAATTTGAGTCGGATATTTTTCAAATGGGAATATATTCAAATTAATCTTCTGATTTTCGAACTCTTTGAATCGAATAATTATGAACACTGAACGTGTTTATTTCTGCATTATTATCAAACGGTCAAAAAAATATTGAAGTATTGCATACTCAAATAAAAACACTTCAGCTCTTGAAGGGTTTTTCTTCTTTTTATTTTCTTTCTTTCGATAAGACGAGAGCTTTATATAGTGGAATTAAAGTATCATTTATATGAAGGATAAAGGAATAATTAATGCAGTCTAATTGGTAGGGAACTTTAATTACTGAGTATGAATGCCAGATACTGACTGCTAAAAACGTTTAGAAATGTATTTCAAACAACTACAATCTAAATATTTATATGTTTGTTATCAGAATGAGGGTTTGTGAAAATTTTAGTAATTTAATAGTTGATTTATGCCAGAACACCATGGAAAACCTGGAAGGACTAGACGGCCGTCTCGTTTTGCTGAAAAGTCCGATACTAGGACGAAATGGCCGTCCAGTGCTTTTGTTTTCCCTGATGGTTTAGCTTAAATCAACCCATGAATTCAACTATTAAAATATCTATATGTGTTAAACAGATATTTGTAAAAAAGTTTATTGTATTAGTTAAAGCTATCATTTGGAATAAGTAATAAAGTAAGTAATCCCTATTTACTGTCATAAATCTTACGAGTTAGTGTAGCCAAGTTTTAGACGAATGTAAAAGTAATTCATTTACATATAAAAATAATAACTGACCCACTAAGTGTTTCATACTCTGCTCATTTGAATATTTACCTTATTTATCCTTTGGGGAAAATTCATAACCATCAAAGGTATATACAAACTTAATCTCTTGCTAAAAGATTTTATTTTATTTGTCACGTATCTTTTTAGAATTTAAGTAAGAATTTCATAACAACTATCGCTGTCAATCAAGACATATCAAATATTGAACTGGAGAGTAAAAAGCCAAGGATTTATTATGAATCATTCATTTCATATTGTGGACTATTATTCAGTTAATTGAAAATTACATAACACAGATATGTAGGAAGAGAAATCAAGTTATCTAAGCTAAATAGGTAAAAGTGCTGTACATAAGTTGGTTATATGTACAGAACTATTACATTAATACTCTGTTATAGATTACAAGAGCAAGAAAGAACTGAATAATAACCATTTTACTGAAGTGATAATTCAAAACTTTTTATTAAACAATGATGGGCAATCTTGTGTTATTATGCACTAATGTGTTCATTAAGGTTTCAATAATCTTGTGGTGAATGAGAACACAGGCGGTGACAATCAAATGTAGTTCAACACAACATTACAAATATGAAAACCATACAATAAATACTTCACTTTCAAATTATCTATCAATTGTATCGAACTTTGTTGTTTTTTCGTTTCCATACCAATCACTTTCTGTTCTCTTCTCTTAGATTTTACCAACCTTCTACAGCCAAGCATTTCACTTTCGATTGATGATACATATTACTTCTATCTGTCAACATCAGTAGCGCACACAACACATTCTTACTTATCGCAATGCTGAATATTTTTTAAAATCAGTTATCTAGCTCTATGGATAATTATATATCTTTTTTTAAATTTGAAAAGAATCTATCAAATTTTCTTTTATATTATTCGTTATCAACAACTCTAGATGACATTATTATCTACACAGTTGTGAAATGTTGGAAATTAAGTTATCTTAAGGAGTTTATCTGAGATATGATAAATTATTTTTGCCAACTTGCAACAGCTTATCTGTATTCACCTTAATAATAATAATAATAATAATAATAATAATAATAATAATCATCTTAAATTAAATAATTACTTGGAACATATTCTCAATGAAATGAACAGTTCATGGTCTCGCATCTCTTTATTCAAGTTTTATTGACATGAATATAAATTAGAATGTCTGAATGTAGAATTTTTAAATGATTATTGATTAAGTTAACCAATGTGGTCTTGAGAAATAACAAATCTACTTGTCTAAGATTTTTAATACCGTAATCTGTATAGAAAAGAAAGATATTCATATAAACGCAGTAAAAATGTAATAAACTCACTGACAGACAATTCGCATAATAGATTTTATTCAACCGCATAATCAATTATATCCAGAGAGTGTATCAAAAGTGACCATCGTCAGAAATGCCCACCGATGACCTTACTATTAAATCTTCTTATATATAGGATTAGCTTTAAATACTATTGTCTCTATGGGTATCATTACCAAGGTTTGACTTGATAATTTCTAATTTATTGAATATTGGGTAGATTGTTATAAATAAATTAATATACTTATAATATTCCAATGAGTAAAAAAATTAAATTCTCTGAAGTTTCATGTCTCAATGTAAGCCACTTTTTCAGAGAATAAGTAACCAAATCAAATTTAACCCAAGTTTAAATAGTACAAAGTTACAATAACATTAAGTCATGATACGTCAGAAAATTTAATGTTTTCTACTCATTAGAATATTACAAATATAATAATCTATTTATACTATAGTCTTTTTTTATAACTTTGATTAATTTGAGATATTACTCGGCTATACTTTACTGCCATTATTTATAGTTGTCAAACTGGAAACATGGAGAAACCCCACCGATTATAGTTAATGTAATCTGTCATAAATTTAAATTTTCAACAAACCCTATATGATTAGTCTGTATTACCAACAAAAAACATCATTTTCAATCAGCTTGTCATATATGAAATAGAAAAAAGGGTATAATTCATAAATTCAATAATGTTTAACCAAAATACAATGAAATGTTAACAATGTTTGAAAAATTTCCCTCAATTGTTTTACCTAGTAGCTTGAATGATTACATTTTAAAATAAACAATTACATTTCACTTCCGTTATGTAAAAGAATGATTATTTTTACATAAAAATATCATTCATTTATAATAAAGGGAGTAAAATATAGAAAAATCTATCTGGAACGATCAACTTGTTTTTAAACTAAATTATTTCGAACTCTTTAAGCTTAATTCCCTAACAGTAATACTAAGCATAAATGAGTGACAGTGAATTTTTGAATGTTTGTGTTAGTAAAGAAGTAGCATTTTAGTCATTGTTCAGTAGTAACATCAACTCTGGGATGTAGATACATGCAGCTGAAGAGTCCGAAATATGACGAAACGCGCGTGCTAGATTCCACTGTTAGCCACTATACATTTTTGTTTATAAAGCTTGTGAATTAAAGCAATATCGAGGCAATACGCACAGTATGTCCTAACCATCAATGGAAAGACACAATCAAACAATAACAAGTGAATTTAAACTTCAACCTATTGCACAAGCAGGTGGCTATAAAGACCCAATAGCCAAATGGATAACGTGATGACGTCTGCAATAAACGGTACCAGGTTCGAATCTCAAAGTGGTCATCAATTTTGTAATGTAGGTACATTCAGTTGACGAGTCTAAAACAAGACGAAACTCTCATCCTAAGTTTATTTTGGTAGCCATCATCCATGTTTCCTTATAACGATTAGTAGTTTAAATAAAGTTTGATTTTTTTTACAGTCAGGTTACCATATTTATAACTATTACATTTTGTATGTTATCAAGTAAAAGTGTCAATAAAGAATATGGTACTTTTCTCATATTCTTAATTAATGATAAAATAACTTGTCAAAGTATTTTCAATACTATTATATACTACTTATATGAAAAGTGTTTTTTTATTTTAGTAATCAGTAACTAATTCATAAATAACTAATTATTACCTCATTTAAGTTACTAATGTCATTAATGAAGTATATGTCTTATGTATTTTAAAAATTTCCATGTGTCTAAATTCAAAATGTACATTGGACATCTTGTAAGCTCATTTGAAATTATAATTAACAAACATCATTATATTATTCAATAATGGACATACTAAGTATATAAACAATAAATGTAACTATCAAAGAAGAACATTTAATCAGTAAACGAGAATAAATAATATAAACTTTTAAATTATTTAAATAGTTTTACGGAAGAAAAACATAAATAAACAGTTTTCTATAGCTCAATACATTCATCTATATGCATCTATAATATGAGATGTGTTAAGCATGACTGGTTTTCATTTTTTGTTTTTCTAAGGAAGACGGTAACTCTATATATGATATTGTTAAAAAAATGCCATTTTTTCAACTTTCTATATTATATTATGTTTAAAACTACCTTTTTAGAATTCTTTATAATTACGAACTGTCTATATACATATTGCATAAGAACGTTTATATTTGATATGGAGAAGACATTTTGTACACTTTAGAATTTATGAAAGGCTTTTATACAAATGAGTTTCTATGTAAGTGTAATAAATATGTTCTCTATGTTCGATAAACACAAGGAAACAACATATAATTCAATGGTTTATGTATAAGAAATTACTTTATAGTAATTTATATTCGTATCAAAGTTAAAGCTAAGCTTGAATATATAAGGGGGATCTTTAAACTATATACAAAAATGTTGTTTATAGTAAAGTACTTAATCATTTGTTGAATTCGATACTGGGTTACCAACCCAGAATAATCCCAAATGTGTAAGATTTTTAGGGGAAAATACTCGCCGTTTTGTTGAACAAAATCGATAAAAAATGAAAATGAAAAAATTCATCTGGGAGAATGTTTTCGTCTGGATGTTCAACATTCTATAAATAGAAACAAACAATAATATAAATATGCAAATCATTTTATTCCGTTTCAGTGGTATAAAAATAATCATTTGCGTATAAAATTAAATAACCTGAATTCGATTCACAATCATGGAGTAGTAAATGTACACTCCTGAGAAGCTTCGTGATAATACGAAATGGTTGTCCAGTTATCCTAGGCTTTTAATAATGGTCTAGCTAGAACTAATCACGTATTGAACAGTTTTTAAACTTCATATTTTTCCTTGAAAACACGAAGTTCACCGGATTAATATATTATTAAAGAAATATGGAACTTTATACTTTGTTGGAGATTATACGCTAACAAGTAATATACGGGAATAATAGAAAATGTTTACTTTTAAATTTTTCATAACCAATTTATCAGTGATAATTACAATGAGACAAAGCAAATGAAACTTCGAAAAATTATATAATAATGATCATAACACAGATAATAGTAACAATGTTATTTTGAACTAGTTTGTATGAAAAACATGTTTAGAACAACCTCGAACTGATTGGTATTTTTTGGTTCAATTTAGTGATTCAATGATTCAATTGTATGCTTGATCAAATATTTTTCATTATACAAGACATCAGACCATAGATGAGATGTTTTATATTCATCTAATTATTGATTTTTTACTCCATATAAGTTTGTTGACAAAATAAAACGTTCTTCGACTTGAAAATGTAGTTTAGTTCTATTAAATGTAGATTCATATTACAAATATATTTTTGTATTTATGTGTAAAGTGTATAGAAAAAAGCAAGTGGTAATTGAGGTACCTTGATGTCAAGATGGTATTACTACTTAACCTTTCATTCAAACTGCACAATTTAGTTGGTATTCATAAAAATATGATTGTATGGTTATCCTAACAAAATGGTCACTTGTGAAATGCAAATGAAAAATACGTAACTATAAAACAAGTTTTCTAGAAAATTTTATTTTCACAAAAATTATTTATGTATTGTGTACTTATTTAAAAACAATTTCATAAGGATATTGTAGTGAACGAGAATACGAGTGGGGACAATTGAATTTTATTTGAACACAAAATTACAGAATCTCATAGTAGAATCTGAGAATCATATAGGAAATACTTCATTTACAAAATGTCAATCAATCGTCTCAGAGTTTATTGTTCCTTCATTTTCAAAACAATCATTCTCTATTCTCATTCACTTTTCTTTGATCTTCTTAACCTTCTGCCTCCAGGCATTTTATTTTCGACTAATGATGCATACTATATATCTGTCGACATCAGTAGCACACACTAAAATATCATGAATTGATGTAGAATGTCTAAAATGACTGTGTTTACTATATCAGTACTGTCATTTTCAGTAGACAGTTCAAATAAATTAGACATCGATGATGTAATCAGATGATTTTAAATAAAATCACATAATTAATTATTAGGATATCTGATATATTTGTGTATTATTATTATTGTTTGTTTATTTGTAAGGTTTTCAAATATTTTCGACTTACTATCTTTACAGTTGTCCTTGTTTTGAAAATAATAACTTTATACTAGAAATAATTGTTAGTTAGCTAACATTTACTTATTTATTTATTGTTAGGATTATTTAATATTATATTTTTAGTACAATATAGAATTCTCAGCACAAAGTATTTCAGTGAATTTCTGTTTCTTAATTTTTGATCGATCATGACGATAAATATTGAGTAATCGCTAGTTACATATTACCATTTGATAAGTTAACATCCGAATATTGTTCATTTTTTTCAATGCATATTGCCAGCCATCATAATATCTTCGATTGTACATTTTTGTAATTTGTGCAGTGAAAGGTTGTAAATTTTTCATAAACGCACCTGAATAGTCTATGCAATTAACTGATGTGAGGAAGTGTATTATAAGTTATTTCCGAAAATTTATCAAAATACAACTGAACTATTAGAATGTGATTTTATAATTAATTCTTATGAGTCAATTGAAGCTAGACCACCATGGAAAACCTAGAAGCACTGAACGAACGTTTCGTCTTATTGTGGGACTCCTCAGCAGTGCACATCTACGATCCCGCCTTCAAGATTCGAACCCTGGACCTATCAGTCTCACTTGCGAGCATCTAACCTCATGGTCTTAACCATTGGAATTACTATAATATCCGCGAAATCCTTCTGAAATTAATTCTTAGTTTACTTGAATGTGATATTTTTTTCTTAGGTTTTTTTGAATTTTAGATAATAAATATTTTAATTTAGTCCTATTAAGATGGTGATTATAATCATCGAATATCATATGTAACTAAATGAGAGAATAACAGATCTATTTGAACTTAAATGTATTTTTCATCACATATTTTTAATTGCTTTAATTTTATTGAATACTATGAAATATTACGTAACTGTATTGTCGAAATATGGTACTCTTCAGTAGTATACAGATATCAAATAATTCAAGGTTATAATAACAGTAGTCATGTCTTATATTGATCATGATACTTTCAAGCTCTTGAGTCAAGGAACCTTGTTTTAGTCAAATTATTACAGTAGTAAAATAGATCTTTTATGTAAAGATCGACAAATTTCTCAACTTCGACATTCATTGATCGATATGTGAATGATATATTTTGAAATTTTATTGGTACGAAATCAAATTATTAATAATTTTAAAAAACATTCAGTAGTATGTATTGTTTATGAGTAATCTCCAACAAAATACGCTTCCTTTACGAGTTCATTATATTTCTGATTTATTGTTTAGTGATGTTTGAAATTTTACACTTTTCCTTTCCTTCAACTAATTGACACTTTTTTCTTGTGATAAAGTTGTTTTAAATAAATTTTATTCACAATACCCTTTATGTCAACTAATCTTATATGATCACATTAGATTATGATGTTTTATTTGTTATGTTTAATAGGAATTAAAAGTAATACAATCATAAACAAAAATGGATAATGGATAGCATTGAAATCCAAGAAGCGCGTTTCGTCCTATTTGTAAATTGAGGCAATATCGAGGCAATACACACAGTATGTACAAATGACAATAAGAGACTATTCAATTGCAGTTCTAAACATAAATGGGAAGATTCAAGTAAAAAATTACCAAGGAAATAAATGATTATTTTATTTTGTGAACTTATTATCATTTCAGAATAACTTTCATATAGACATTAATTTTACTACATTGAGAAGAAATATTTCTAATGTTTTAATTACAGTTGGATAGTAGTAGCAGTCGAGTCAAAGACTCATATTTTGTTCTACATGGATTCCAATATTAATATTGACACATCTACTCGAACCCAGTATCTTTCACTTCAAACTCTAATATAGAGGAAATCTACACAAAATACATGTATACCGAAAGAGATCGATTATTCATTCCCGTTAGCAACATCACCTGGACTAGAATAACACTTGAAAATTAAATTAGAAACATTTCCTCTTGTTGTTTTTGATAAAGAAATATATCTTGATGAAGAGTAATAAACAAGATTTGTTCACACACCGTATTAACTAAACACTCAAATAAATAACTAAGGAAGAAAAATAAGTATTTCTACAACAATTCAGGATTTCATTACCTACAATCCTCTTAATTCTTATAAAAAATCTGATCTCAATTACATTATTTAAATTAATAAAAAAAAAAAATAATACTTTCAGTTTTGTTGTCGTTTACATTTATAATTGACAATCAGATAAAGTGGTATGGTTGTAGATAATAGTTTTTAAAAGTGCAGAGTTAGAAGCATAACACTGAATGCTTAACACTCAAAAGCGTCACAAACTACTGAGTGATTTTGTAACTTTTTATCATGGTATATACTAAATATTATTTTGATGACAAACTAAGAAGTAGTTCATAGTTTTAAATATGTCTCTGATGTCTACAATGTCAGTTGCACATCAGTGGATTTTAGCTCAGTTATCTCAATCAGTCAGTAACAATGTAGAACTTCATATGTACGTACATCAGTCCGAGTTGTCATATCACGTTAGCACGGAGGTGCAGCTGTCGATTTAAATCCCGTAGTGGTAGAGGTAGTAAGTGTATAAACAGTAATCGGAAAGATCAGGGTTTGAAGATGTTGTTCAACGAGTATAATCCAGTGAAACAAATTTGAAAACAAAATAAAGGACATGAAGAATACAGAAGAGTAGAATTTGAGATAACACAAAGATTGGATGTACCTGCGCCATCGCAAACGATTTCGAGCCATGTCATTCAAGATCTCTACACATCGGTTGTTATCGTCTCGCGGACTCCAACCAGGTAGTCTACACCTACCAACATGGCTGAGTCCACTTGTCAGTGACTTCATGGATTTGTGCCATGTTTTGGTCTGGCCGTCCCTAGCTTTCTTCCAACCTACTCCTACACCATAAAACATCGCTCGTCGGGGCAGTCGGTGGTTACTCGATGATCCCAGGATATACGAGCAATGTTTCGAAGACATCTATGATCTAATACTCGTAACCTAGGAATATCCTCTACTCTTACCGGCCATGTTATCTAGAAGTTAAATGTTCATAAACCAAACCAAATATCTTAGGTTCAATTCCGAGTTACACATTCATAAAGGTAAACTTCTAAAAAATTCCACATTAAGACTAAACAGTTTTTTAATACTAACAGATTTTAATGATTATATAACATAAATCCATTCATGATTTCAATTTTTTTTTAAATCAATAATATTATTATTATTAAAAATCTTACCTATCCGATGAAATTGCAATAAATGTAAATACACTAATAGCTATATTAAATGATGTAAAAAATTGTGAAAATTTACAATAAGCAATACCAAATATCCAATCATTTTGTAATACATAATAAACATTTGGTATGATTTGAAATATTGTTAATAAATCAGCTGCTGATAAATTAAATAAAAAACAATTAGTTACTGTACGCATTCTACGATTATTTAATATAATCCACATAACTAATATATTACCAAATATTGAAAATATAACAATTAATGTAAACATAAATGTAATTATAATACATGATGTTATATTAAATACATTATCTATATTTGTATCTATATGAGTATTATCCGATAGTGTAACTATAGACGATGTTGATAATGATGATGATGATGATGATGATGATTCAATGAATTTAGTTGAATTAATATTATCTAATGTAATATTCATTATTTGAAATGGTTAACATGGAAACTATGAAATTTTTATAATGTTTAGAAGAAATTTTATTAAAAGTTTTTTTTCTAAATAATAATTTATTAAATATAATAGGATTAAATAAGAAAAAGAATTATTTGATTGGTTGATTAGGATTTGATTTGTTCTGAATGGTTAGTTTAAATTATTTGTATATTGTATTCATTTGATATTATTTTATTTGAATCTTCTCATTGATGTTTAAGATTAATAATTGAACAATCTCTTATTGAGATATGTGTATACTATGCAAATTACTTCAAAATTGTTTTCAATAACAAGTATAATAAGTAAAGATGAATGTTGGCTAATAGTGAAATTCACAACGTGTATTTCATCCTATTTGAGACTCGTCAACTGGATGTACTTAAATTACAGATTTGATGTGGATAATGTCATGGTGTTTGAAAATAAAGTTACTGGGTTTAAGTTCAGGAGTGAATATCAATTTTACGATGCAGATACTTTCAATTGACGAGTCCTTAACTGGACGGAACGTGAATCCTATACTACACTGCTAGCTACCATCCATCTTTATTTGCATGAAGTTTTTCTGTATATGTACCATTAGTGATTATGTATTTGTACACATCAATCATAGACAAAATACTGATGTAATAAGTATTGATGGCATTTTAGTGTTGGTTTAAAAATAAATTCATCACTAATAGTATATTTTTGTCATTTGATTTAGATAGACATGTATTCATAGGATTTGCATAAATGATCATAAAATTGTCTAACTATATTACTCTTTCGTTGTTTAGTTATTATTTTTAAATTTTTAAGTGTATTCTTAATTTTACAAGTATTACTTTGCTATGTAAACAGATTAAAGTAGTGTGTAACACCAAGTGATAGTGGAATGCATGACGACTGAAGGTTAGGAAAATCTAAGAGAATAGAACGAGAACAGAGAATGATTGCTGTAGAAATGAAGTAGCAATAAAGTTTGAGACGATAAAATGGGACTATTCATTCGAAACATAACAAAAGTAATGTTTAAATAAAAACGAATTCATACATTAAGACAGAGTATATTACATTGTTATGCCAGAGTAATTATTGATCTTATTCTGATCTCGATTTCAAAATTTCTCAGATGAAGTTAATCAGAATGACATCAATATAAGTAAGAATTATATAAACATAATTAATAGTCACTTCCAAGAAGACGTGTACATAGTAAGATGGTACCTTGCCTAAACCATTTTCATCTCAGTTGCAAATCAAAGTCTGTTTATTCATAATCTGAGACTGTAAGATGTAAGATTCTAGAATAGACAGTAATATATCTCTATTTGTGCATAACCGGTGCAGAGCTGTTATTGATCACCATAAAAATATGTGATTATATCACGGGATGGAAAAAGTGAATTAATATCGATCAAGAACTAAACTCAGTCTCCTACAGTGTGCTTGGTTTATGGTTGATATTTAGAAAGTATTTTTCTAATTCAAATATAATGAATGAGTATAGCTAGTGAAACTATATTCATTTCCAATAATTTACTAAAATGATTGTAGTAAATATGATGAACGATTAATCCAAACATTTTCCTATATAAGCTATCAGTCTCATTGTTTTATGTTATATACTCACCTGAAAGAAAAGTATACAACTACAACTGAAATAACCGTTCATTGACTTTGTTTTTTGAGCACAAACTTGGTTGTTATTTAATTGATAATGTTCACTTTTTTGTTCGATAACATTCTAAGTTACAAGGCCATATGATCCCACATAAAATGTGACTTTTGTTCAGAATAAAAAGTTATCCTGAGGGTCCTGCTTATCTTATTTATTATTGGTATACAGATTATTTACTCCAAACCGTTATTGTAAGTAATCTTATTATCTCATCTGCATTATTTCAATCTTATTAGAAGAAATCTAAACTGTTATAGCAGGTCACATAAAATTGAGTTTGTCCATAGTTAATGTGGTTAGGCTCTTTTGTTAACTTACTTCGTACAATCATAACTTATCTATACCACTGTACCTTTATTGTTGTTGCACTTGTTTGAATGTGTATGCTTGAGGATTGCTACTGCCTACGCATATATTCATTCTGCTAGCCTTACTATTAGTCATTTAATAGATTAGATGATTCATTCATTTCACTATATATATATATATATATATATATATATATATATATATATATATATACATTTTAATCCTGTTCACTCTCTCGCTTATTCGACTCTCACACTGACTTGCTTGCCCAATTGCTTTTCTGAAATACTTTTTCATACTTGCTTAAAGTACCTGTAATTTTGGTGATCTGTGCGTGGTGTAGTAATAAACCTAGTCAACACTTCGTATTCGCCTTCTAATTAATACACTTTTGGGTGTAATTTAGTGACGGCTATCAGGACGAACTGTAAGGATTACATTGAATACCGACTACAACACTTTTTCAGGCAGAATTATCATCCATGTTCTAATCAAAACACAGACAGAAATTTTTTTGTAAATAACCTTTACAGAATTTATCAGCAAACGTAACTGACTTATAGTTTGGGTTCATTCAATCGATATTTTTAGTGTAAAATATTGTAGTGAATATATAGACCTATAAGAATATCAGTGTAAATTTATATTTACTCAAGTCACTATCCTCTTTGTAACACAACCTCAGTAATTTCACTAGGAATGTATATTATTACGCATATATGATGTCTTAGTGGTAACTTAGGTCGTATATTCATTTAAATACTTAATAAAGAAACAGTGCAGCTTATCATGTTAAAATGACCTTACTGAATCAAAAATCTGTTTATTTACTTAGTAAAATGAGGTTGATCTCTGTTACTGCTCAGGATGAGCACTAATCGAAAGAGTTATATCCCTAATAGACCTGGAAATATCGTTATATTCATTTACATATAATGTCTGAGGAAATGATAGTACATTCCGAGAAACTAGAATTGAATTTATCCAAAAATTGTTTTGTATTAAATCATGTTTGTAATCAATTATTTAAGCAGAAATAAATAGTCTTTTCATTTTTTTTAAATAGGTCAATTCAACTGGTACTAAAGATTCATTAATCGAAATAAACTGGAGCGAACTATGAAGTTTTCAAATTTTTCATCTAGTAGGAAACATGAAATGTAAACGATTTCTCAAACTCGGCAATATTTATGTCTGATGAAACTTTACCGATTATTAACCTGAATGATCAAGTACTTAGATTGAATGGTTGATAAAAAACACTGGAGCAACAGTAAGACCTCAATGGTATTACTATAATAAAACGAAATAACGGAATAAAAGAAAATCTTTTCCATACTTTCAAATTGATAATGTAGTTACCTAGTTTGTTGTCCATTTATTATTATTCACATAAAGTTTCAAAGGAATTTTCAATACGTGGGAAATTTCAAAATAATAAAGGGTTAAACTGAAATGAATAAAAATAATCATCTTTAGATTGTTTTATAAATTAAAAATAAGAATTTTCTTTGATATATACAAAATAGGTATCCAGGGATTAAGTTCGATGGTTAGAAATGAATTCATAAATTAGAAACTTTACATTGTGGAGTAAAATATCCGTGTTTGATTAGGGAAATATGAAAGTAATCTGTGTGACTATACACAAAACTATACAATAGTTTTAAAGACAATAAAATATGAATATAATGTAAAGTGATTATAAATTTAAAGTATCAAAAACATATTGCATATGGATCAAATATTTTTTTATAAACGACTGAACATTTAAACTGGTTTCTAGATTTAAAGTGCTTCTAACATAATTTGAAATTTTCAACTGTTTTCTTGCAACTGGGTCTGTTATGAGATATCAACTCAGTGATGACAATGGTAGACGGTGGCACAATTTCGTGTGTTAGTTGAAGTTAGATATTAACACTGTTGGATGCCGGCTCAATGGTTAAGCACTGAAGTGCGAGAATGTGGATTGGAATCTCGCGAGGCAGGTTCAAAGATGCTCATTTCTTTCAAACCGTTTATTTAGATACTTCTCATCTATAAACTATTTGTCATTAACCATGAGAACATTATGCAAACTAAAACTTCTAGGGCTACTGCCAGCTCCAAGCCCGGATAAAAGAGGAGAGTTGAGCATGGGGTGAACGACCCCACCCCGTAGAAAACTAACTTGCCAACAAAACGCTAAAACACTAAGCAGTTTTTAGTAAAACTAATGAACTGATCATTTCGTCAGTAAACAATAGTACATTCCACATTATGTTGTCAAATTTTTATTTTTATAAACGGTATTTTACAGTCACGGATAACCCTCCCTCAAACTCAATATCTACCGTTCGGTTCTGGTTTCTTATCTAAATATGATTTTTACGTACAGTTAGGAGCTACGTTTCAGTATATAAAATATCTATATGACCCCAGCAAATAGAGGTTATTGAATATACATCTATACACTAAGTTAATAATAATATACCATAAAAAGTTAACAGCAAAAACCTTAAGTGTCTGTGTACGAGTAAGACCAAGGTTAACAGTTTAGTTATAATACAAATGGTATATTATTGAGCAATATGATAATAACAATTATTAAGGAATGAATGTTACTTGAAGGCTGCTCTCTGGGATGACAACTACAAATATATCCACTTGATTAATGTAGATTCCCCTGTGAATGATGGCACCGACGGCGTGATGAGAAAGACAGAGTCCAGTAGTATTATGTAATAGTAATCCAGGCCAAAATACCAACGTAGTGTAGGAAGGCCTAAAAGGGTATTATAACACTATTATAGTCTTCGGTCAAAGGCCGTGGACAATAAAGCAGAAGGGCAGACGACGTAGATAACGTGCTATATTTCAATCAGCGCGGTAGTAAAAGTATATTCAATTTTTCAAAACAATTATCATCGTTTTTTAAATAAGTGATGCAGAAAAACAACAGATATTGAGCAAAATATGGTTACAAAAAATCACGGAATATACGTCACCATAGACCTTTCTATGTTTAATATAATAAGCGCTAAATAGTTAATGATTTTAAAGTTATTTTCGTGAAATCATTGATTGTTTTAGAAAATGAAACTCAATTTCAACCGAATCGATATTCCATGCGAGTACCCAAGTACATTTTACACTGTAATATACAGATTTGTTTTCCATGTGAATGAACAATAAAATGTTATCTCTTGTACTACGAATTGAATAAATTAGACAGAACTAATAATTATGTGCTGAAAATATATATGAATATTTCATGTAGCAAATATGGAAATGAAAAAGACACTTATTTAACTGACAGTAAATTTAATAATCTTAGATTTGATTATATATTATGTTACAAATATGAAAGATCATTCATTTTATTTTTTCGTAGACAGTTTTTAATAGATACTTGTATCTTCTGGATGATGGGTTTTGTAGTTCTCCAAGTTTTCGCCACATACAGTAGAACTTTCTTGACATTTGTATAGAAAATTCTGACTTTGGTGTTGGTTGACAGCTGTTTTAAATTCCAGATTTTCTTCAATTGTAGATATGCTGCTCTTGCTTTGTCGATCGCGCCTTTGCATTTGCATGAGATTCTCCGTGTTCATCAACGATTCTGCTTCTACATAAAGTGTAATTTGATTAGTGCATGTGAATAATGTATAAAGATATTTTTCATAAAAAAGGAATCTTTTTAATTTACCAGTATATTATTTTGTTTTATTAAATTTTATTTCTTAAACATACGATTATCTAAATGATTGACATGTAACGCTTTTAAACTAAAAAGATGTTATCTAAAATCATCACTATTCTGCTAAATAGTATGGATTATTTGGTCATTATAAGTTATATTTCTATTTAAATAAAAAAGCATAACGAATCGTAACTGTTGAATACATCTTTGTGAAATGAATTAGAAAATTAGAAAAAAAACAAGAAATACAGTGTTTACGATCGATTGATCACTGGATGGTAATCAATGTCATGTATGTCAGGTCCTTCTTAGTGCAGATCGAATCCTATCGACCAAGTTGGAATTATAAATATATCTCAGTCCTACAGGAGGTCAGTCGCGAATCGGATAGCTCTCTGACTGTGAAGCTGGGTGACACGGGACCGAATCCGTCAGGGAGTATCAGTTCCCTCAAGATAACAAGTACACTTTACTGACGAGTGCTAAGTAGCACGAAAGCCGGGTCCAGGGTTTCCTGTTGACCACCTCCAACCACCATCTTAAACACAGAGTTATTTCTCAAAATATGTCTTTTAAATCAAATTATCATCCAACTGATGTAATTTTATGTAAGTTTGTGTGAAATTACAAAATCAGTAAATCATCTTAATTAGTTTCAAATTCAATGAACAGTATAAAACGTTTTGTATAATGCTCATAAATATACTTTATTTCCTTTATTTCACATTAAACGGCCGTTCTGAGACGTTTTAAATCCATATATGTATTCCTATAGTAATTAAACCAAGATTACAACACCATATGTTTTTATTCTTTCATATAAATTATTCGTTTTTAACCTGAAATAACAATATTGTTTACATTTTTCAGGATACTCTAAACGATTTGTTTGAATAGAATTGCTGTTCATATACATATAATATGATTTATGGTTTTAAATATCCTGAGTGAGATGTGATAAAAACAACTTTCCTTACGATCTATTGCTATTTTAATGAATAGAATTTGGATTTACACACCGTTTGTCACATTCCAAAATAGTTTAGTAATAACTTCACTGAATGAAACTCAATGTGACGCTGTTTCAAACGACATGTGACGCATTATTTTGGTCAAAACTGTGTATAGATGATCAGGACATCTCCCAGCTGTCATGAAATTAGGGTAGTTTTCTATGGATTTTATCTAACCGTTCGGAGTCAAGACGTGGTGTACTCTATGTCAGATCACTAAAATTATTGGCCATATTTTAACATGACTGATACGATTCATTAAAAAAACACAACATATTCGACACTAGGTAGTTCACAGAAATCAATTTTAGTAAATACGTGGTGAAATATCTTCCAATTTTTCGTTCATCACTATTTTTGTTTTCACTGAATAAAATTTAATTATCATTATTCATCTACAGTACCCAATGATTTTCGTAAATTTTTAGTTTGATTTATACCATTCCATCAGTTAAACCTAGAGTAATTTGATGAAGATAAAGTTGATATTACTCCATAGTTGTAACTCACTTTCATAATTACCAAACCAATTATAAGTTCAGTAACTGAAAAAAAACTGTTATTTCAAAGAATAAGCATAAGTGTACTTTTTCAAAGTTTTCTTCACCATCTCTTGGACGTAGTTTTATTTACCGATACCTTATATCTGGAACTGAATCGAAATAGTCACTTTGATTTACCATGATGTGACAGCGATATATTTTGATTACCTAATTAAATTTTTTACTTTAATGTTACACCAAAAGTTTTGCAATTTTTGTAATAAATTATTTTATTGAGTCTGATTTCATTTAGTCTGACCTAATTGTAAATGAACAGCAATAGGTCTCAATATACACAAAGGGAAAAGCAAGATTATTCGATACATCACAGCATGCACCAATCCAATCACAATTAACGGAGAAGCTTTGGAAGATGTAAAAACCTTTACATATTTGGGCAGTATCATCGATGAACAGGGTGGATCTGATGCAGATGTGAAGGCACGGATTGGCAAAGCAAGACCAGCATATCTACAACTGAAGAATATCTGGAACTCAAAACAATTAGCGACCAACACCAAAGTCAGAATTTTCAACACAAATGTCAAGACAGTTCTACTGTATGGGGCGGAAACCTGGAAAACTACGAAATCCATCATCCAAAACATACAGGTGTTTATTAACAGTTGTCTACGCAAAATACTTCAGATCCGCTGGCCGGACACTATAAGCAACAACCTACTGTGGGAGAGAACAAATCAGATCCCAGTGGAGGAAGAAATCAGGAAGAAGCGCTGGAAGTGGATAGGACACACATTGAGGAAAGCACCGAACTGCGTCACAAGACAAACCTTCACATGGAATCCTCAAGACCGAAGGAGGAGAGGAAGACCAAAGAATACATTACGCCGAGCAATGGAGATAGATATGAGAAAAATGAACAAGAATTGGATGGAACTAGAAAAGAAGGCCCAGGACAGAGTGGGTTGGAGAATGCTGGTCGGCGGCCTATGCTCCATTGGGATTAACAGGCGTAAGTAAGTATGTAAGTAAGTAATTGTAAATGAACATTTAACTTAAATTTTGTCTATCAAACAATTAACCTGATATAGTTTGGCTATATAACTAAAAAATAATTATTTACTATCAAAGAAATCCGATTTTATTGACCAACATGTCATAGAACAACAAGGACACACAAAAATAGTCATCAGATAAGCGTAAAAATTAATATTAATTAATAGAAATATTTATTTTGATATGTTACATAACTAATTATTCTTGACTGTTCTACAAAAGTTGAATTCATGAGTTAATTAAAGCTGTATCACCATAGAAAACCTGAAAGCACTGGACGGCCGTTTCCTCTAAGTATAGGACTCCTCAGCGGTGATCATCTACGACCTCGCTCACGGTATTCGCACCTCGGACATATCGATCTCGTGTGCAAACGCTTAACCTCCAGACCACTGACAGGGCATCCAACGGTGTTAGTGTCTAACTTCAACCAATCCAATTCTATAGTAGCTAACTAAACCAAATCGAAAATAATGTCTATATATATATATATGCAAGAACAGATCGGAGGTCATTTTGTGTTAGAATCAAAAGACATGAAGGGTTGGTGATGCTTTAATTGAGTGAACTTCAGAGAAAGATAACATAAATTGTGTGGTTATTTCAGAGGTAATGAAGGGTTTGCACAAGATTCCTGAAATTAAAAAACAAACTGGTAAGATGAGTTGCGTAATAATTGAACAGGATTTGAAGAGTTGACATAATTTAAGAGAATTGAATGAGTAGAAATGTATGAGTGATAGAGTGGTTTAAATATACACAAAATAAGAATTCGGTAATGGAAGAGCAATATAACAAACTAAACATTAACAAAATAAAACTAATGATAAAAAATTGAATTACTAAGTTAGTAATATGTTTATTAATATCTCTTTTTGAATACATAGATCAGGTTTGAGTTTTTATTATCTCAATTACTTCAGAAAACCTAAAAGAAGATGTATTTCCTTGTCTACTAATAATTTTGAAATCATGAAGAATGTCAATGGTATGCCAGATGTCAAGTAAAAGCCGATCTATTGTATTTACATTAATTGTAGAACTAATATAAGTCTAAATTTATCAGTTCATATGTTACATAGATAGGAATGAATACGTTGAATTACATAGTAAAAAAAACATTATGTAAAACGTTTGAAATATGTGTCTGATTGTTTTTTACTTTCATGTTAATTAACAAATCTTTAAGTATCTGTAATTATAATTAGAAATTCTTATGATGTTTAAATAATTAGCGAAAATGTTTATTTTTATCCAAATTGAAAATGATTATAATTCGAATTGATTTTAGATAAAATGATTATTCTAATTACTTCACAACTTTTCAATTAAATATCATTAAAACATTCATGATTTACATATTAATTCACTTAGAGACCTATGAATATTTAGTTACCAATTGAACTACAAGAAAACATTGAAAGGTATATAGAGATGATTAATTTGAATAACCAACATAGAGTATAACCTTCAAATAGCTAACTAACTAACTAATCTACTAACTAAGTAACTAACCAATCAACTAACCAACCAACTAACTAACTAACTAACAAACCCAAAACATTTCTTTGAAATCTATTAATGATAATACTTACCATTTATACCATTTACCTTAACTATTTCGTGACATAAATTTCAACTTTAACATATAAAATCCATTTAAATTTGACGTTTGTTTCTGTTTTGGTTGTTTTGTTTGTTTTTTTTCGTCATCGATATGAATGTAGTGAATTATATTTTACTTTTCTAACCAAATGGATTTGAGTGTAGACTAACAATTAGAGTTTGGTAAATTCTATACCAGATTTTTAATTCCTATGACTAAACTAAAAAATTAAAGTAGTAATAAGTAAACAAGAAAATAATTAATAATATTGTTTATATAAATCATCCTATTGATGTTTATGACTGGAATTGATCAGTCTCATATTGGAAAGACTCAGTAGTTAAGTGGATAATGCAATGATGTTTGAAGTGAACGGTACTAAGTTTGAGTCTCAGAGTGAACATCAACTCTGAAATGTAGGTACATCCAGCTGACGAGTACCAAATAGGACGAAATGCTCGTCGTGGATTCCACTGCAAGCCACTATCCATCTTCGTCTATAATAATTAATATTGTTTTCTTGTCACTCATTAACTTGGTATTTCTTTAAAAATATTGATATTATTATATTTAGGAAGTATTTTTTGTAGGTATGCTCTTGATTCAGTATTATTTTTATTAAAGAAAAGCTATTTAAAATATTCTTACTGAAACATTATTTTATTATGAATGTTTAATGATAAACTGTATATATAGAGAATATCATTTATTAGTATTATCTATGTATTATACACCTAGCCTGATATTTTACTAGAGAATAATCGTCGTTTTGAAACTGTAAACAGTGAAGCCAAGTGATTTAAACATAAAAATGTTCATGTTGCATTCTTCATCTCATCAAGTAGAATATGAATACTGTGATGTTACCGAAGTTTCTCTCTTTGAATTTTAATGATTTCAAAGAACATATTGGATCTCTAATAAAACCTGTTTAGCAAATAACAGTAGTGAAGTAAATGACTGATTTAATCGCTTTTAGCGTGTTGTAAAATCGAAATATTTCTGAGCTCCCTAAGTCCCCAAAAAATATCTTAGTTAAACCTTGTTAGTATCGTTTTCTTATAAATTATGATTCATGTATTTTACTCTAAACCCATTCTCATAGAAGCTATTTTTCATTTTAATCAAGGTTAAAGAAAGTACCCTGACGGTTAGATTCTCTTCTAAAAAGTTTACTTTTCACATTGTTCTCTAAGTCATAATTAGATTTATTAACAAGATATTGGTGTTTATCTAAATCAATATTCTTTAGTCTCTTGGCAACCATCTCTGTAAGATTCGCTTTTTGATTGCTCGAAACTAGGAGAAAGAAAAAAGAGTATATAGTATCCAGTGTTTGGCTCAACGCACGAAACAAGTTTAATGATCTTTTTCACCTAATATAAAGATAATCAGTACTGTAATTAAACTTCAAATTCAACCCCCATTTCTTTCGACGCTTTTGTACCTGACACCCTAATTTAATAATGAAAAAAAATGTTATTTTACCTGAAGAAGCATATATTCCATGTGTATTATCAATGTGTAAATATTTGTATCATTAGAATGATTCAAATTGATCACATGTAATCTGTAATTATAAACACCGTAGTGTATTCACTTAGCTGTATAATGAGCGATTATCCAAAGAAATTGTACTAAACACGTTTTTATCCATAAGCGAAGTATCATATAGACAATAAATATGAATTAGATTCCTAGCAAACATATTGTTGTTAAGTGGTTTACTATTCAACTACAAATTGCCTAAAATCTAAAATCAAAACCATTATAAATGATCATTCTTTATTAAGATAAACATAACTTCAAATAATGCAGTGAACGAATACTCAAGTTGAGAAAATCAAGTTATTTTCTAATGTAAAATTACAGAGTTCTTTCATAAAATATGAAAACCCTACTCTAAATATATAATTTGTACACCTTTCATCAGTTGTCCTGTACATGCTTCATGTTTCCTTTAATTCGATTTTTGTTAAAAATTACTTTCTGTTCTCTTCAGTTCAATCTTCTTCCGATTGATATTACATAATACTTATATCGATCAACATAAGTAGCACACATTAAAATAGTATTGAAAGTGAAAACTTATATTAATATAATATAACTTTCATTTACTTGAAGTTTGTTAAACCAATAATTTCACAATAAGAAATTTCTAAACACGTATAACTTTATTTATTCTATGTTGAAATAATCACGAAGTTTATCCATTGAATTAATTAGGAATTACTTGGATATATTGTAGTTACTTTTTACATAAATTCATTTACATTTTCTTAGATTCATTGAGGAAAGCGTGTATAGTTTGAATAGTTTCATCTTAGACAAATGATATAGTTATTTTGTTTTATAAATTATATTCATTTACTATAAACAAATACAATTAAACTAAATAATATAATGATATTAAAGCTGAAAGTAATTAAGTTATACTTTATTGATATGTGACCATATTCAGTTTATATTCATTATTCATGAAGAATATCACAATAGATTGTACAAGTATTTATCTTCTTGAGAAATAAATGTTTAAATTAAACAAAATCAAAAATCATTTTTGAAGTATTCTTACCGCTTGAAATCTATAATTAAATGTTAAAAAGATAAAGATTGTGTTATTCAAAAAGATGGTAATGTGTAATAATAAATACCAGTCAATTTGTATGGTTTTATTGCTGTATAGTTGTTAAGGTGAGACCATAATTTATGGACAACTTTTGAGTGACGCTAAAGTGACATTTAGAGTGTCTACATACTTACTAGGGCTAAATGACAGTTATAAAGCAATTTGAAAAATACGGTTTATGATTTATAATTGATGGTTAGGGTAAGGAATTAGATTTACAGTTTTTCATCATGAACTGACATCAGTTAAAATGCCAAGACGTTATATGGCCAAATGGCTAAGTGAATTTCACGTCAAAATCCAAGACCAGTAATCGTAAATCTGATTGGTTCGTCCATAAATTATAGTCTCGACGGATAAATATCATTTCTATGAATATTATCTTCATTATAAAGTTATGATGATCGGTAAGTTAATATCATTCTATCATAGTGAAGTTTGATCACAAAGTAGTTATATTATTTCAACTACACTTTTCAAAAGAGAAATATTCTTTTATGTTTATGTGATAGTATGAAGATTTATCCAATTACAAAACTAACTGAATTAGTTTTCTAGTTGATGTATACATTCTGAATGTCTTTATTTTACCAAAAAATTGTAGTGTTTACACATTTCGTTTATTTTCATAAAATGAACTAAATAATAACAATTGACACGGGTTTCAATCATTATTATACAAGTTAAATTTGTTTTCCATTAAACGAATGTATCATATGTATTTATTTACCACTGTACTAAATTTTTAAGTCCCTCCCTTGAGTTATAAATATTATCCATAAATGGGGGGAATCTTTGTGGTATAACATAAAACACATAACATTAAGACTAAACTTTCTTTACAACTCTTTAAGGACGAATATTATAGAATAGATGAGATTAAAAAAACATAAGAACTCGGATGCATATGGGATTTAATTGATGTATATAAGTAATTGTAAGTCAAGATATTTAGATAGAAACAATATGTTGGTGAGGTCACCTATATATATATGTTAATAGATGGTCTTTTTGTAAAATATGCATAAATTATCAAAGTTGCCATAGTGATTTTATGTTGAACAACTATCGTTTATTCATCACACAAATAAGATTTCATTAAGGAGAAAAGAACAGTTGCATTTATTTAAATGGTATTATAAAGAAAATGTGTTGAATTTTTTTCTTGATTTAAAAAGCTAAAGCTTAAATTTGTTTCTATTATAGTAGGGAAAGACATTCTTTATTCAGACTTACATCAGTTAAACAAACTATATGTTGAATATTTTTTTTATATATATGTGATAACTTTCTGGGTACTTTTGATGTTCTTGATTTGCCTTTAACATGTAAATTTAGGGTTCTACATATACATAACGAAACATAGAAGGTCCACCAGTTTAAACTATCAATTGTAACATTTAGTTTGACATAATTTATTTGTAATGAATCATTATTTAATAATTTTGCCCTTCTCGATATACTAGTGTAGTCAGTAAATTAGTTTGCTAATGATATAATGTTGATCAAATATATAGTTTTCTGCAGTAATGTAAATTATTTATCAGGGGTAGATTGTTGTACTCGGTTTTAAGATATGTTTCGTAAAAAGCTAATGAAACTGTACGGAAACCTAGACAGAATCAGATGTAAAGATTTCTAAACGTTTTACTTATTGGTTAAAAGTTAAATGGATTCTTAACCTTCTCCGCCGCATTTTACAACTTTATTATTTTGAGTCTCTCTAATACATCGGAATGAATTTTGTCCTTTGTCTTTTTATATGTGGATGATGTGTTGTTCATCCAAGCGTAAAATAAATTATTCAAAATTGATTTGCGAGTAATAAAGACATTATATGAGTGTATATTCATCTAAACACATGGACAAGCTCTTAAGCTACATTAATTAGTATAACCACTACTAATTAGCCTATTATTGTTATGGGAATATTATTAAGTTTTCAATGATTAATTTTCGAAATACCCATTTCGGTAAGAATCAAATGGCTAAATGTATTACAGTAGTATAAACAAACATAATAGGAATTTTCTAGAATGACTACCGGTTTCAAAATGTCCGATTAAAATATTTACTAATATTGATTCCTTCAATAATAAAATTGTTATATCCTAACGAAGAATAAATGAATGGTGACTGCTAGGAATTATTTATGGACTATTATTACATATATTCCAATCTCATAACTATTAAGAAGCTATATTATATGTATATTCATATTTCCTTTTATTATAAGCTTCTATTTGACCTATCGACTACCATTATACGATTTACTATTTTGAAGTTAATCCCAAATTATTAGTCACGGAATCTTTGACTTACATTCGCGGTGAGACTATAATTTATGAACAAACCCATCAGATATAAGATAATAGGTCTTGGCACAAAATTCATTCATCCGTTTAGTCAAATAACGTTTTAGCATTTTGGCTAATGTCAGTTCGAGATAAAAACCCTAAACCTAGTTCCTGACCTTAACCATCAACTGTATATCATAATTCGGAATTCTCATACTGCTTTATAACCGTCATTTAGTCCTATTTAGTAGGCGGATATACTTAAGGTCACTTCAGCGTAGCTCAGGGGTCATCCATGAAATTATAGTTTCACCAAACTGCGTTTGTCTGAGATACACGATTCGCACAGTGGAAGCTGAGATTGCTTTCTGGACTCAAACGGACACGGTTAGGCGAGAAGAACCAATAAGCATTCAAAATTGACTCTAGGCTGCTCGTAGTGGTTTATGTGTCATCGGTTCGGCACCGTGCCAAGGTTTTATAAGTCGGTGTTTTATCGGCGATTTAGTTATGTGATAATTAGAAGGACAAAAGACAAGCTAAATTATAGAATATTTTAAGCTTATTATCTAGATAAATGGGATGCTTACAAATTCTAAAAATATATGACACTACTTTTTTAACATATACAAAAAACTTTTTGATTTATGAAACACTTTTATCATTTAAAAACACATAAAAATATACACGAATACCATTATTACCTTGATCGTAAGTACATTAACGCTTGAATGAATTATAGGTCATTTTAACTTTAATCAAATTCACCAAAGAGTTGGAAGAAGTTGAAAACAAATGACCTTTTCTGGACTGTTTATTTAAAAGGAAATGTAATGATTGGTTAAAAATTAATATAGTCTGGAGGCCAACATATTCAGGTAAATATCCAGATTATAAGTCACCACATCCCCATTCTATTAAAGTGAAGTGGCTAAAAATTTGATCATCAGAGTTCAAAAGTTTGTCACTAAACCAAATGATATAGAAACTATAATGAATTTAATTACCCGAGGAATTTTATGAAAAAGAATAATTAAGAACGAAAACGAAATGATTTAAGAGAAGAGATAAACGAAAATAAAGGTTTAACATGGTAGTGATCCCATATCACAAAGGAATTTCAGATGTCATAAGGATTCTTACTTTTCAAAATATAAGAATATTCTTTCGAAAAAACAATACTCTAAGATCAAAACCGGTAAGAATCAAAGATACAATACACAAGGAGGAACAACGAAGTTGTTTTAATGAAATCAAATGTAGTGACTGAAGTGCTACATATGTAGGTGAAATATCAAAACAACTGAATATAAGGGTGAAGGAACACAAGCTGTAATGAAAGTAGATTCCTAAATTCTCAGATGATATAAAAAATCTCTAAAACAAATCAGCGATAATATTACACTCAATAGAGTCGGGCCATACAATTGATTTCAATGGCACAAGAATCATTCAAAAAAGTTTTAATTCTTACAAAGAAAGACTAATGGCCGAAGCCCTAAACATATGGACAAATCAAAATAATATTATTAGGAGAGAGACGAGTACAATTAGCTGCCCAATGGCAACTAATAATCAGTAAGTAAGCATGGACTTCTTATTGCATTTAAACTATCACTTATTATCTGAATAACCTCAATTACATTCAACTGTTCTAATCAGATGTCTTTTTTGAATACGTTGAATAATTAGCTGGAATAACAATAATAACACCAAAATTCATCCCTTCGTTTTGATTTTGTTAAACATCTTCATTTTCTGCATGCTGTGACATATAAAATTTGTATGTGTTCTTAAAAAATCACCGATAAGAGGCGATAAATGGTGAACGAAATTTGTTCTCACACCTCCATTTACGAATACACACAATCTGTTATCCTAATACACTTTTCATTTCACATCACCTGTATCATACACACTAAAGCAAATACCTACTTTTAACATTGTTAAGGTGATTTGATAACCCGTTTAGTGAACAGTTAACCAGAGTACTATGTACTTAGATATATTCGATAATTTTGATGTTTGACTATAATTGCTTGAAAAAATTTGAACCAAATTGTCGGTCGAAACGTTGGATTTACTTCAAATTCATTCGTTGAGATTATACAAATATATTCTTCCTTGTTGATATCTCACATCAACTCGGCGCCAAATCACTGTAAAACTATTTGGTCAAATTCAGACAAAATGTCTTAGAAATAAAGAATTGTTGTTGTACAGATGAAATTCTTTGTTGATTACATCTTTTCATTTGATTTTTCACATGTTTTTTCAGTAAAAGAAACAATGTGGTGTGTAATACTGATACTGATACATTTTCTCTCCATATATATATACAGGAGTAACTTGTAAGATGATTATCATGTGTAAAACTTTTGAAATGAATGTGAAAAAAACTTTCTTTGTGACTGTAATATGAGATTTAAAAAGTAAAATTACATTCTTTTACTGATTTTTGTTTAACATTACTTCCGTTTTTAATTCAATGTGATAATTACTCCATGTAGTATTTGTGTTTGTTTTCCAGTGGGATATTTTATTCGGTATAACATTAATTTATTTGAGTGAGATGTTTTATTCAAGATACGATAATCTTATATTAATTAACATGAACTCTTGTGATGGTGGAGAAGATTTGTAATTCATGTGGATGATTTTAATGGAGTTTTGTTCTCTGAGCAGGACGGTTTAGTTGTGGAACTTTCATTAGTCTTTTGATCAACATCATCAGCACAAACGTTAGGTAGGTTGTGCTAATGATATCGTTCAGCTAAGAGAACAAAACTCCATCAAAAACATAAACTATGCTTTACATGACACTCAGTTTATGATTTGTTATAATTTTTCATATATGTGATTTTATCCTAATTATTAATCAAAATAGGTATACAAACCAATAAATAAATGATTGTATTTTCGACTAGGGTCGTCATCGTGTTTCGGCGTTAATAAATCTTCACTTGTACCCGTCTTAGTGTCCTTACGTTCGCGCCATGGGAATTGAAGCAATTTCTCGTTCTACAATTATAAGTAATAAGTGATTCCGATCTAACAATTAGCGACGACCAGTCATAACACTTTGTATTCACTGGAAACGAATAGAAATATTTAGTGAACTAAATGGCTTATTTCATACAACTATTTACAATCGTTCTATTAAATATTACTTTTCTAATGTCATGAGTGTTTGACGCCAACTACAATGAATTCAACATGTGAAACATACTTTTAAAAGGTTTTCATTAAATTGGCTGTTTTAGAAATAGTGTTGTGTATATTTTCGCAATCTTAATAAATAAGCTGCATATCTGTCAGTTCATAACACAAACATAGATGCTCTGTGTCAATGATTATGGTCCTCTCATGGTGGATGGAAATGATGTGACATCCTGGCTTTCATCAAAGTAGTACTTCGCGATTAATACTTAACCCGGGTTGTGCTATCGTGAAAACCAGGTTAATTGACTTCCTACGTGACTGGATAAAATAAATGCTCTAAATGGGCAACAACATATATTAGTAATAACCGGTTACAGAAATACGGGACGAAAACACTTCTTCATGCGCCTGTCCGTAGTATGGTATTGTTTAATCTTTAACCTTGATTATATTCGAAAGACTGTCTAATGATCAGTAATCTTTCGTCTAGCATAGAAACAACTAAGCCTAACGAAAAACTTATCTAGAGCTGAGTGATGTTTCATTAACTCTACAAGCATTTACATGCTACACAAAAATTTTATTATAAATGTATATGACAATGTTAAATTATAAGCATTAAGTAGAGATATTCTAGTTGATTCGGACCTTTCAAACAATGTTATTTGATTATACACATTTATTTAAGCTGTGAAATTTTTTCAATAATTGAATAATGTAATGATCAAGATTCATGACCCATGAATTAATTTTATATTTCTCAATTTTGCTTGAATAACAATAGTTCAGAAAACAAAAAAGGATAATAAACTGGTTACCGTCCACTCTAATTGTTTAAATCAGTAAAACAAATTATAAACTTTAATTTAGAGCATACTTCTACTCTGTAATTATGTAGCATTCATTTAAGGACTTAAGCTATAATTTGATTTAGTTGAGTAAATATTAGAACAACGTTTATAAAACTATTAATGGTCATTTTTATTAACACTAAAAATGGAAAAAAAGATGAGAAAAGTGACCGAAATCTCAGCACTAGTTATTATGGTAGTTAATATAATTCATTTCAAAGACATACTTCAAAGGCATATTCAATGAAGATTTATTTCGGTTCTTTAGTATAAAAACTCATAATCATTTGATTATAATTTTAAAGATCAGCATGAAATGTTTAAATAAAACTTCAAATACGTATTTTTAGATATTAGATATGAAAACGATTGTTTAGTTTTAGGCAATCGGATAGTTGGCGTTGGAAATATGTAATATATCATGAAGAGTGAATCATAATAGTAATTATACATTTGTTTTACATTACTGTTGAGATTCATTATGTTTTATCTCCAAATAATTATCTGCTAATAGCCTTAATATAGAAGCGCATTCATCTTGTTAGCATGAACTTCCAAGCTTGTGTACTCTTTACAGTCGTTTGTACGCTAGTTGAACTTTGTTCAGGAAAATGGGAATGACTTTGAAATCATTTCTTTCAGGAATTTGATCCGGATGAAATTTAAGACTAGTTATATCTTTTACTATGAAACCATATTAGAATTAAATAAACAAACTACTTTTAAGTTTCTAATTGTTACACATTTTTCTTTATGGGAAACATTTCAGTCCATCAAGGTGTCACATTACATTTAAGCAATTCAATGTCTCAGAAATACTTTATTACAATGTTCTTATTGAAACAGAGACATAAATTAATTCACCTGTGTGATTTTCTCATGATGGTTTACTGGTTTCCAAAACAGTGGCGGTTTATAATAATAATAATATTATTATTTTATCTATTGAATTAGTTGTCAAACTGAATTAATGATCACATAATACTAAATTTCATTCATTCACTTGGAAGAAACCTTCATAATGTTTATTGTTTATGCAAGAAAACAAATAATATTACTAAAATTGCGATTATCAATCTTACTTGAAAACCATTGAAGCTACAAGTGTTCAAGTTTAATGATTTGTGTAATGCTCTTATTATGTGATGGGCTTCTTTATTAACATTTAAGGAAGTATGGTGGAAAAAATGCAAACCGTTTTCAACTTTAAGCTCATTTATCATTTTGAAAGACCAAATGAGAAGATATAGTTTATTTGAAAAATATATTGTATTCGAGTTATACATTAGTTAGATAAAGGGTCAAAAAGCCATGAAATGGTAATTATTGGTAAAGGCGAGATTGATTAATATTGCCCATCAATTTCATGGTTCTCAAATAAGTTACTGTAACGATCTGATATTTAAACATTTTAATACTTTAAAAAGCAACCTAAGAAGACCAGATATTGTGATCTTCAAATATGATAAAGATTTCAATGTAGCTGATATGAATAATTGTAACTATAATGACAACAAGTTCTCTATTCTTGATGATAAAACCATGATTTTAGTGGACGGTTTGCAAAGAAATATGGAGGAATTAAAATCCGGAGTAAACTCAAATTTATAGAAAATTGTTCGCACAAATGTTATTTATAAAAAATGAACTAAATATTCGTGAGCATATTGGATCTGAACCCCTGAATCTACATGAATTACCTACAATTCACAAACTTTTATTAGATAAGTGTAGTGTACCTACATATAAACTAGACAAATGGTTAACTAAACTATCAAATATAATACGTAACCAATTTGTAAGATTTTTTTCGAAAGATACTTCTGAATTAACTGACCTTATTAATGGCGTTTATGCTGAGGAAAAGACTATGCATTCTTTTAATTTAAACTCACTTTTAATTTTCTTTGTAACCATATAAAACAAGAAATTTACCACGTTCCCCTATTCAGTCGACTGAATTGAAAGAACTACTTTTATTATGTCCTGACAAGGTACATTTCACGTTTAAAAGTGAACACATTCAACAGGTTGATAGTTTTGCTACGATAGGTTCTTTTGCATCTCTCGTAACTGATGTGTAAATACCATGTTAACAAATATGTTGAGTGACCTCATTATTCTAATAAAACTTTATGGAAGATTCATGGATGATATACTAGCCTACATAATAAGGAATTTAATGTGGTTTAATGATTAATTAAACTCAATAACGTACATAATGATGTGGTACTTATGAAGAAAATATAATTGTTTTCCCTTTTTACATATACTTTGAACTGAAGAGTGTACGGAAACATTTAGTGCCAAGTGCTCCAATAAATGTGAGAATTGATATCAACACAACTTTTAAAACGTCGTATAGGAATTTTGTGAGACAAATACTTAAGTCAATAGAATCTTTGGCTAGTCT
Source organism: Schistosoma spindalis (assembly GCA_946903255.1). NCBI lineage: Eukaryota > Metazoa > Platyhelminthes > Trematoda > Strigeidida > Schistosomatidae > Schistosoma > Schistosoma spindalis. The sequence continues at coordinate 68,323,053 of OX336416.1, read as the reverse complement.
TAAATTCAAACCGCCTTAATATGCATAGAAACGTGAACATGCCTTGGTAAATACCAAGTCATTTTACGTGCTAAATTGATGTGACAATAAAATATTCTTTCTATATCATATGATTTTTCATCTCCTCTATTTACACTTATCACTTCATGTTTACTTAACGTTTTATCTAATTGACCTACATAAATACATAATAAGTATATACATTTGATCAGATTGTTTCAAATGTGTGACTCAAATTCATATCACATTTTACAGATCAACTGTTTTTACATTATTTTATCAAAATCTATATACGGAACTAATTGCTCAAAATATTTCATTAAACGATAGATAAAATCGAATTATTTGTTTAAGTAAACAAAAACTAATTTAAAATCAAACAGTAATCAAAATAAACAAACAATTTTGAATCTGATTCAATGTTATTATTCTTATTACTTGAAAAAATAATTGAACCATTTTTGTAAAGATCATAATCTCATTATTTTCTTTTAATTCTAATATGTAACGGGTTGTACATATGCACATATGCCAACATGAAACCGATCAATTTCAGTCCTAGATAACAATGGGAAGATACAAATAATACAAAACAAAAATTGGATGTAAAATTCACCTCATCGCACAAGCTAGTGGCTATTGGGACTCAGTAGCCAAGTGGATAACGCAATGGAATTTGTAGCTAACGGTACTGGGTTCGAGTCCCGGAGTGAACATCAAATCTGGAATTCAGGTACATCCAGCTGACGAACCCCGAATAGGACGATGCACACATGCCTACATGAAACTAATCAATCGCAGTCCTAAATAACAATGGGAAGTTACAAGTAAAAAACACCAAGTGAATATAACGTGTTAAGTTATGAATCAGGTTTATTTTTGATGATATCATCTATTTATCATTCGTGTGATCAGGTTTATCGATCGTGCATATACTGTAACTTATAAACATATGATAATTTATTCAACTATGCGTTACTCATAAACGTCTTGATTACATTTCAGAATTTATATTTAATTGCAATCTAAAAGCCCCATGTTGTTCACTTCCTCCAAAATAACATCTTTAATAGAATTCGATTCATGAAAGGATTTTGATCTTCTAGACTAATATTAACTGAGAAGCATGGAAAATTGACAAGCGATTCGCTTTTGTCTGGGTTTTCTGCTGAAACTTTGGGAACTGGTTATTCAGCAGATAACTAAACACAAAGCGTTTTAATTAGACAATAATATTCATGATGAACTATATATTTACACTTATAGTTTTTTGAAATAAAAATGATAAATACCGATAATAATTTCTTTAGTAAGACAAACTATCGAATAGCCTGGTTTATATCTTTTCATATTCTATACAAGTTACATACTTACAGTAACTATATAGTGTTGTTATGTTTTTTTGTTCACTTTTCTTCTAGCTTCAAGTATTCATAGATCAAGTAAGATATACCTATTATTTCATATGCATGATTATTGTCGGGATGAGGACATGTGGAAATTGTAATAATTTAATGGTTGAATTCATAAGTCACACGCGAAACCGAAGGTCATGGGTTTGAATCTTACGAGTGGAATCATGGATGCGCATACTAGGATGAGACGGTCATCCAGTGCTTCCAGGTTTTCCATGGTGGTTTAGCATAAATCAAATCATGAATTCAATTATATGCATAAATTGATTTTAATTTCTTAATCCTAAATACTGACAACGTCTGTCACTACTTTTATTGTAATGACAAAAATCACATTTGCAAGTTACATTTTGAAAATAAAAGTGTAAAATGTCAGATTAACCGACGTTTTGTTAACTATCATTTTATCGTAAGACAATTTATACTCTTTATTCATTTTATTCAATAATTAGCACTTCTATTCATTGAATTAATAAATTTTGGATAGTCCTTTGATCGGTTATTTTTGAGATGTTAAATTCAAACAAAATAAATAATACTTCATAAATAAAGATATTTTTCAACATGGAAAAGTATTATATCGTTCATAAATGTATACAACAGACGAATAAAGTGTTAAAGAATAAATATTAATATTTATCTGACTCCAGTTAAATCGTATGTCAATTGATGTCAAAATGTGCATCCCGGTCACCCTTGGACATAATTATCAACTTAATTTACGTTAGAGAATAATGGAATAAAATAAGACAAATACGAGAATGAATTTAGAATACTTAAATTTCATATACACATTGATTCGAACAGACAAACAAAGAATCGAAACAAAAATAAGTGACGCTTTTGTGGCCCGAAATCTGACTCGAAGGAGATCGTATGAATGATTGTTATTGATAATATACATATCGTCTATCTTCATTTATAATTATCGACTTAACTCACGTGGGTGGAAAAACTGAATTAAATAAGCCAAGTACGCGAATGGATTTTGAATTCGTATATTTCAATAGCAGTTATACGATCCAGGACCACTAAAACACGCAGCATGGGGAACACGAGTGAGCCAACCCCTTTCAATCAAGTATCTTTCATTATTTATATTCAGATAAAAATAAGACACTTGATGAATAGGGTAAACAATTAACACATATACGATCAGATTAGAAAATAGTCAGAGTTAATAAGTGAATAATTGACAAGATCGCAGTGTAGCTTGAGAAGAATGAATAGATTGATCTATCCAGAATCTAGAATAACTTATGCAGGCTTGACATAGTACCAAACATTACAAATATTTATTTTCCTTCTATAGCAGACATTATATTACAATAGTTTTGAAATAAACTAGATACGGTGAGCTTAATATTTATCTTAAAACATATTAAAATCAGGTTTATCCTATTTTCGAGTATAATTCCTTAAGTAGAACCATTTAAGCATTAGTAAATCTAATACACATAACATCCAACAATAGAACTATGTAAATTGTCTCCTAAAAGATAAATAAAAAGCAATTTCATGTACCAAAAGGGGTTTTGTGGATATTCTAGTAATTTCAATGGTTGAGATCATGAGTCATTTGAAGCTAGACCACCATGGAAAACCCGGAAGCACTGGACGGACGTCCCATCCTATTGTGGGACTTCTCAGCAGTGCACATCCACGATCTCGCCCCCTGCGAGATTCGAACCCAGGGCTTATCAGTCTCACGCGCGGGCGCTTAACCACCAGACCATTCAGCCGGCTGTCATCCAACGGTGTTAATGTCTAACTGCAACTAATCCACGAAATTGAGCGACACATCCACCCTTGTCATCAATGAGTTACTATCTCACAACAGACCTGATTGAACTCCACTGGTCACTGCTTCTCACTAGAACTCCAGGATATTATCTCTTGAAGCCAATCACTAGTGAGCATCTGTTGATTAATATCAGAAAGGTCTAGCTTCAACTGACTCATGATCTAAGCCATTTAAAAACAAACTGTTTGATTAACTTCTTAATTTATGTTCTAGGATTATACTTTATTTTTAAATTATTCCAGATTACATCCTTTGGAATAATCTTGAAATACTTTTTTAAGGATCAATTTAAATACTATTGCCTGATTAATCAATAATGAAAGAAATGATTGTTTTTAAAGTTTTATAAAATTTTATTTCAGATAGAATTACAAATGTATTACGTAGTTTAGAACAGTTCTATTAATAAATTTAGGTAATTCAATGAAAAATTTATTTTTATTGAAACTATATAATTGTGATCTGTATTTAGACTAGATGTAATAAAAGTGATTTCAATTATGTTGATTTTTTTTGTGTTTTGAAAATAGTTTAAACATTTAATGAAACGAATCAGAATTTTCTCTTTTTTTATTCATGAGAAATACTTAGTAATGATTGTAAAAGTTACTGCCTAAAATATTTGACCATTAGCTGGAAATAATTTTTTTTGATACTTTAAGATGGGATGAATTACATTATAATCAATGGATTATGAATATATATATATATATATATATATATATATATATATATATATATATATATATATGTTGAATGTTTATACGGATATAATGCATTATCAAAATATCTATTATAGAAAATTTATTGATTATTAACATTAACAAAGTTATACAATTAAAACTGATAATTCATTAGTTATAGAGATCCTATTGATAACTTTCTGAGTATTGACACATGATTTATCAACACATGTTATACATGATTTGAACTTTATATATGTGTACAAGCATTTGTATAGAAAATGTAACCTGTCAGTCTTACTGGTATTTTCTGGATTATTTTCCTTTCCTAAATAGAGAAGTGTATATAAAGGAGTTTTAATCAATCTGCAAGACTTCAACAACTAACAAACATAAATGTAACCCAAATATTTATTGGTTATCGGAACAGAAAAAAAAGCGGAAATCATGTATTTTTACTACGTAATCTATGAAATTTTAGCGGTTACATATAAAATATATGTTTGATTCTGAGCATACTCAATTATAATGCTAAGAATTTATTTGACTAACTTTGTCTTGGACAAAAGTTTCCCTGAGATAATCCGATTTTTTGTAAAAAAGTATTCAATCACATTGGAACTGAATGCTCTTTTAGTTGAATGTTAACTGAAAAAGAGCAGCATCTTTGTTAAAATATGGATTATTTGACTGCACACAACAATATGGAAAAGATAGATAGATGATTAAATCTCAAACATGTCCACATTTAGGCATCTAAAATGTTTGCAAAATGATTACATGTCAAATGCGTAACAGAAACTAAGCAGTACAATATCGTATATCCCTTAATTGATATATCAAGGAAGCAATTTAAGATATTTTCGTTTCAGCTATTTGTCCTCTTTTTGATAAATCATATCAGTAATAAGAAAGAAAGAAAAATATAATGCGTTAAAGGGAAATCCCAATTCAGTGATATGATATGAACTAGTAATGCATACGTAAAAATATTTCAATATCAACAAATAATAAAACTTTTGTAATGTAAGAAAGAATTACAAATAAAACGTGTTTCTACATCTTTGAAAGAAGTATTTGTTGAAAGAAAAGTAATTCTCAATTGTCATTGTTTATGAAAAAAGCAAACAAAGCAAAAAACTATGACTAGTAACGCTTATTTACCGGACGAAACCTATGGATTCTCAATTTTATAGGGTTGTAGAGGCTTTGCTTCGTTAATCAATCAACTCGAAAACCGTTATAATATAACTATCAACAGTGTTTGAAATCAGAAGGCAATGAGAAGTGGCAACTACAGTTTATTAGTGGATAGCGTAAATCACAAAGCTACAAGCACATCAAGCGAATCTGAAGCAAAGAAGCGAATATATGTGAGCGAGCAAATACAGAGGAAAATTTATAGTCAAATCGCATAAGGGTTCAGCAAGGCATAGCAAAGGCTAATAATAGCATATATATATATATATATATATATATATATATATATATATATATAAATATGCGTATTTTTACTGTTCAAATAACATTGTCTGTTAAGTAAGTTAATCAAGGGGCTTGACCAAAATTAACCGTAATCGAAATTGGTTACAGAATAGTTGCTATAGTGTTTTTGAGATGAATCTATATGAAAAATATTGAATGCGTATAAATGGAATACAGATAAATGTGTTATGTATCAGAAAATGGAAAAATATAGTTTCATGACCTAACAAACAAATTAATATGTTAATAAAAAACAAGGATTATTTGTAATAGGAAGAGATTCTTCTGCTTAATTATTAATGAATTATTTAAAACTGTAAAGGCTATACAGATCAATTATCATTCATTCATATATATAATATACACGCTTTAGTCTAAATATTCTCTGATAAATGTTTCCTTGAGTCTTCTCTCCAGATAAATATATAACAAGTTTACCAATTTGTTTTATTTTTCACTTGTTATACACTTCTTTTAATATGTTAATTAAACAAAGTGTCAACCGAAATTCCCATAATATGAATAACGTTTTGCATATGAAAAAAACAAGGTAACATAAATTTCAATAGTTTAGTTCATGAATCACCTAAAACTAGGCCACCATAAAAAAATGGCTGTTTCATCCTAATATGGGACGATGGCTCAATTTAGTGAATTGGTTGAAGTTAAATATTAACATCACTGGATGCCGTCTCAGTTGTTTAAAGGTTAAGCGTTCGCATGCGAGACTAGAGGTTCTACGTTCGAATCCCGCGAGCGGGGTCGTGGATGAGCACTTCTAAGGGGTGCCATACTAGGACGAAACATCCACCCAGTGCTTCCAGGTTTTCTATGGTGGTCTAGTTTTAATTGACTTATGAACTCAACTATTAAATTACTACAATCTTCATAAAACATCTTTCTGATAATAAACATAAATTTTATCAAAATTCAAGGAATTTTTTTCAAAAACACAATGAATTAGTAAAATTTACATATGTAACTAACTGCCTTTAACTTTCAAAGTAATCAAAAATGTTCTGTAATATTTCTAAGCTATTGAGATTTTAAGTAAGAGAAATTCTTTTTTTCTTTTTTCATTATGATGATAAATGGTGAAAATAGAGGACTAAACTTAAAATGTAGTTTAATACATTTAACTCGTTGATCATTATAATAAATAGAATCTTATAACTAAATGCTGATTTCTACAATAAAACGACGTTGAAATTATTTTCGGAAATCATATATTAATGTGTATTCTAGCTCTGATAGTTATGACTAAACACTAATGAATTCGGCGAGACTATAATGAATGGACGAAAAAAATCAGATTTACGATAAAAAGGTCTTGAATTTTGGTGAAATTAATTCATTTATTTAGCTAAATAGAGTTTTGACATTATAATTGATATAAGTATGTGATGAAAACCCTATGTCTGATTCCTGACCCTATCTATCAACTGTAAATATTAATCCTAATTCCTCACACTGGTTTATAACCCTCATTTATCTGTAGTATGTAGATGGACATTCTCGAGGTCTCTTTAGCGTCGATCAAATGTCGTCCATAAATTATAGTTTCACCATAAAATCTCCTTGAGTAGGCCAAAACATCTTTCTTGGTAAATCTTGATTTTCAACAGTCCTCCAGTTTAGATCGATTAATAACAAAAATCAACTTTATTCAAAAGAAAAATCCATATTAATAAGTTGCTCATGTTAATAAAATGTTCATCAAATGTACTTCAGAAAAGGTGTTCGCAATAGGAACTGATCATGAATGGATGTAGAAAGAAAAGAATTTACAAAAGAGTATTTTCAAGATAATTCTCTTCACAAACTAATTTCAACTGAAAGACCAGTGGAAACTGAAAAGAAATAAGCAGCATTTAAACTCATTAGAAATATATGAGTTCAGGGCTCACAACCTTCATAATAATGTATGGTACTATAAACTATTGAACTGAAATTAACTTTCAACATTTCAGTTTCATCAATTTTTTGACACAGCACAAACTTTAATTCACGTCGACGGATTTTCTGTTCCAAATTTTAACTTGAACAGTTTCACACTTTAAACTCGAAAGATTTTCTTTGAAGCCAATCACTGATATAAGAAGGTACTATCGACTTAGATTTATAGATAGTGATGGTTTTCGTCAATAACTGAAATCTTTCGGGAAATCATCAGGATCAAAGAAGTACGACACAGCTGGTTCGTTCTAATTTGAGATTTAAAAGAAAATTATTCACAGTATTTGGAAAACTACCATTGGAAACATAAGCAACGAAAAATTTTATAAAAGGACCTAGGATAAATACTATACGACGCCTCGTAGTGAGAGCTGAGGTTATTCAGAGGTCACGACTGCGATAAACATTTTATGTAGATATATGGAGTGTGGATCGCACTGTTGAGGAGTCCCACAGTAGGACGAAACGGTCGTCCAGTGCCTCCAGGTTTTTCGTGGTAGTGTAGCTTCATGATTTCAACTATTGAAATTTATAAATATATGCATATAAATGTTTATTCAAAAAGAGCGTTTGAAACAAACAGCTGATAGTTTTATTCTAGTCATTGGATCTAATTATTCAAACAAACTACACTTGAGGACATGTATGAATAAATTATGTAGTCAGTGGACTAATATACTGGGAATTACTAGTTGATATTCACACTAATACACCACTTATGATATTGGGATGACAGTAATTGTTTATTATAGGACAACAAAGCCTGACTTTAGAACACGTTTGGAAACTTGATTTTAAAATATGCTTTGGTTTATTTTATAAATATGGCAATGTTTCTACTGATCCCTGACGTCTTTCAACTTCTGATGATTTAACCTTCATGGAGTACTAGGTAAATATTTCATTCTATTACTAAACTGTTCAGAGGTATACTTTTACCACCAGCCAGGGAATGTACAATGGATATTTCCGTTTCTAGGCAATCATTAGATTAACATTCATTCAAACGTATTTTTATGCTAGTCAGTTCGCAATGTGCTGTGATTATTGCCCTACATGTTTTAGTGATGACTACTTCATTCCCGTTATGGTTTCAAACTAGAATTTTAGGAAATTATCATGGAATAGATAGATAGTAATGAGTCCCATACTAGGATCAATCAAGGATACCCTGAGTGGAATTAATTCATAAGGGATATTACCTACGAATTAAATGAATTATCATGAAAATAAATTTGTATCAAAATTAATGATTCTATTCTTTATTCATTGAGAAATTATGACAAATAAAATTACATAATCAGGCTGGCTCGTTTTCAGAGTCGCTCACCTTGTGTGCGTGACTAAAAGACGGATTTACAGACCAACCAATATAATTTAGATGTTGAAATGTTTTTCCTTCTTGTTGCGGAGAGAATGTGTAACTATGCAATTTGAATCAAATGTTTCTTATTTTATTCAGATATACAGAAGCACACACGTCATGAATAACATAAGAGACGCTAAATGTGGTTTGCAAGCATATATGCAAACATCTGTGTCTCATAAGTTCATGAACTTCATTCAGTTTGATCATCAGTTACTAAAGTAATGCCGTATACCAGACTCATTTAATCGAAGCAAAAAGTCAAACCGAAATATTAAAGACCTTAATTGAATCTTTATGTTTTGGGTTAAATGAGTATAGTTATCTGGTCAAGTTCATATATATGCACAAAACCCACTGCTTTCCTTCCATATATATGTTAAGGTATAACGTCTGCTAATGTTTATACTTATTCCGAAACTTTAATGTTACATTCGTAGCTTTTGATAGACATTTTATTCGAAGTCGACATGAGTCTGAATATTCTTCTAAATGATCAACAAAACCACCAATTTCGAATTCCTAAAAAGCATCCGATAATGACAATAAATCAGAATGCACTCTTCTTGTTATTTGAACGTTCTTGAATAGCTCTCTGGTAGAGCCATCAGCGAACATCTCTGATAACATTCTTACGGCAAAGCAGCTATGAACTATTAAAGTGTCTTATACTAATATGAAGCACCACTTTAATACTAAGGAAGTTTCTAATGCTTCTCTGATCGATATCAGTTTTTAAGAAATATTTATATAAATTGTGATCACTTAACAAAAAGCTTAGCAAGTGGACTAAAACGAATACAGCAAACTTTGCAAATATTGTCTTGATTTCAATACTCAAATTTGTGAAAGGAAATGTCTGAAATATTCCGCTTCATAAGAGTAAAGTTTTAGAAAACTAACAGAATCTATTGTTCGGAAAATAGATGATATTAGTTAGCTTAAAACATAATTTTACAAATATTCTATTTCTTTTTACCACTACTATTATCATGAATTTGTTGTGTCGGTTAGTTAAATCGAGTTGGTTCACACACTTCCATTGTGCGTCATTTCACTTCGCTCTGTTCTCTTCGCTTTTTCAGCTTTGTTTCTCCGATTGATCGTCTGTTTAAATCAACGATTGTATGAAATGTACGTATTCAAAATTTATTCTCGTATTTGGCTTATTTAATTACGTTATTCACTAACGCGAATTAAATTGATAATAATATGTAAGGATTGACGGAATGTATATTTTGACAACAATCATTCGATAACAATAATCAGAACCATCTAACTGGAGTTAAATATCGGACCACCAAAATTTAAATAAAAAATAATAGAATTACTGAACAATCAATAAGAGATGCTTTTTAACATTAAAGGTGTTATCACTGGATTCTAATCATGTTAGTCGATGAATTGTATATCATTATTTGGTTTAATTTATTATATTAATCAGAGTGGTTTACAGATCATCGAATTTTAATTAATCTTCAATCGTACTTTTACCTACATTATACAAATAGATTAATATTCTTTCTTGAAATGTAATCAAACTATTGATTGATCTTTTTAATTTTTCTACTAATCATAATAATATTAATCCAGATTATCAATTTCAATGACACTAAAAATTATTCTGTATTAATAAATTTAAATAGATTCAGAATAACTTCTCGTGGTGTCGTTTTACGTGTATCTTCCCATAAAAGCTTGTGACTTAAGGCTATATCGAGGCGATCCGCACAGAATGCACATATGCCAACATGAGACCGATCAATTTCAGTCCTGGATGACAATGGGAAGATACAAATAAAACAATAACAAGTGAATTTAAACTTCACCTCATTGCACAAGCAGGTGGCTATCAGAACTCAGTTGCCAAGTGGATAACGCAATGGAATTTGTAGCGAACGGTACTGGGTTAGAGTCCCGGAGTGAACATCAAATCTTGAATTCAGGTACATCCAGCTGACGAACCACGAATAGGCCGAAACGCGAGTCGTGGATTCCACTGCTAGCCACTATCCATATTTAGATCCAGACTAAGGTTTTCACGTATTATATTAGGATCTGTAACAAACTGTTCGATATAAATTTATTTGGTATTGTTTTGCTTGTATCTTCTAATTGTTGTTCAGGTCTGTAATTGATCAGTCTCTTGTTGGTATATGTGCGGATTGCCTCGATATTGCTTTAAGTCACAAGCTTTATAAGCTTATAACATAATTTCAAAATATAATCAATAATAAAATATGAAAAACTGTGGATTTGATTTATCCTGGAGTTATACATTAGCTTGCATCATTGACTATGTATGTTTTAATATAAGATCTGGACAATTATTAGGAACAAACATCAAGAATTTACCTTTAATACTAAGTAACAATACACTTTTAATCCATTTAGCTATTTTGTGATCTAATTCTGTCTTATCGATTGATTGAAGTTAAATTTGTACATCATTGGATCTTAAGCCAAAGATTAGGCGTTGGCGTGTGAGATCAAAGGTCTTTGGTTCAATTCTCAACTTCAGGATCGTGAATGCCCACGTCTAAGTTCTACACAGGGATAAAACACCCGTTCAGGACTTCCAAACTTCCACTAACTGTTTAACTCCTATCGGTTCTTAATTTCAGTGAAATTCAACAATCTCCGAAATCCTGAATTGATAGTTATATCTTCTCTGTGGAATTCTCAGTTCATTTTACTTTCACATTGTCAACGCATTCATTTACATGTGTGTACATTCTTAAAAATAAACAGTTGGTTTTCCGTAGTGATCATTACTGATAATAGGAATACTATTCTTATGACTTTAAACAATTTACCTTGCATTATAACACAAAGAGATTTGTTTAAACACTATCTGATTAGTTTACTTAAAAAGTTGACTTGACCAGGAAACTAATTCCTATTGATTTAAGTTTGCTATGGCAAGGGTGTTCTTTGAACTGGCATTTCAAGGGGGGAGATCCTTTAACAATATCAATCCATATATATATATATATATATATATATATATATATATATATATATATTGCTTAATTGTTCCTAAAATAAGTCTTACCAGGCAAACGATAATAAATATCATGATATTTTCAAAGAAAACCTTAATTTCATGACATTTATACTTCACTAGTTTAAAACATATGTCTATATTGTATCATAACGCACTAGTACAATAAATAAAAATGTACACACTGACCGAAATACTGAACTTCGTGTTCTAGAATTTATAAATTTAAGTTTAATATAAGTCTTCATTGAGTTTCATTAGCTGTTATTTATGTGGTACAAACTATACTAGTTCTGTATATGATTTACTGAATAATGTGAAAAAAATTACTTAACGTACTAGTATGTTCCAGTGTGTATTTAACAAAACACAAAATTTAAATCATATTCTTCCCTCTTAATGTGGTAAAGTATTTGTTTGATACTTCCCTTTTATTTTGGCCCCAAAACGCTCTGGTATAGCCGAGAGTGGGGAGAGTCAGCTCTACCTCTCCAAATGCTTTCACATGGACACGTGCATACAACCACTACTAGGGAAGTCTTACTAACTGCTTTCTCGTGGTGAGGGTGTTGTTTACGAAATCAAGAGGACGAAAAGCGAATGTCTGACGGTTTAACCTGGTTGGTAAACACAGAGGGTTCACCTAGGGGAGTTGGGAAACCCTGATTCAAAACCAATGGTGCACATGGGCTCCATTTTTCTGAGGAAACAAATGGCGTAAGAACCAATTATTGGTCACCGACTATCATGGGACTGCTTTCCCTCTTACGTTGCTCCACTGCCTTGTGGATTAGACCTTCAGGTCAAAGGCTCAAAGTAAGGCCTCCTAAGAAGATCATCTGTTTCGGCTTGGGCACCCGGACAGTATCCCAGCCCTCACATAAATCGAATGATTTTTGTAGCGTATATGTATTTGGTGCTTTCTTGTACCAATGTTTTTGTGTTTAAATAAATAAATTTTGGTGTAGAAAACACTTAATTGCGAAGACATTACTCAGATAAGATTGTTCTTTTCACAAATGTTTTTATAACATGTAACACCATAGATAAATATTAGGTATGTATATTTGTATATGTCAGTACAGGGTTGTGAAGGTTGTTGAGTCTTGATTGAGATGATAAATCGGTTAGTTTTAGGCCACCATTCAAAATCCGGAAATAATGAACGGCCGTTTCGTACCAAGATGAGACTCCACAACAGTGCGCATCCATGATCCCCCATACGTGATTCGAACTCGCACAATTTCGTGGATTAGTTGATGTTAGACACTAACACCGTTGGATGCCGGCTCAGTGGTCCAGTAGATCAAGCGTTCGCGCACGAGACCGAAGGCCCTAGGTTCGAATCCCGCGACCGGGATCGTGGGTGTGAACTGCTGAGGAGTCTAAGAGTAGGACGAAACGGCCGTTCAGTGTTTTGTGGTTTTCAGTGGTGGTCTAACATCAATTGGTTCATGATCTCAATCAAATAGATAAAATCGATTGACCTTTCATATTAACTCATATATCATTACAACAATTATTCCTTTGATTAAAAAAACTCTTATTAAGAATAAGATTTGATTACTTTGTTTCTATAAGAAATTTGTATACAAGATTATATTTTTTCTAAAAAAAATGATATTCATATAAATTAATCATTTAGAAATAACATTTCTCTTACAACAAGTTCTTCATTTGAATTCTTTTGTTTGTTTGTTTTTCAGTTGACCTTAACTGATGACACAAATAAACCTTCAGAGTATTATGATAAAATATTTTTTTTAGAGTTCATCATTACATACACTAAAATATGCATATTCCTAATGAAAATTTCCAATGGATTAATATTAATACAACTTGATAAATGAAGAAACTTAATGTTCTTGAATACAAGAGATTAGTTTATCTAGATACTATTTTTGTGTTTACATGTCAGCTTTTTCTTTAAATGATCACTATAAGAATGTTTTCTTTATTCTTAATGCCTTAACAACATATTATTGTTAACTGATTGGTTATTATTCCTTTGTAATGTAACTCTAAGTTATCTAATGTAACTATAAAAACAAATAATTGTTTCGTCTTAACTTTTTGACATCTGTACAGATGATAAATTTATCTTGGAAGTATTTTATTCTCTATCTTTATTAATTTATGAATTATCAACATTGAAGTGTTGTTGTATAACAGACATTCTATCCATTTGAGTTTATATGGGTTGTTTTGTATTAGAAGTTTCAATTGCTTGTTATTAGAATTTACCATAGGCCAACTAGAAATTCTTATATCTTAAATCATTTAGTAAAGAGAAAATATTTTGTTATTCAATCAAGTGTTGTGTTTTTCTTTGTTCAATAGAAGCATATAATGCGATTTATTCAATAAGTTCAGCTAATTACTATGAATTTGGAACTACTCGAATGTTCTTCTTTTTTTACCAATAGTTATGAAAACACTTAGATCTTTCTATTGCGTTCTTTTTATCAAAACAATTCATCTATTCATCATAAGTTTCGTTTATTGTTCTATTTACATGAATTTCAGTAGTAGATAAATAATCTTGTGTATTTTGTATTTTCTTTTACTGATTACTTCTAAAATTAGCATTGAGAAACTGTTTCTTTATATATGATCAAGGAATGGTTTGAAGTAAGAAAGGTTTAGTTAGCGATGTTTAGCAACTTCCTATGTAGCAAAATGATTAATAAATTAGAATATAGTGCTCATATTTATTTCGTTAGCATATTTGTAGACTCTTCGTCTATTGATCAGTATTAAATTTCCTGCAAACGATTTTTTATATCAGATTTAGACTTGAACTAATTAAAAACTAAAAGAATCCTCTTCTGTCTGTGTTTAACGAATTCGAACAACCTACTGATGGAAATTCATGAAATGTTTTATCTAGTCACAGAATTCATTGAGTAGTGACTGATGTAATGTTCATCAAGTTCCAAATGTTGAACAGGTTGCAGTGTACCCACTAAATTTAAACGATCTAATTCACTTAGTTCGGCTTTTAGTTACTTTATAGATAGGTTGTGTAAATTATAGTTATTAGTTTATTTATATCGTAATCCAGCTTATGAACAGATTTTGACTAGACAAACACTGAAAACCAAAAAATGTTGAATATTTATTTCGCTTTATAATGTGACCTTTAATCGATGTGTACCCACGACCCCATTATAGATAGTACTCAAGATATTTAGACCTTGATTGTACGGACTATATACGGAGGAGTGGCCTTTGTGACAGTCCATCATCCATCGTCGTTGATGACACGTGTTTCATGCAAGACATGGTTGATCTCTATTGATCACGACTTTTCGTTAGAATTTTAAAAATTTTAAAGTGTCATTTATCCTACTGAGATAAATTTTATTTGTGGTATTTGTTTGTTGCTTCGGCTTACAGTTTATAAAAGGAAGCTCATTTTAAATGTTTCAATCTTTGTTTTCGTCCAAAACAATGTCATCTATAGTCTGCCTACACACTAATTCATGTCGAATTTAGTCAAATAAGATGCAGTGTGGCCACTATTTTAGAATGACGCGATATCCCAATACTATTTATTAGAAGATCATTGGTTAAGCACAGTTAACTGGAAGTGATGAATAAGACTTCTGTCTAACTGACGGACAAAAGTAAAGTGTATGTACAATTAACTGACATTCATCATTGGATATGAACTTAAGCCAATCTATATACCAGTAAAACATATAAACATCGAACTATTGTCAATGAGAAAAATCAGTGGAGAATAAATATCTTAACACCAATTAGTCACTATGTAGTAATCAACCCACAATAGCATCATTTCTCTTATGAATGAGATTAAGCCTTGGCGACGAATTCCAAATTCCACGAAACCTAGTTCCAGCGTTTCTTATCAACCTTCTGTTATAGTTTAACAAGAAATTATATAATATTATCAGAAGAGGTTTTGTGGAGATGGTAGTAATTTCACTAGTTGAGATCATGAGTTAATTGAAGCTAGACCACCATGGGTTACTTGTGAGATGGTAACTCACTGATGACAATGGTGTATGTGTCGCACAATTTCATGGATTAGTTAAAGCTAGACATTAACACCGTTGGATGCCGGTTTAGTGGTCTAATGGTTAAGCGCACGCGCGCGAGACTGATAGATCCTCGGTTCGAATTTCGCGTGACGGGATCGTAGATGCGCACTGATAAGGAGTCTCAGAGTAGGACGAAACGACAGTCCAGTGCTGCCAAGTTTTGCATGGTTGTTTAGCTTTAAGTGACTCCTGATCTCAGTCATTGAGATATAATATTACCCAAATATTTGTGATATAAAAACCATTTTAATCATTGCATTGTCCCGTGAATATTAAACAATATTTCATATATTTTTTTCAATAAAATATTTTGTCACATTGCAAATACATTGTAAGTCATCAATAAAACTGAAAAATAGCTAAATGTTCTGACAAATTTCTCTTTCCTTTTATTCTCATTATCTATTATAATTACCAAAAACATGAATGATTATAGACTAATGAATGTCACTTTTGGATTGTTGTCCTCTAATGTAGAACGTTACTTGTTTATATGTTGTGACACACTGGTTACAGTTAATAAATGAGAAATATTCGCTTCATTATAAAAAGGGAAAAAAATCAGATTCTTTATAAATTTCTTAGTCAAATAAGAATCTATATTTAGATCCAATAGTTCATTATGCAAAACAATCCTCGACATTATTAATTTACAGTTCCCTTATATGAAATAAGATTTGAATTTCCGTTGAGTTCTGATGAGAAACCGTATTTAATGAAAACTAATCATAATCGGTGTAAGACAACGAAGAGTGTAAGTCGACTCAAGTTAAACGTGTAAATCACTGGATGTCAGCCTAGTGATCTTAAGATTAAGCGCTTACTTATAGGTTATGAGTTCAAACCACCGTGAGGTCATGGATAAGCATAGTTGAGTCAACACTAGGAAGAAGCAGCATTTAACTATTTATTGATTTTTGTGGTTGTTTAATTTAGTTCAGTCGACTATGTAAGTTATGATTTTCAGTATTATTCGTTAGTCTCGTACTGAACGCAAACACAGGTAGGGACGACCAAATGTATTTCAGCTCAAAATTACAAAATCTCTTCATAAAATATGAGGACCATACATTGAATATACTTCATTAGCAAAATTACATCAATTGTCCTTCGTATTCTCTAGGATTGTTCCAACTTACAATTCCTTTCTATTTCCGTTTCTGTTTTCTCTTTAACTTGATCTTCTTCTCCTTTTATTGCTATGGATTCCACTACAGATTGATGTTACGTAATACTTATATCTGTCAACATACATCACACGCTATGTTAATTACGTCATTATATGTTACAAGACAGCCTACGCACATATCCTTTCTAGATTAAATGTTGATCGCTTAAATATCACTCAATGAGTCCTTCTTTTTCCCCATGTATATATGTACTCGAATCATATTAATACCCTTCGCCTTGCCTTGCTACGCCTTGATTCGATTTGACTATAAATTTGCCTCTGTATTTGCTCGCATACACATATTCACCTGTCTGATTCAGATTCGCTTGCTGTGCTTGTAGCTTTGTGATTTGCGCTATCCACTAATAAATTGTAGTCGCTACTTCTTATCGCCGCCTTCTGATTTCAAACACCGTTGGGATTTATAAAAATACCAGTTATCAAGGTGATTGATTAACGAAGCTAAGTCATTACAAGATAATAGGATTTATATGCTTCAGTCATTAATGTTTTTATAAACAGGTTTAAGAATCAATCAACCAATCCTATTACAATATCTTTTTCTGCTCCTCTTCCTCATACCATATATATATATATATATATATATATATATATATATATATATATATATATATATATATATATATATATATAAGAGAATTTTTTGCAAATCTTCAATACTGAGCTATTTTTTATCAGAGTGTATTTTCCAAGTATAAATGTTGGTCAATACACTATTTTATAGGGTAGAAAGTATATGTACCACCCACAGACTGGAAGAAGAGCTGATGAACGTTCAAAAATACTTAATAGACAACTACTACTCACAGAAAATTATTGAGAAATATAAAAAATCTAAAGAAAACTAAACGAAAGTGACTACAGTCAATAAAAAACGAATATCGATAAATCTCAACTTAAAAGGTGACAACCTGACAACCATAGTTGGCAGGAGGCTTAGCTGTGAACAAGTCAAAACTTACCCTGTAGCCAAACTATTAATTCTGTATAAAACATGTTCAATAACCCAATGAAAAGTCGACAAGCAGTTTTTCCGTGTTATTACAGTTGTGTTTATAAATTTACATGTACCTGTCAAAGCAGCAACATTGGTCCATCAGAAAGGAGGGTATATCTTAGATTTTTCGAACAAGTTTCCAGAAGCCTTGGATCAAGAGAAAGGACAATTTTTAACAGTGCAACTACTAAACACCTTTCGGATACAGGACATCAGGTCGATACCTTGCACTCCGTCAAGGTAATTAATAAACAGCGAAATTCTAGTTTTCTGAAGTTTTATTAAGCCACAGCTATCAGACGTCAAGAACCTGATTTATGTGTCCAAATGGAGATGATTATTAATCTTTTTTTTCCTTGGAAGCAAGTATTCCTTCGTTGCATCCTAAAATTTCTTTCAACTCTTTCTTTCATTGAATCACATCATTACGTCACTTGATTTCGACTGTCTTTAAGGTTAGTAATCTTATTTTATTAACTGAGCTTTACTCATCTTATTCTTACTTATTATCAGCGTTTACTCGTTACGTAACCATTTATTTCCAGTCCTTCGAACTCTTGTTACAATCAATAATGTAAAATATTCTTTTACATAAGGCATATATTAACAATATATTATTCATAATAATTTATTCGCAGCAATGCTATGCTTTACTGATGTGTCATCAAAGTAACTTCCAACAAAACTCATATAATTATGATTTTTAAATATCACAGTCTGTAAGAATCTAATGAGTACCAAAGAAATAAAACATTCATTCTGTTGTGCTCAAATCCTTGTTCTTAGACTCTTCAAGATGATGAAGAGAATTATATGTATGAAATGTATATAAATTGTCGTTATTTTATCTAGCTTAGTTATTCAGTTTGAAAAAACAACATGTGATAATCTTATTAGCGTTAGATAAGAATTCCAACAAAATATATTAAATCATTGAGTTCATGAGTCATTTTATGCTATACCACCATGGAAAACTTGGAAGCACTGCACGGCCGTTTCGTCCTAGTACGGGATTTCTCAGCAGTGCTTACCCATGATCCCACACGTGGGACTCGAACTCAGGACCTTTGGTCTTGCGTGCGAATGTCTAGTATCTGGACCACTGAGACGACATCTAGTGTTCATGTCTAACTTCAACCTATCTACGAAATAGCGCAACAATTTTTCATTGTCTTCGGTAGGTAATTAGCTCACAACTCACACGGATTATCATCTCTGGTCACCGATTCTCACTAGGACTCCGAGAATTACTTATGGAAGCTAATCACTAGCCAGTAATTGTTAATTTTTGAGGATATATAACTTCAGCCGTTCAGGGCTTTCAAGTTTTCAATGGTGATCTAGCATTGATAGATTCATGATTTCAATCAAAACTTAACAATCTTCACTGTTCAGTACCATATAATTGATAAATAATTTATTCTAAGAAAAGCTAATTGATTTTTTGTACTTATTTTTTATATGCCTTAAGTGCGATCAGATTTAGGATAAAGTGTGCATCAAAGTTAAACTTAACTTTGATGATATGATAATCATATGTGACTCATGATACATGACATTAAAATTATGATGATGAACTTTTCACTATCATTTTGTCTGAAGCTGAGACCTAGCAGAAGGAACTATTTATTTATTTATTTATTTTAACACATAATTATTGGTACAAGGAGGCACCAAATACATATGCGCCACACGAGTCTCAATTGATTTGTGTGAGGGCTGAGATACTGCCCGGGTGCCCAAACCGAAGCAGGTGGTTTTCTTAGGAGGCCACACCCCGAGCCTTCGACCTGAACGTCTGACCCACAAGGCAGTGGAGCATCGTGAGAAGATGCAGTCCCATGGTAGCCGGTGACCAAAAATTGGTTCATACGCCATTTGTTCCTTCAGGATACTGAAGCCACTGGTTTGGGGTCCGGTTAAAGCGCCGGACATTCTCTTTTCGTCCTCTCATTTTCGTAAACAACACCCCCGCCACGAGAAGGCAGTGAGTAGGACTTCCGTGGCAGAGGCTATATACGCGTGGCCATGTGAGAGCATTTCGAGAGGGAGAGCGGACTCTCCCCACTCTCGGCCGTACCAGGGCATTTGGGGGCAGCAGAAGGAACATATATTTACAATTCTATTACAAAGTTTTAATTTCATGAACGCGAAATATACTGACACCATTGACTATTCTGGTGTCTTTATTTTATGTTCATTAAATTTTGTGTTGTTCTGTTGTTAATGAGATTTTATGAGCTACTATTCTTTGAGAGGAGTTATAACTTATGTCTATCGATTAGTCATTATTGTACCCTCTACAATGAGAAAGCTTTAGAATCAATCACCCTTGTCATTTATCAATAATAAATGTTACGTTGTCTATACTTTAGAGCTGGTCAAATAATATTGACGAATTCCTGATGTGCTGATTAGTGGTAAGTTTTCTGATTGTGACATTGAGTAATAAAGGTTTGAGTACCATAGTAGAACTAGTTCCTATAAGATTCCAGATACTACAAGCTGACTAGTACCAAGTTGTGCGAAAACAAAGAAAATGACATTCTACTAGTATGCCAAAACCAAACAAAGTCTAGGTCTAATAACTAAGAATTAACTATTTTGATTCACTACCCAGTACTCACAGTACATGAACAAGACTCTTACCGTACATTGTTATGAATGACCTTGAACATTTAGTGTGCCATTATCTAACTCCAATTGGATTGTATGAATGGTTGTTGTTGTTAAGGTCATGCCGCCAATCCTCGTGTATAATTATCGTCTTAAATCGTGTTAGTGAATAACAGAATAAAAATAAGTCAAACATGAGAACCAATTTCAAATATGTATATTTCATATACATATTGATTCGGACAGACAATCAGAGAAACGAAACGAATGACACTCAGTGCGAAAAAAAGAGTGAACCAACCCCTGTCAATCAAGCGTGATTCAGTATTTATATTCATACAAAAATAAGTTAAAGACACTTGATGAATAAGATAAGCAATTAACACATATACGATCAGATTAGAAAATAGTCAGTGTTAATAAGTGAATAATTGACAAGATCGCAATATAGCTTGAGAAGAATGAATAGACTGATCTGTCCAGAATCTAGAATAATCTGTGTGGGCTTGACATAGTACTAGCCACCACAACCTATCCTAGAATGAATTAAAACTTCATATACCTTCAATTTATCAGTCGATACCGGAGATTTCTTTGTCTTCGCTTTTACTCATCATGTGTAATAACTGTAGTGAAATAAAAGGAACTGCATTATTATTATTATTATTATTATTATTATTATTATTATTATTATTATTATGTAATCTCAACAATCGGTTGTCATTTTTGACCTGAAAATCAACACTAATTGTTCCCATTACTCAATCTATCATATGCGGAAATAACAATGTAAACTTTTTTATTATTATTACTATTATTATTATTATTATTATTATTATTATTATTATTATTATACAATAATCGAGTAATTTAATCATGTAGTTTCTTTTCAGCATGTATTTATTCTATCAATAATTAATTACACATACAACAAATTCAATTAAAAATCAATAAACCGCAATTCAATCAGAAATATATTCTTTAAACAAACAAACAAATGACCTATATCTGTGTAACTAAATTAATCATTGATTTATTGTTCATTGAATTAATTGACCTAAATAAACATAACACTTTATTAATCCCATCTTTTATAAGATTGAAATAATAAACATTTACCTTATATTTAAAACCAAAATAATAGAATTAAAATCGAAAACATTAAAACATTGATGAAACTAACATTACTTACTGCCAATGGTAATAATAATAGTTTTGATCATTTAAAAGTGATAGAAACTTTTATGAATCAGAAAAATACAAAAAGGAAATTTAATAATTAAAACGATTCTTCACTTTTTTGGTCGAGATCATGAATCGATTGATGTTAGACCACCATTGAAAACCTTGAAGCACTGGACGTCTGTTTCGCTTAAATATGGGACCACTCAGCATTGCGCACCCACTATCCCGCTCGCGGAATTAGAACCTAGGGCCTTCGGTCTCGTGCGCGAACGCTTGATCTACTGAACCACTGAGCTGACATCCAACGGTGTTCGTGTCTAACCTCAACGAATTCACGAAATTGAGCAACCAACTTCCATTGTATTGAGGTAGATACCTATCTCTACCCTACAGGATTAGCTCTACTGGTCACGGATTCTCACTAGAACTCCGAAAATTCCGTCACGAAGCTAGTCACTATTGAGCACATAATCATTGTCAGCATACGGTTGTAGAGATCATCAAGTTGGTTTTTTTATTGAGGTCATGAATCGACTGATGTTGGTGACGATCTCAATAAAAAATAACTTAATAATCTCTACAAACCTGTACTGATAAAACTATTCTATCAGATTTTAAAGTAATCAAATGTTTATGATGTAATTTCCTGAATTTTTATCATTCATTTAAACAATGCTCAATCCAGGGGGGATACAACTAGAGAAATGTTAACTCAGAGGTTATGTAGAACAATACAAAGATCTTTCAACGCCGGAGAACTACGATTAGCATTTTCTACGCGCTCAATGGTGACATCGTGGCTAAAAGATGAATTATCTAGAATGACCATCCCATTTTGTAATTAACAGTTCGACCGTTCCTGTGGAGCAATTTATATTGTTCGACGTTTTAGGGATTTACCTTTACGAGATCGCGAACACCTCCCAGTGTGACTAAGCAAAGGTCTGGTAAGTAAAGTAAACATCTCGATATTTGCCCAAATAGTGTAAACTGGTCATAGTGCCGGGATAAACCAATCCTTTTCAATTATTTTCGTGTCAGTAATTTTTTTGCCAAAGCTTTTCAGACTTAAAGTCCTTCAAATGGCTGAAGCATTAGCCATTAGGATTAAGAAACCTGAACTATGTATACAAATGAAATATCTACAATGCTTCTTCTCCCCTGGCCAACCTCAAGGTCAATTAATCATTAGTAAGCTTAGCTGTTGAATGATCTAATTTGACCATTGTACTTACAACTTTTCGTAGTCAAATATAATTGTTTTTATTATCTTTATTCACAAATCTTTGTATTATTATTATTAATATTGTTATTATTATTAATATTATTATTGGTTAGACATCATTATTAATATTCCTAACACATGATCTATTTACTTCTCAATCGTCCCACCTTATTATGTCTTACTAATAATTTTTTTACAGATTATAATCTTCTACTAAACATTTGATGGGATTTATAATTGCCCTATTATGTCTCTCACCCTATATGACCCATATTTATTTGGATCATGAATCTTAAAAGTTCACTTAACATATAAGCTTATTCAAATTAACATTCTATATGAGTCATATCAACAATAAAAATTTTATTTTATTTTAATAGTTAAATTCATTAGTCAATTCAAGCTAGACCATCATGGAAAACCTGGAAGCACTGGACGGCCGTTTTGTTGTGGTAAGAGACTCCTCATCAATGCGTATCCACCATCCTGCTCGTGGGATTGTTTGACATTCCTAAATTCACATGCTTTAACTACTTTACCCTTAACCTGACCACTTTTCGGACTCTTAATTTAGATATATGAATTGTAGAATCTGAAAAGGATTTAGTATAAAAAATATTCTTCTTTCTAATTAACATACATTTAAATCGTAATTACGAAAAAATTGTGTTTCTTAAAAGTTGTTTTTCAGTATTTATCATCTTACATTCATCTTTAATAGTAGGAATTTACTGTCAGTTTAAGTATGAAAACTAATTTTTTTTCACCAATCAGATATTGAATGCCTGAATTCCAATATGTTTGTTTCTTCTTCAAGAGTAAACAAGAAGAATATAATGACAGGTGAAGTGTTTCAGTTTGATATTTTAATTATTCATTTCATAGACTTTTTCCAATACCTTGTGAATACACACAATTAAGACTAGAAATTAATTGATTTAAACAAATCTCAAAATAGGAAGGATAATTGCAATATTTACATAATAGGAAAATATGTGGTTCAAACGTCTGAACAGGCTACCGTTTACATTCTCATTACAGAATAATTTTCATTAGCCAACAATATTGAAATGAATGATTAATTTTCAGTAATACATTAATGATAATAATAATTATAATCATAATCAGTGAGGGGGATTTAGTGGAAATTTTTTCATTTAATAGTTGAATTCGTCAGTCATTTGAAGCTAGACCACCATAGAAAACTTGGAAGCATTGGACGGCTGGTTCATGCTTCCAGGTTTTCCATTGTGGTCTAGCATTAATCGACTCATGAATCCAACTATTAAATTATAGTCATATCAAATATTTTACGATATGATCCCTGTATTAGGTTTTACAATAACATGATTCTTTCTATTTTGGTATTTTGTGAATCCATAAGACTGTGAAGTTTTATTGTACTTAAATAACCTTTATAGTAATCAATCAAGGTAACGATATTCGTTTGTTCAGTGTTTTCTCATCAATTATTGTCATATAAACTTCTGAAAGATGCAATAACGTATAATTAGCAGAGTGTGTTATATGTTATATATTAATCAAAGAATTACTGAAAATTGTGCCTTTGATAGTGAAATGATTCTATGGTAGCTGTCTTCCTTAATAGAGAACAAGGTCTAGCATCAATTTGTCGTGAAGGTTTCTGAAGTAAATCATCAAGCAATGATTTTTGTTCATCAAATCTTCGTTGAAATTCAATGAAATACTGTCAATAGATGTTAAGATGAGAGAATTGTGTGATGGTTTAAATTAAGAGGATTCGATCACCTGTTAAAAAGAAATCTGTTGATATCACAGATTTTCCATGTATTTTTCCTGATTATTTGAAAATTTGGAATACCTTTAGTGTCACTGAGGCGGTTCAAGCAAAAGCAGTAGCTCAAAACTTGTACGTTCTTATTTTCTTGCCCGTTAATTATGCCATTATTATTGGTACTGTTTTTGTTAACGCTCGCTTCAAATTAATTTGTGTCTTGTCTTGAATTGTTGACAAAAATCAGACATTAGAAGGGAGTTATGTAACAGGAGACTAGTGAAAAGTGCTAAGGTGAAAAATTAACTATAACTAATATCTTACAGGTTGAGTGAACAAACTCGTAGAAACGAAGGTTTTTTTAGAGTTGCCTTCATTCTTCAATGACACAATGATCTCTCGTTATTTAGCGATAAGTTGCCAAATAGGCAGACTGTTAACAATAAATAAATTTCAAAATAGAGTATACATCAAGAGTCACGAGAGTAAAGGCCAAAAAATATTACTGAATGTAAAAAGCACTGACCAAAATAATGAAATAGGGGTGAAAATGATCTGTATAAATAATTTATTATCATGAAGAATGCCATGGGCTTGAAAATACAGCTCCATAAATTATTGAATTCAACTTGAACTACTGAGTATTAAAAAGTAGTCTAACACAACACAAAAACGTGCGAGCTGCGACGGATTTATTTAATGACTGATCTTTTGGTTTGTTTTTTATTCAGTGTGGTACATCTTATACTTTTATTTGAATGTGAACAAATTTTAATGCATTCACAGTATGAAATTGTAAATACCAATTATGAAAGTGATGGCAAAACCAATTTAAATTCAAAAATGAAGAAAAGAACGGAATTGAAGAAACATGATGAAAATCATGACAAAAACAATCATATTCTGTTATGTAACACTATTGTTTGTATTTGCAACAGACTGTTATTATTTACCTTGATCATTTAATCTTAACTGGATAAGTTAAAACAACCTGAAAAATAAGTGTCAGCTTAATCGTTTTGATGAATAATTATACATGAACATTTTCAAAAAAATGTGTAAGTGTATAATTAGCTGTCTGTTAACTTGTTTATTGTGCTAAATGTATGGTTAAACAAATAAAGTTAATAATTCATTTAATGATTTGACTTTCAACTCAACCAATACAGTTTATGGCTGACATGTTTCGTGCGCTAACTGGAACTGATATTAACAAGGCGAATTTATTGTTTTTATGAATTTAATAATAGGCTTTTTATTAACCGGATAAAAAGATGGTTTTGTTAGGTGGGAGAAAGGTACAGGTAAATGGTGATGAATGGGACAAGGAGATAAATTTCATATCCTTAAAGATTATTCCCGTCTGAAATACAAACTTACATGTATCGGCCGATACAAAGTATATATCCACAATAGTTTGATGTCAAGAGGATTAATGACATTCCTCAGTGCTATCGCAAGACATCACCTTGATACAAGACATCAGACTGATACATTAAAGTGTTTCACGGTGATTAACAAACAATCAAATCTAAATATTTCGAAATATGCTCAATCTATAGTGATTAAACGTTTGAAACCAGATTAATGTGTTCAAAAAGAAACAGTAATAAATCTTTCCTTACTCTGGTAATAATATTTTCTTTTTATTTCAAGTCTTTCTTAAGTTTGATTACAGCATTTTCATTACTTTTGAATCCATACTTGTAATTCATATTATTCTTTATTAACCCTGTATGGAGCCGTTTTGGTACTACTGCCGGTTGTAAGCTTGGATAAAGGAGGAGGGTTGAGCTTGATGTTAGCGACCCCATCCCATCTCATCGAAAAATCGCTAACCAGAAAAAAAAACATTATTCTTTATTACCACGATTCTGTTTTCAGTTACTCCATTACGTAACCATATAAAGTTTGTTAACTCTATGAATTTTAATCACTATGTCGATACTCTGAAACTTTTTCTCTCACATTTTACTATTCTGAAACAAATATTTTACCATCTTGTTAGATTCATTATAATCTTTGTCATAATATTCATTTCCAATCACCTATATATTTATAAGTACGTCAGTTTCTATGATAATTTTAAGATATTATATAGGTTGTAGACGGCTGATGAGAATCTAGCGGAATAAAGTGAATCCATATAATACTGTACCAATCCTCGACTTTACGCCTTTCAAAATAATAGGGGGTCTATATGTAGGAAATCATTTATTACAATAGAACACCTATTAGAGTTAGATAAACAACTATAACTCGATAGATTTTTGGCTTAAATTATTTAGAACATCTTAATAAAACGTCCTGAATATATTTTCCTATAAAAGGCTGGTTTCTTAAAATATATGAATATGTACAATATAATATGGTTAATTCTTTAAATAAAAGGACTTTGATGTCCTGTGAAGATGTATCTTTTGATTCTGCTTATCATGAGTGTATTAAAGGAATATCATAAATATTTGAAAACGAATTTGTTCAAATTTAATTCTAAGGAGAATAGTTATCAGTAAGGCATTAGCTTGATTTCAAAGAGGAGAATAAATAAAAATTGAACACTAGTAAATTAATCAAAACCATATGGAACTTTTTTCACAAAATTCTTAAGGAGCCAAAATCTCTATGATCAGTGGATTTCAGGTTTAGACGTTCAACATTCGGGATCACTTTCGGTTAGACTATAATTTATGGACAACTTTTGAGTGACGCTAAAGTAACATTTAGGGTGTCTACATACTTACTAGGGCTAAACGACAGTTTTAAAGCAATTTGAAAAATACGGTTTATGATTTATAATTGATGGTTAGGGTAAGGAATTAGATTTACAGTTTTTCATCATGAACTGACATCAGTTAAAATGCCACGACGTTATACGGCCAAATGGCTAAGTGAATTTCACGCCAAAATCCAAGACCAGTAATCGTAAATCTGATTGGTTCGTCCATAAATTATAGACTCACCGAAAAGCCTACCAAATAATTACGTTTATGTATTTTCTAGCTCTTAACAATCCATAATATTTCTATTATCCTACTCAGTCTCTCGATCTAATTAGTCTGAAAATCATTTACTACTAATAAGTAGTTACAGACATTTCACAAAATATCTCTAGAGGATAAATAACCACATTGTTTCAG
Organism: Schistosoma spindalis; assembly: GCA_946903255.1. NCBI lineage: Eukaryota > Metazoa > Platyhelminthes > Trematoda > Strigeidida > Schistosomatidae > Schistosoma > Schistosoma spindalis. Next base: position 68,295,162 of record OX336416.1, on the reverse strand, counting down.
AAAATCATCTCATTAAAATCACCTCCTTTGTAAACCACAAGACCGTAAATAAATTAAACATAAATGATGGTCATTAGTGAGTAGTTTTATTAACATAGAAGTTCCATACCTTACATTCCATCTTTTCTCATTTTACTTAACGTATTATTAGATTTATTCATCTTACATGAGTTTCTAATGAATTTTTGTATAAATCATAATCGCGACAAAAATCCTTCTTCTCAATTTTAATAAGATTAATAACCGTGTATTTCTGATTTCTTGTGATTTCATCTGACTGATATACACAATGATGAAATAATGTGGGAATTATGAATAAGTGTGATACAACAATAAGGCTAATAAGTTGATATGATTGAATACATCTTATAGTTTGTAATCTTCATCACTTCATCAGTTTTTCTGTTTCTATACATGATGATAATTTCTGACCATTTTAGTAATTCAGGTAAATGGATTTCACACAAAAACAATAATCAATTTTTATTAATATTACATCTTGCTTATATGAGCAATGATTATTGATATACGAGATGGTGGAGATTTGTAGCTCAGGTGGGTGATTTTGATGGAGTTCTGTTCCCTGAGCTGGATGGTTTGGTCGTGTCTTGGTAGAACATGCTGGCGAAGACACTCATGGAGAAAATATAGTTGTTCTCGACTGGAAGCTTGCCTTTTGGCGAATTTCTCCCATTTTTGAACAACGAGAAGCGTATCACGACCAAACCATCCAGCTCAGAGAACAAAACTCCATCAAAAAAAAATATTGATATACGCCTAAATTACACAAAATTATCATTCGGTTATACAATCAAATTGTTGTACATTAGCTGAGTGAACGAACTAATCATGAAAATTCAATGTAACCATCATAGCGTAGTATTGGGTATTAAGACATTCTGAAAATAAATCTACCTTGATAATATATACTTCTTTGAGAAATGGTTAGACGTGTGATAATGTTATTATTTGATACATTTTGTATTGTTTGTTTGAATCTTTCCAATCATGTTTATGAATGCAATTGACCAGTCTCATACTATCATATGTACATCCTGTAGGGATTACCTTGATATTGTCACAAGCATTATATTCAAAAATGGATGGTGGATAGCAATGGTATAAAAGATTGGTCAATTGATTTTCTAAACATCAACGGAAAGATTCAAACAAACAATACAAAATGAATTAAAACTTCACCTCATCTTTATTAATGTTTCATGATGACTAGCACTGAAATGCAAGACATACGTTTCGACCTATTTAGGACGTTGGAAACCAAAAAAATCCTTCCTTAATTTCGTTGTTAACCATTATTCATCCCTCCTTAAAAATAATTATGAATTAATGACAATATCGAGGCAATCTGCACAGGATGCACATGTGCCAAAAGAAACCGATCAATTACAGTCCTAAACAAAATCGGAACATTAAGAAAATCCGAATAGACGAAATGAAACATTTCATGTTAACGAATAATTAAGATGTTATACATACAGTAATTTCTATGTATAAATCATCATTCTTTAACATGAATTTGCACACTTCAATTTACACAAAAAACCTTAAACCATTATATTATAGTGAGTAGTAACAATCTTCTATAAAAACCAGTATAAAATCTTTTGTGGGTATCACAGTGTGGTGATAGTATATTGATTTGCAAGTAAATACAAATTGTTTGTTTATCACATCAAACAAAGTTTGAGAAGCCATTAGGTCTTTATAAAGAGCGCAAGACCGAAAAAATGAAGAAAGCATAGCACATGGACACGTTAGCAGTTCACTCTGTTATATTTTGTGCTATAATAACTACACCAGTATGGAATGTGATTTTGCCACATACATGCGTTACACCTATGTATGGACTGAGGAAGTCGGAGACATATACACTCTACAATACACACACAGGCACAGATGCGCTCGGTTATAAGTATACTTTACATGGGTATGAAGAATACATAGCCCTAGGTGTACATACTCCATAATATACAGACAAGTAAAGATGCGGTTAACCCCAGGACGTAGCCTGACAGATAAAAATATTAAATGAATATCAAGTAATCAAGCCAGTTTAGTTGTAAGTCATCTTTTGACAATATGCTTTTATCACGCACATACCACCAGCAAGTTGAGTGCCAACTCCGTGGTGCTGGTTAGAGCACAGCCTACTGTCATACACTCTCGGCCGGCCCTGGAACACCTAGTGACCCTTTCCAGAGGGAATGAGTTCAGACACCACAAGGAAAATTAAGCAAGACCATAATTCACGGATGAGGCAATCAGAGGCGAGTGAGAGATTTCGAGGTCATGGCGCCTATTTCAATACTCACGTATGATCGATTTACAGCGGATTTTAAGGAGGACGCCATATTTGACCCGCTACAACAGATAGGATTACTGAGAAATCCCTTTATTTTTGGTTGCGTTGTTCAAACGGCTGCTGGACATTATGCAGACCATCGTGATGTTGTATTTCGATATAATTTATGTTGGAGGGAAATGTCTTCTAGGACAGGAACATTTTTCACTCGATCCCGATTGACATTAAAACAGGTTATGCTAATTGTTGTAAACTGGTATACTAGCTGCAAACTTTGCAGATATATGTGGGATGAAAATGACAATCTTGAATCAGTCATTTGAAGGAACTGGGAGAATAGAAGAAGTCGATGAAGTAGTCGTTTGAAAACATAAACTGAGTAGGTAGTACTTCCTTGAATACGTTAACAGCTCCTTGGTATATATGATAAATCATCTCAAAAGAGAAATTTCCAGAGCGTGAGAAACCAACAGGCTACAACGATAATACTAATTATACGAAATTATGTCTAGCCAGGTAATACAATATATATGGAGGATTTGAGAGCGTACTGATATCTAGAGGTGATTAAATTCATCGTTTCGTAATTCACAAGCGATTTTTGTAGACCCCACCACCGGAGTACACACCAATAATATGGAAGCAATGTGGTCAAGGCCAAAAGAATTTTTGAGACATTATCATGGCACTAGAGGTTGACTATTATGGAGTCACATGGATGAATTTTTGTACCGTATACATTGCAGTCTCGGAACTTTAGAGCCTTTTTCTAACCTTGGAAAAGCTTCTAAACCATGTCATTGAAGTGTATCCACTCTAAGTTACTGGTTGTGTACAACAAATTCTTACTCTATAGCGACTGTTTTCTGACTGACTGAAATTTCTCAAGGTCACTTAAGATTCTTCCATAGGTTGTTCACAAATTATAGTCTCGCCGGAAATCATTTCTCTAGTTCAGGCTTTTCTGTTTATCCATACAATACTCCACTTTCTATTAATCAGTCTTTAAGACAGTGTGGACGACTAGTCTGATCTCACCGGCTTAAGTATAGTGAGTGATTAACCCGATCTTTACTTAGCTTCGCGCATTAGCTCAAGAACAGGGTTCATTAGCGCCTGAGCACGATTAAGAGGTGCGGGTCGGTCGTTACCCTAATAAATACAAATTCTAAGTTAGCTATAGACTGACATACATAATAAACATTTATAAAGGTGATGAAAACTAAACATTGTTTCAAAGAACTCTAATCAAGTATAAATAAAATTTAATTGTTCTGCCTATCATTGAATGTCATAATAATATGGTAAAGAATACCGTATTTCTCTTTCTTGAAGATGAAACAGACCTAATCGATAGGAATAGTCTGAGTCCTCAAAAGACGAAAACCACTTTATGCTAAAACATAACACCTATAGATAATCTTTTTTTCAAAGGATTAATAGTTCCTTCTAAGTAACGTAAATAACAAAATATCATCTATCCTAAAATGAACGATTTTCTTAGGGAGACCTGTTCAAGATCAAGCGTTACAGGAAGTTAAACCATGACAAATAAACAACTCAAGAAGTCACATTTACTCGACTAACAGCATTCAAATACATACCTTTCTACTGGATCTATTTAGAAATAATATGAGTATGAGTATGAGCAAAATATCACACCATGGTGTTTGTGCTATGTTTTGAATTTTGTTATGTGCCTAATCCCAAATGTAATGTAATATTTTGAAGTCCGTTCACTGTATTCTCTGACTTGAGTGCTGGTCCATTCATCACTACTAAGGTACCTATTAGACAGTTCGAAGAATTATTCATTTGCGAATTGCAATCGACTACTTTATTTATCATATGTATTCTAATGAAAATTTTGCTGTCTTTATATCACTTGATTCCTTACAGTGACTAAAGAATTCGAATAACAGTTCACCGCGATTTTAGTTCAGTTTGTTTAAAAACATTCGAACTTAAATAACAACAAAATGGTTTTGGTGCGTTTTAATAAATGAACCGCTATATTGATCTTCAGTTAGATCAACACATAATGGATTGGCTGAGGAGAATTAGGTCATATTTTATTAGACTTAAATAATGGCTGGCTTTGTTAATACATTAAAATTGTGTTAAATATTGTATGATTTTGTTTTAATCTTTTATGCAAAATTCATCAAATGAGAGTAATCACTGATAAGTTACATATTTTAAGCTATATTAAATCTATCTAACTTCAGAGCTTTTGATCATATAATCCGAACCAATAAAGTCAAATATGAGTGTCCTCAGTTTCAGTATAGCATCGACATCAGTTACATCCCTCTAATAAAAGTATATAATGCATTTGGGACTAATCGTACTTTGGAAAAAGAAATCTAGTGAATATTTGTCAATCTTTTTATCCAAAGAATCTTTAATCTGTCAAGGGATTCAGTAAATGATTACATAAGTTAGATGCTTTGTGAAAGTGAGTAATTCTACTTACCAAAAATATCTTCGGGTTAGTTTTAATGTTTTTCATATTAAATATATGCTGCAGATGCTCGCCAGATTGTAAAAATCCATACTTAAGGTGGAATTGATATGCACAGTTTTCATTGTGAAATTTGCGTTCGTATTCCATTAGTGAGTAGAAAAATGCTTGCGTCGTAATTATTTACTACGGAGACCATGTTGAAAAAATGTAGTTTCGAGAATGAAGAATGGTTAAGTAAACTGTTGCATTTTAGTTTTTTCAAGTAGCTATTCCTTTTGATGAAAACATTCTTATCTGTAAAATTCCACTTTTCTTTATCCAATGATTTTCCTAATATCAATAACACTTGTCTGTTCCAAAGACTTAGACATAATACAATATTATTTATATTGTCGATAAAGTATCTTTCTTAAGGTTGATTCTTTTACCGATACATTTAGAATATTTAAAATTATGGTTTATTTCAGTACAGCAGATTCTACCAACAATAAAATGTTTAACAAAAAGTTTTCAAAAAAAAATAATTAACATAAGTTCCATATGGTCTGTTAATGACAACTAAATTTGTGAAAATGTCAAGAACTCATAGTGATAAGAGAAAAAAGCTGATTTATGTTACAATAATTAATTTATAAAATAATTTAATGAAACTTGAAAAGTCGCCGGCAGAATGAAGATTTCAACGTTATACTTCATAATGATTCTTACTGGAATATACGAACTAAATCAGCTAGCAATAAGCTAAACAAATAACGCAGTTTGAACTTCTTTCTTTGTAAATTATCTTAAAACTGTTATTTTGTTTACTTGAGTATCTGTAACAAACAAGTATACTTAAACAGAGTGGTTAATTTCGATGTTAATTGTCACAATTTACAAATTTGATAAGCTGTTACATAAAAAAACAACTTATTTTCTTAAATGTAATCATGAATAATTGTTAGCAAGCAAATGGTAGAATCATGAACAGGTTTATCCTTTCACACAAGTGGTAACTAATATATCGCTGTATGAATTATATGGATGTATAGTGCACTTCAAATACGCAAAATAACCATGTGTATACGCGTATTAAGTTGACTGCCTCCAAAGGCCGAGGATGGGGAGAGTTAGCTCTCCCTCTCGAAACGCTCTCACGTGCATACAATCACTACTAGGAAAGTCCTACTCACTGCTTTCTCGCGGTATTTTGTTTACGAAATTGAGAGGACGAAAAGCGAATGTCCGAAGGGTTCACCAGGGGAGTTGGAAAAGACTGATTCCAAACCAATGGTGCACATGAACTCCAGGATTCTGAAAGGACAAAAGGCGTTCGAACCTATTGTTGGCCACAGGCTACCATGGGACCGCATCTCTTAAGGAGGCTTCACTGCCTTGTGGATTAGACCTTTGGGTCGATGGCTCCGAGCGTGGCCCCCCCCCACTTCGGTCTGGGCACACGGACAGTACCACAGCCCACACACAAATCAAGTGACTTGTGTGGCACATATGTATTCGGTGCCCTTTTGTACCAATATTTATGTGCTCAAATAAATAAATTTAGTTGACTTCATATTTAAGGAATATTTGTGATGTTTTAGCAGTAATATGAAAGTTTTATCATAACACCAACTTATATACATTAAAAACGATCCAGAGTTTTCCACATATTTATTCTAGTCCCATATTTTCACTACATTTCATCGAGTATAGCTGATTCTACCTTTTAGACACCGGTCAACTAATTGACTATTTTATTTCACATGTACTACTTTCGCAAACATACATTTTACAAACAATTCAGAAATATTTGTGTTATGGTTGAGAGTACGATCCAGAATAGCTATTTTATCTAAAATTTGTTCAGTGCATATATCTGAATCATGGTATAAATGTTCAAACTGACACTTGAAAGCAAACGTATTATCTGCTTAGCCATTCAGTTCAGATATCCACTAACCTATTCAATGGATATGAATTTAGTTGTAGAAATTTGCATTATATATATATATATATATATATATATATATATATACTAACTGGTTACATGATGACCGTGTGTACTTTGAGTAATTGGATTTCTCCTTCTCATGTGTTAATAAAATGTATATACAGAAACGTACATATAACAATTATTCTAGTATAAAACATACTACATTAGGTCATATTATTCTTAAGATTTATAATGATCTAAAACTTTTCATGATTGTGATATTCAATTAAAGCGATCAATTCAGATGTCTTTCAAATCGATAACCATATAATATGAAAAAATATCATTGAATTATTGTAAGAAGCATTATAAGCAAAGATGGATAGTGGCTAGCAGTGGAATCCAGGACGCGCGTTTCGTCCTATTTGGGACTTGTCAGTTGGATGTACCTGCATCTCAGAGTTGATGTTCATTCTGCGACTCGAACCCAGTACCGTCCGCTTCAAACGCCATCGCGTTATCCACTTAGCTACTGAGTCCTGATAGCCACTTGCTTGTGCAATGGGGTGAAGTTTAATTCACTTGATATTGTTTTACTTGAATCTTCGAGTCGCAGAGTGAACATCAACTCTGAGATGCAGGTACATCCAGCTGACGAGTCCCAAATAGGACAAAACGCGCGTCCTGGATTTCACTGCTAGCCACTATCCATCTTTGCTTATAATGCTTGTAAATTAAGGCAATATTGAGGCAATACGCACAGTATGCACATATGCCAATATGAGGGACTGATCAATTGCAGTCCTAAACATCAATAGGAAGATTCAAGTAAAACAATATCAAGTGAATTATTGTAAGAAGCCTTTCAGTTTTTAACTTTAATCTATATAATAATATATGTAATATTTAAATAAAAGGAAAATTCGGACCGATTTATAGGCGAAATCCAGGTTAATACAGTAAAATTAAAATTTGAAAGTCCAAAAATCAAACAGTTTAGATTTATTGATTATCTTAAGCTAAAACTTGTGATATTGTTAGTGTGAAACAGATCATGTATGCAAACTGTAGGAACTGAAGATTTGCAACTACGGTAGGAACATACATCCTAATAATCAGTAGTCTTGTATGTTCAGAGCTGTCACTATGAGGCTAAATGTTAATGTAGAGATAGACACAATCAGATAGGCAAAAACAAATAGGATACTACTATTTTAAGCAATCTTTAGATTAAACATGTCACATAGTAATTATTACAATAATTAGATCTAGATTTGAGATTAATCATAGTTTTTAAACGTTTGTCTCAGACTGATAAGCATATCTGGATTACAAAATATAGAATGGCTTGTAACACAAATACATACCAGGATCTTAGGTTAGAACTATTAAAAAACTATACGTTAGTAATTGTGCAGATAAACATTTCTAGTGAAATATTTATGTTTACATCACTGTGAGACGAAATAACTTATCATATGAAGCAATTGTATAGAGACATGGAAGTGAAATGGTTAACAAAAATGTTTACTGCGTGAAGATAAGTAAAACTATTCAAAATGGGTCACCTATAATTCCTTGAAGTAAACTAATCTCCACAAAGAAACATCATGTTTACGTGTCAGCCCATATTTCTTCAACTCTCATATCCGTCGAATTTGCCTATTGTAAATTCGCTTTCATAGTTTTTATCACATGCGATCGATCTCTAAGAAAATATAACATATACAACTGAACATTAATTTCATTCCAAAACCACAACGTAAACAAATTAGTACGAAATACATAACTCCAATATCACAATGTTAGGTTTTTACTTACATTTTATACTGACAAATTATATTTACGCAAACTAAGATTGTGTACAGCTGAGTAAAACAATGTTAGGAAAATGAAGCAGTGTATGCCGATTCAGTAATTAAGAGATAGTATTTGAAGGAAGGTCCTGGGTCCAATATCTGGTACGGATGATTGTTGCTTACTCTTCAGTCCAATCCAAAGATGAAACAGCTAACCATTGCTGCTGTTTCCAATAGTCGTCTAGCTGAAATCACTTCGTAATTTTAACTACTGGATCAGTGCATTTTACCATTAAAAATGTATGTGCTTTGTTATGCTTAGTAAATACTTATCATTACCACGATTGGATTTTACTAATCAAGCATTTCTCCTGTTCTAACGTCATTATTGGTTGTGACTTACCCATCTGAAATCCTAATCAATTAATCTTGCTGAACACTTTCCTAACATGTCTACCCTGCTTATCACTAGCTGTATTTGATATAAAAGCCTCATGTATGTAATTACTATACTGTACCAGGATTTTATAATTAAAATTCGAGTGTGATGAGGTATGAACAAAAACTTACTCAAACAATTTACATGTCCTCTCGAGATTGTGAGAATATTTCTGGAAAACTTATTACTTTGTTCAAATCTCAATTTTTTCACTTTCACACAGTAAAATACGTATGAGATATTTTAAACATAAACACTTACTGCGAAAACGTTTAAATGTAAGAATAAAAGATATGAAGTTCAAATTAAGGAACAAAAATTAATACAGACAGTGAAAATCAATCCAATCAAATACGGCTAATAGTTCATGATGGTAGATAACACTATATTCGATCCATTATAATCCTATTACTTTTAACAAGTTATGAATACATAATACGACGTCAACTAACTGAGTTCAATAATGATTTGATAATAATATGTGTTAGTGTTGAGTTCTCTAACCTCAAGGGAAACTACATCTCCAACATTCTCATCTTGGTCTACAAATATTCCCTCATCAACTCATAACAACTGTAAAACATGAACACAATAATACTAAATTATTCTGTCTCTATAACAACAATAAAGTTCCTGATCGTTGAATAAAACAACGGTTTAAAAAAATCGAATTACTAGATGACATAACAGAAAAGACCAGAATTTTTCTTTTTTTATCTTAATTCAATACTAATAAATATTATTCTTTAAACGTATTACAAGATTATATAATATGAGTCGATATTTTAAAAAATTCCGTATGTACAAAGATTCCAGAAAACATAGTAAAATAATAATAACAATAATAATGACAAAAACAACAAGTGGGCCTAGTTTGTAAAGTTGTATTCTGCACAATGTATGACAGATAATCTGTAAAGAAATCTTAACCAAAACAAAAGCAGTTAAATGGAATTTTATAACTGCTGGTAAAATAAATAATTAAATAAAATCAACCAAATGAGTTTTTAAAAAAAGAGAAAAAAATTTAGAAATTAATTTTTCCAAAGGGTCCGACGAGTTGTAGAATCCGCACGACAATTTGTCAGTGTGGATTCTTCACGTTTAGTGGAGGATTCACGCGATTTCGAAACTTTTCGGATATTTGAAACTCTTGATACAGAGTCTTCACGTTTTGATGAAAGATTACGGAGCTGTGATGGTGTTCGAAAATTTGTGGTATTATTTACTGGAACATTTGTCCGCTTTGCCGAAGAGGCACGAGAATGTATAACAGAAGTAGCAATATCTGAAATTTTCTTCCCAGAATCTGAATTTTTCTTAGACGTATCACGAGACCGTGAAGCCGTCCTAAGATTTGGAGCCTTTGGTATGGTAAGACGAGCAGTTGTTTTTGGTTTTTCTTGTTTTTGTTTAATGGAGTTTAAGGAAGAAGATGCTTGAGAAATGCTTCCTCCACTAGAAATCTCGCTAACTATTCCAGTATCAATCATACTGGAATCACTTCTCGGGCTTTCCATACTACTGTTACTACCACAAGACCATTGCCTGCTGAAATTACTCATGGAATCGATCTGTGGAATAGGTGGAGATTCAAATTCGGAATGTCGGCGAATTGGTTTAGGGACATTAAAATATGACTTTATAGGAGGGATATCATTAGATACAACTGCTGGTTCCATATCAAATGAGTGAATTCCTCGTCTACACGGATCATGACGATGCAAGAATTCATCTAATGTTAGCCAACCCCCACCAACTCGAACCATGACATGATTACGAAATCTGCGTAAGTAATAAATACGCGAACCTAGCTTGTATCGACCTTCTTCTAAACGCTGCATATGCAGTTTATTACAACATGTACATTGGGCCAACTTTCTATTCACCTACAAAACAAGAAAGGAACAATCGAAATTCCATTACATTTATCAATAATGCAAAATTGTTATAGAGTATAATGCACATTTAACAATAGTTATGAAAAGATATGAATACCCATATGTAAACATGCAGTAAATAACTAAAAATTATTAAATACATGATAACGAGAAAAAAACACTGAAAAAATATTCACATCAAGGAACACATCATTCTGTACATCCCATCAATGACTTGTAACATTAAACAAACAGACAAATTTTAAGACCATATGAGTACACTTAAATTATTTTGAATAAGCACTAAAAAACACTAAACCAGATATACATACACGCAGGTAAATATATATAAAACAAATTATCAAACAAAACAGAACATATCAAACAAGCAATAAAGCCAAATTCCAACAATGAGACATAGAAGCAAATATAAATACAAAGAACAATGTAAAATGCAACAAATAGCAGCACATTGAATCATTCAAGGTATACTGGCAAACAGATCAAAACATTATTTTTTACCTGATTATCAATCAAACAATCATCAGATGATATTGTAGAAGGATCAAACGATATTGGATCTTGATAATTCTCATTATAAATTAAACAATCCATAAGTGGTACACTAAGTATAGATGAAGTATTATTCTTAGTATTTTGTAAATTTTTCAAGTCTGATCTTCTATTCATTATTTTCAATGATTTTAATTTAGGTGATTCAACTTGTAAAATACTTAAAGAATTAGTAACAGGACTGTTTAGTAGATCAAATGAACTCAGAGATGATACACAATTATTAGTTGAATCAAAATTAATTGAAGATAAGTGGTCATTACACCAATTATTTAAATTTGATGATAAAATATTTACTGTTTTTGTAATTTTGACTGGTGTTACCTCAATTATGGGTAAGTGAAGATCTAGATTATTCAATGTTTGTTGTCTTTTTCTTTTGGTAACATAAGATGAACATTTATCAATCACCTTTGAATGGTAGTGAACAGATAGCACCAACATATTGATTATATAAAATTGCATAATAGGAAAAAGTAGAGAAAAATCAAAATAAACAATATATATATATATATATATATATATATATATATATATAGTATAATACCAGAAGCTACCAAAGTGTTACAATTGTTACTATAAACATTAAGGCTAAATATACAAGGGTATTAATGTTCCATAAATTAGAACAACAGTGAAAACTACAAATAAATATTCGATTTAACATAAATGTTAAATGATATACACAAAAAAATTATCCAAATTCATAACAACCTGTCAATATAACATTTTCATATATTTGATTGAGTAAATTATTAAAAAAGACAGGAAAAAAATAAGAAAACATTTATAATGTTTGTGATATGGTGAACCAAACAGAAGTAGCCTAATGAGAAGGTCAATAAATGGCAATCAGAAGTGACCTAAAGAATAAGCGCATTTCATGAGCTCAGAAATGGATTAATTTCCTAAGGATTAGAGTGGTATATATATATATATATATATATATATATATATATATATATATATATATATATATATGAGTAATTGTGCATTTCAATAGGTAACCCAATGTACTTTCACGCGTGTATGTTCGTTCAAGTAGTTAGTTGGGGAGTCAGCGCGTAGCATACCATGTATCAGTGTCAGATTTCGGACACAGCCTGTCACAACAGTTTGTATGAAAATTGTTTTATATTCAAGAAAACTATTTATGAAATACGAAAAATTAATAAAAATAAAGACTCGGCTTTCACAAAAGTATTGTAAACGCATATTAAAAAGAGGATAAGAAATTCCCGCAACCCTATGGCGATAATTATCATGTCCTCACTGGTGAATAACTTTGAGAGGGGATTATCGGAGTTCTAGTGAGAAGCCGTGACCAGTGGAGTTCAATCGGTGTCGGGTGTGAAAGTTATCCACCTCAGACAGTGGAAGATGATTGCTCAATATCGTGGATTAATTGAAGTTAGACATTAACAACGTTGGATCACGGCACAGTGGTCTAGAGTTTCAGCGTTTGCGTGAGACCGTAAGTCCTGGGTTCGAGTCCCACTTGGAAAATCCCGTATTAGGGCGAAACGGCCGTCTAATTCTCCCAAGGTTTCAATAGTGGTCTAACATTCATCAATTAATTATCTCAATTAAAATAGATCTGAATAAATGTGGATGACATTTGAACGAATATAAGAAAATAAATTCTATTCAATAGTGCTCAGTACAAACTAAGTATTGTTATAACTATTAAGCAGTTGAACAACACTACATTTTTACAAATAATTGGACACTGGTACGTCGGAAATATTGGTCAAATATATAAAATGTTATTGATTTTACATTATCTTAGTGATCAGGTTGAAACCAGCAAACTAACGTTGAGTGCATACATATTTGAGACACAGTTTAGCCTATGTATATGATGTAAAATGTACGACCGAAATGCCACAGAACTAGTACAGCACGTTAGTATACAAACAGTAAGATTTTAAGTCGAATACTCAAAATAATCATTTTAAAAAGGTTAAAAACAATTAATTAACTAATGTATTTATAACAAACTTCAAAATTTACGATTAAAAAAGTTAACTCATTTTACATAGAACAGAATCTGTAGTTCAAAACAAAAATTATTTATTTTATTTATTTTAACACATAGATATCGGTACAAGAAGGCACCAAATACATATGCGCCACACATATCTCATTTGATATGTGTGAGGGCTGTGATACTGCTCGGGTGCCCAAACCGAAGCAGGTGGTTTTCTTAGGGGGCCACACCCCTCAAAACAAAAATACTCATAACTGATCGAATTCACAGGGCTAAAATCATTCAAATCCGATATATATATATATATATATATATATATCGCTAACGTTTAAAATAACACTCTTTACTAGGTATACCTATACTAACAAGTGTACAATATTGATTCCTTATGAATATTATAACTGATTTAACAATAAAAAAAATCTACAACTATCGATATCTATGACTAGATATAAGAGAAAAACGTAGAAAGAATAATAAGGGTCAAAATCAGGTCACAATGTTAAAACATAGTTGAGTTGAAAAGTAGTTGTAGTTAGATTTTACCATTAAAATTTAACGGATTTTTATGATAAGATACAGTAATGAAAACTACATATAATAATACTCAAGTGAGAAAAACACAGCTGTATGCTCTCATATTATTATTATTATATGACACGTAGATATATATTTACATGTAAATAACCAGAGAAAAACGCCCAAAGTAATAATATCAATAATGATTTGTAGATAAAATACAGTCGTGGCAATTACCATGGATATACTACTACCTATCTTTATATTAAAGAGTAATCTTTATGATTTTTAGAAATTTTATTGGCTCTGTGTAATTTGATTTTGATGTTAGGGAGATTGGAAAGTGTTTAGAAAAAAACTAATAAATACTAAACAATATTTCAAATGTAATCAGTCACACACACTGTTTCGTTTTAGATGAGTTAAAGCTAAGAAACACGACGTTATAGGAAGGATATCAATTTCAAAATTTGTTAGTGAAATATTTCGTTATTAGTACAAAATTATCGTCGATTTGATTGTTCGTGAAATTATAGGTGACCACAGATCAGTCTTATACTAATTTCCTAATTATACTTATTCAAGCAAAGAGTGAAATGGTTCAAACACCGGTAGCTGAATGTAATGATCATTTTGCACAACAGAAGTTAATTCGGAACTTGGAGAAAAAAACTTTTCATATCTGATAAGAATTATTGGTTATGATATTCTTAAAATTTGATCTATTTCACCGAAAATTTCGTGATTCTTGCAGTGAAATGCATGTGTAGTGAACCAACACTTAAGTGGAGATGACCGATTTATTGTTTAAACTAAAATTACAGAGCGCTTTAATAAGATACAAAATCCATATATTTAATACTCCATTTGTATATTTTCCATCAATTGTCTCTTACAAACTTCATCGTCCCTTCATTCCTGTTTTTATTACAATTATTCTTTGTTAACATTCTTGTTCTACCCAGTTCTATCCAATTTCATCTTCTCAACCTTCTTCTGCTAGGTATTCAACTTTTGAATGGTGTGACATGCTATTTATGTGAACAGAGATAAGTAACATACACAACACATGACCTCAACAGACTACATAAACATTTTGATGTAAGATTTCTCGTAAACTTTGTAGCCAATTTTATAGATGGTGTTAGGCCTATTTATTATCGTCTCCGTTTTCAAATTCGTAGAATATATGTGCTGATGAGATATGATTGGTTTGTTAACTGAATCAATTGCTGAAAATCTCAACTAGTCTAACTGACAATTACAGCATGTTTTTTACAAAGAGTGAAATAACACATTCAATGATTTTCACATGATGGTGAGTTTGACAAATATCAGACACAGTCGATTGTGAGTTTCATGCCACTCGAAATGTTGTCATTCAAATTATCTAAATTAAAGTTCGATAGCTTTTCATTTCCACATTACTAACCTTCCAATGATTGGGAAAATCCGTGATCCCACTAGTATCTTCCTCGCCTATTAACGAAAAGAAAGCCCCCAAATGCCCAGGTACGGCCGAGAGTGGAGAAAGTCCGCTCTCCCTCTCCAAACGCTCTCAAATGGCCACGTGCATACAACCACTGCCAGGGAAGTCCTACTCGTTGCCTTCTCGTGGTGAGGGTGTTGTTGACGAAATTGAGAGACGAAAAGCAAACGTCCGAAGCTATAACCGGGTTGGTGTACACGGAGAGTTCACCTAGGGGAGATGAAAAGCCCTGATTCCGAACCAAGGGTGTACATAAACTCCAGTATCCTGAGGGAACAAATGACGTATGAACCAATTATTGGTCACTGGCTGACATGGGACTGCATTTCCTTACGTTGCTCCATTGCCTTGTGGATCAGATCTTTAGGTCAAAGGCTCCGAGTGTGGCCCCCTAAGAAAACCACCTGCCTCGGTTTGGGTACCCGGGCAATATCACAGCCCTCACACAAATCAAATAAAATTTGTGTGGCGCGTATGTATCTGGTGCCTCTTTGTATCAATATCTATGTGTTCAAATAAATGAATTAATAAATACGAGAAGAAAGTTTTGATTTAAACGAATTGCGATAATGACAATAAATAATTGCATTGATTCATTATTACATATTGTATTACCCTTGACAGATTAAAACAATTCAACTTAAAGAATACAACAATATTGAAATTTTAATTCAAGTTATGTGATTTTCACAGTGCTTTTTCCTTTAATATTTATGAAATATGGATAAAATCAAGAATATTTTTCAATGTTTTTCAGAAAAACATGATATTACAATCAATTTAATATTAAGTGAACTCTGAACTACCAACAACAATATAAAGATATTTTATTTTTTAAGAACCATGAAATTAAGAGAGAGAAAAACAACAACAACACAGTAACATTAAAATTATCATTCTGATTAAAAATACAGTAACCACAAAGTTCAATGTAATAGAAAAAAGAAATCATTGTTCACAACTTAACTGAGTAGATAAAATTAAATAAAAGATGAATGAATAAAGGAAAGAATTCTAAAAAAAAATTAATTAAAATGCAAAATAAATAAACAAACAAATAAATAATTAATCTGTTTGTATTAAATCAAAAAAAAATAATAATTTTATTCTAGAATTAAGGTTCATTTAAAATTTATAATTTATTCTATCATTTTATAATTTAAAGACATTAAGCGTATGATAATATAAAGAGGCTTCTTATTGGTGCCTTAGTTAATTATTTTTTAACTTAGAAATTACTAAATTTTGTTAAGTGAAAAAAGAAGAAATTCTATAGGGTAACTTAGTTAATTCATAAAATCTGATTATATAAACATAATGTACATATTTCATAAAGGTTATTTGAATAAATCGAAGTTTAAATGCATTACCTAGTCGGATTTATTAATAAAGTATACCACATAGAAACAAATGGTTACGTAATAAGCTATTACTCATACTTACTTTATGAAGGTTAAAGATCCATTCATAGGTTTATGGAGAGACACAAGAGTATAGCAATTAATCCTATTTTATTCGTCCGAAATTTTAGTTACTTTCATCATGAGAAACTATTTACTTCGCATACTATAATGCATGATCTTGAATAAAACTGCATAGTGGCTAGTAGTAAAATACAAAACGCATGTTTCGCCCCCATTTGGACTCGTTGGGAGCACACGTCTGGATACTAGCTTGTGCAATCCTGTTGAATTTTTTTTTAATCAGGAGTCTTTAATATCAATTAAACATAAAAATATATTATTTTGTATCATTGTACAAAAATATGAGCTACTATAACCTATCATTTGAGTCATACGAGTAAATAAATGATCGCAACCAATCAGTCAGGAACAACTTACAATCTGACACAAATATACATCGGATTGGAGTTGCTGAAATTTCACAATAACAAAGTGACAAGATATAACCAAGATGAAAATCCAAAAAGGACTTCAAGAAATAATATCATGAATGATATTAAAAAATGGTCAAATGCAGATAAAGAAATTCAGAAATAACGAATATAAACCATATCATATAGACGAACCAAATAGATTTAAAATAGCAAGATTTGAATTTTAAGATGAAATACATTTATCCATATGGTTAAATAACATTTTGGCGTTATAGTTGATGTCGGTTGATGATGAAAAACCTAACTCTAATTACTAATCCTAACTTTAAACTTTAAACCCTAATTCCTCAAAATAATTTATAACCCTCCTTAGACCCCAGTAAGTAGGTGAATTTTCTCAAAGTCCCGTTAGCATTGCTTGAAGGTCGTCCATAAATTATATTCTCGTTGTGGAAAGCTTGAAATAATATTAGAACTGAAGAACTAATGGCAAATCCAACTGAGAATGAACTATTTCATCGCGTAACTTGCGGAAAAACAGTGGTAGATTATTCATAATCACCTTTAGGAAAATATCAAATTCATGTTTTACCCATTGTATTCTAGATTTCAGGCATCGAACAGTACCATTTCATTTTTTGAAAATCTAATGATCAACTGACAATACTGATCTCTGCTTGACCGATAAACTGATTCATATGACGTATATCATAGCTCACATTTTAAGTCATAGTTCTAGTTTTCAATAATTCTATAGTTGATATCACTTATTGAATAAGACTTATCTTTAAACTGTAATATGACCGATTCACTAAGGCTAAACAGAAAACTAAAAACAATTACACGCAATCAGAGCATGTTACTGAAAACTTGAGCAACTTATACCAAAAGAAACGATCAAGCATTAAAACAAAGGAAATAAATATCCATCAAGTTAACCAAGAAATTCTGAAAGCAGTTTACTTTAACTTTACTGACAAATACTACACTTCACTTTGACGAAATCTAACCTTTCTCAAGACGAATTCTATATTAGTTATAATAGTATACAGATGTAGTCGGTGGTCCCTCTCTCCATCTATCTTATTCAAATATAATCTTCAAGGTGCGCATACATAATTTATGCGTACAACTTATTCATTATTTAGATGACTAAAATCTATTTACATAAAGCTAAGTGACTAACATTCAGACGACAAGTAAATGTCTTAATTATAGAAAAATCCATGAAATATGTATACAAAGTGATCATCATCACTTCTCTAATTAGGTTATAAAGGTATTGTGTACCATATAAATCAATTAATTGGACAATAATATTCCAAATATAACTAATCATTATTACATACATGTATGCACAGATACATATAATTCGTCAAAGTAACGTGTTTGTACGTTTATTCACATTATAAGGTGTATTTGCTGATATTTATTGTATAAATCTTATCAAGAATGAAGGCATGATACACAACGTTACATTTGTTTAATCTATTATAACAAAATTTATTTCTTCTTTTAAAAACAATATCAGTATTATAAGTGCTGTGTATCAGTCAGTGAGTCATACAAAACGTAAAACCTGACACATGTAAATCAGTTTAAATCGTCATAATACATTAGCTTAATGAGATAAAATTTATTTTAACACAAATTCCAGAGTAGTAGATATAGTAAGAGTATCAGTTGTAGTAAAAAGAAAATCAAGTATAAACAAAAAAAGTATGATGAGATTTCGGGTTTTAGATTTTAGAGGAAGACAATAAGTGAATACACATACCTGCGTTATTTATTGCTGATAATTTCGAAGCATGTCACCTACGAAATCTCGACGAGTCCGGTATATACATATATTATCAATAAATTAATGTATTTCTTTTAAAAACATTATTAACAGTAGGAAATTTTAATCTACTAACTACAATTACTACTTATATCTCTTGTCGAATATTTCAATAAATTCATCATAAAATGAAATAAATGATACATTATTTTAAAATAATATAAATTTAATATTTTTTTTCTAATTTAGTATTATCAATTGACATAAATCAACATGTTACATAGAAACACAGAAAGAAAACAATTAAAACAGGAAGTACACTTAAATTATGAAGCAACAATCACAGTAACTAGTTTTATATTTAATTGACTGAGAATGTTTTTTAAAAATTTATTCAACAATGTTTTTTGAAACAAAAAATATAACCATAAAAGAAGTATTTATTATTACAATTTAAGATTTATAGTGATTAATTTTTACCAAGTAAAGATATTTTTAGTAGTGATGATACTTGTGTTTAAGTTCTTTAAGTGTTTAGATAATTGAATGAATGAAACTACTTCCTTAAAATAGAATATCATAAGTGAGTAACTATGTATTTGAATATTTTAATCAGCATCTAAATAAAAGTCTTTTGTAGAATAGTTGGAATTTGTGACCTATTGGTTTTCAAGTTTGATATGCTCTAATTTACTAAACTACTGTGTTCCATAACATTAGAAGTATGTATTCTTAAAGAGAAACTCAATGTTATGTAATGTACGAATTTCGATATACTTAATTTTGCTGGTTCAATATTAGTAACAAGTAAGTCAATCATGAAAATACTCGAATCCACGACTACTACTAAGGTGATGGGAAATTATGATGAAGATACTTTATACAACGTTCAGAAAAGTGTATTAATTGTCTATTTCTAGAGTGAAACTATAATTATTAAAAAAAGAGATAAGAGATTGGCTTATTTTTTTATAAAGCACTTAAAACTGTACACAAACAAATTCAGGTGAAAATTCAAAGATTTAAAGAAAACATTTGGATTGCTGTTTGATGCAACCTAATAAACTTCGGCTTATGAGCTAGCAATCATATATTGTAATACCAATAAGATTAGTTAAATTATTACTGCATCATAGTGAGTATGTACATGTTTGACCCGTAGTTACCGTACAAAATATACTGACTAATTGACTAGCACAATGGTTGAAAGTTGAGTGTTAAATCCACTAATGTACAAGAGGTCTGAAAGTAGTAAAGTATTTCCCTAAAGATATACAACACATCAAGCTATGGTGTAAGCAATATTTAAAATACTGTCTTACTCTCTACACAATCCATGAGATTTTTAGTGCTGATGAAAAATGTTTAAAACTATGGATTCAATACTGTCAGGTCATATAATCTAGAATAGACCACAGTGTGACCAACCTCTAGCTGTAAAGCTTAAAAGTAGACAAAGCGACCAATAGAAATCCACTTTATCTCTTATTTTCTACAAGAATAAATAATCAATCATTTACGAGATGAACAACTTAAAGATGTTGAATGGATACATACCATCTCATTTAGCGGTTTAAAACGAGTATTCAATACTAGTGATAAGTAATAAATATTACCACTAAGCGATAAATTTATATACATGATATATGATTTAAATCTTTTCAAATGTTTTCCATTTATGATTTGGTTCCTTATTTCCCATATACTATGATTAACAGATTGATTTGGCATTTATAAATAATAATAATAATAATAAATTGTGAAAACAATAAATAAAAAAATTAAGAACTGAAACCGATAGATTTAATTTAGGCATGTAGAATTTTTCAGACACAAAATACAACAATAAGAATGAATAAATACTAGTATTCATTACTCTAATATTTACAATTTGGAACTGATTAATAGGCTTATTTATTGCATATTTCATTTTGATTGCCATTAGTTAGACTCACATACAGCGTAAGCTTGAAAATGTCAAATACGTATACATGAAAGAGAAGAAAAACACAACAACAAATTCCACAATTCTAACCTTAAATATAATAAAATTTCATTCAAATGCAATTTCTCATTATTGAGATATAAAACGATGGTATAAATGGACAACAGTTTCATATATTGATCATAACTGACAACAATCAGTTTAGTAAATATTTGTAATAGTATGAATAGTATTAGTAATAGATAGATAATTGTGAATACTTACCAAAAAAATTAATGTAATGCACGAGTTTTATTCGGGACTAGATTTACAGAAAGGTCAACAAAAATTTAATTAACCTTAGTTGGGATTATCCTAAAACTTGAATGATATACATAATATCACCATAGATTAGTGGCAAATAACGAGTACCACTTGTTTTAGATGAAAGAAAATCATAAGAATGTAATGTGTGAGGCATACAAATGTTACCATTTAAGGATAAATTGGGAATTTGCAATTTTTCTTCAAGAAGAGATCACAGTTAACAAATTCACAGATAGTAAAAAGAATTTATAAATAGTATGAGAGGCATTCAACTTTATAGTTTACATCACAGACAGATCATGGTTAGACGAAAATCGAAAACCAAGAAACACTAGACAATGTTTCATCCTAGTACGGAACTCATGTGCTGATCAGTAATTTATTTTGAGAGGTTTCCAGTAGAAATCAACCACGTCGGGTATGAGCCAGTTACCCAAAAGTACTATTAGAAGATGGTTGCGCAATATTGAGAACTAACCGAAGTTAAGCATGTAAGTGGATGTATACTACTGAGAGGTACTATACCTAATTAATACTTCTCAGTTGTTAATGGTTTTTTAATTAAGATCAGTCTATACTCTAAAGTAGAAAAATTTGTAATTCACATGGATGTATTAGATGATTTTGTTTTTATGTCGTTTTCGGTTAAAAGTGAGAAAGAAGACCGATATCTATGATGGCGATTAATCACTGGAAAAAAACAATGTACACACAAAATAGTTTTTCAATAAAGACATTAGATGATCAAGATATAAGCACCTAAAGTACACAATTGTCATTTACACATTAAGATTATAAAAAAAACATAGATTTTAAGAAAAAAACAATACCCTAGAATAAATGTAAATTGTAATCATATTCAATAGTGACACCAACACAATCAACAAAAAGAATGAAAAAGATTTACCAATAATGTGAAAATCATGTTTTGTGTACATGCTTTTTTATATTACCGGTAATGAATAATACAATTGCACAACACTGTACACAATTAAGCAATAAAATAATTCCGAGTGCACACCAACTTTCGTAAAAATAAAAAAAGTTCATCAATGATTTAAAACGTGTATACACTTACTTGTTGTTGTACAAATTGATCTGTAACTACCTTGCTCAGACCATCGTTATTATCTTCTAAAGATATAAGAGAGCCATTTAAAGCTCTTGAACGTTTAGCAGAATTTGAATTGTCTGAATTCTTTATTTCAAATACTGCGTGATGATGACAGGTAGAGTTCTGATTATTACTAATCGGATTATCAACTTGAGAAGAACCATTTCGACAAAGATCACATTGATTCTTATTATATACATTGTGTATATTCACTGAATGTGAATTAGTATACATCGTAGTAGTATTATTAGTTGAAGTATCATTTCGTGAAGAATGATTTGATAACAATGATACACTACAATCACAAGAAATATCTTGATTATCAGTAGATGTTTGTACAGAATTATTACTATTCTTATTGTTCATAAATTGACTTGTAGAATGTGAATCAATTAGAATTGCATTAAAATTATTCTGAACAGATATCAGGAAAACAAAAAAAATGATTGAGAAATTAACCAGTAAAACTTTAAGCACAGTAAACAGTCAAAGTAAAGCATGACTTATACAGATGATATTGGAATTCCAAACTATTAACTACCAAGACGGATGATGTTTGCCAGTGTAAGCATTGTGATTGGAAGAGGGCTATAAATGATCAAACCAACTCATAACATCAATTCATGAAGCCACTGACTGTTGGTCTGAGTTGTGCTGATAGGTGCAAGCTACCTGGTTTAGGTTCGAGTGATAATCACGATCAGTGCAATGATATGGTTTAGTATCGGTCACAACAGAGTAGTTGGATTTACTCTTAATCTTACTCTACATCGTAAGTTTTGATACTCCTCCTTCATACCTTTTCTTTTTATCTTTTACAGTCATTTTCTCCATGCTTAGTATTTGTCATTATTCTTTCGACTCACTTCTTATTCGTCTTAACAAGACAAGAACATTAACAAACGAAAAAAATCATTGTGCAGTGCAATGTGTCAGGTAGCAAATTATTATCGACATCAAACATTTAAGTAAAACGTGATGGATTATTAGGTGCATTTGTTTTTTTTTTAAAACACAATCTAAATACCCACTCCAAACTAAGTAATTTATTAGCTTACGTAAACCAACAACAATAAGTGAATGTGTTCAAATCCTCCAAGACTTCTTCAAAATCATCCACCTGAACTACAAATCTTTTCCACCATCTCATTTCTTCACATTCAACTTCTTAAAACGGTAGCTGCTCTTAGTACCAACGAAATGAACCCTAAACGTTATATACGCCTAATCGTTGTCTTCACCGTGTCCTTCAACCATTATTATGATTTCGCATTTGAAAATATCCCTCTTTTTTAATTATTTCTTATGTCATCGTGATTTTATTCATAATTAATTCTGATGTCACTTCATTTTAATTAGCTCTTCTGATGCTTTTGATTACTGTGACTAAAACATTTTATTGCAATCATGAACCGATCTAAGTTAGACAAATATTAAAAACTTGGAAACACTGGAGATTTTAATTCATTTACACCATTCACATTCATTCCTAACTTATTAATTTTACAAGACATATGTTTATTGGAACACATACAACCTTTTACTTCATTTATATCATATTTATTCATTATTTATATATTCACATAGAATTAATGCTTATATGATTGTACAATATGATAATAAATTTGTACAGAAGAGGTCCTTTTGCTAAACTTCGTGTTTCTAGCATACGAATTATCAAAAATACAAAAGTACACAATACATAAGTTTCAATACTCTATAAGAACATACTTTGCACGATTATTCAGGGTGTAATGTGTACTGATGATAAATAATACTGAGAAAAATTCACGCCTAAAGATACAATAGCCGAAATGTAAGAAGCATGTTTTTTTTGGTAAAAAAAAGTCCCCATTAATTTGTCGTACTGTATAAAAACGCCTAATTTATATTTTTATGTGTAACATGGTGGAATAATTTATGGATGACAAGAAGAAAATATTAAAAAAAAAACGCCCATATATTATGACTTGAGAGAATTTTAATATTATAATTATAATTATAATATCATATGATATATTAGTTTACTTAAGAATTTAACAAAAATTAATTCAAGTTAATAATTAACATAGATATTGCAAATTACAATATCAGGTATAACTTATGGCAGAAAAAGGATTGACTTTACAATTCATCAAGATGACTTTCTTCATGACAATTTGCAATCAGTTAAAAATCATTGCAAATTAAGTGATTGTTAGTATAAGTAATTTAACGAATCTTGTACTATGATTTTACTCTCATGTGATGTGTGAAATAGAATTTATTTTTAAAGAAAGAGAGATACAATACTACATAGAAGAGATTCAATAACAAGATGCAGCATACATTTAGTTTTCTAATAAACAGTTGTACTAGCATTATTGCTTGATGTAAATGTTGTCTCTAGTACAAATTAAATTACATTGTAAATATGTATTGCACTAATTGTTAACAGAATGAACAGTTGATGGTTAGTAACTACTTCATTTTACAGTCAGTTATGAAACACTTAAAATACAATTTTCAGATCAAATTATACTACTTTTTATCATGATAAATTATTTATTTTAATGTATATATAATGGTAAAATGATAAATTTTCTACCAAGGAATACACACATGATATTGAATAACTTCATTGAGTAGATCTAATTAAACTAATTAAGAAAGACGTTAATTATAAGTTAAATTTTTGTTTAACATGATAGAAAAATCGAAAGTAAATCACTCCAATAAAAGATTATTAAATTTGACTTTAAAAAAATTCAATTTAGTGCTTATATTGTATGCAAATCAATTCTTAAACGAAAATAAAATAAAACAAAATCTTCAAATATGTGATAAGTCATACATTTGGATCTCTTCATAAAAATTTAGATAAAGTCAAAAAACAAGATTTCGAAGAATAATATGAATTCATTATATTTCAAGGCTTCTTCTCATCAACTGGAAACAACCTAAATTTTACATCAGCAATAATATTAACTCCGCACGTAGCTCTTCTAGAGTTACTGCCGGTCCCAAGCCTGAGTTAAGGAGAAAGGTTAGGCATGTGGCAGCAACCCCATCCTGTAGAAAAAAACTTGCTAAAAAACACCAACCAGATTAAACAATAAATGATTTAAACTCTGTTCTCCGAGTTCAAGGGAGAATTATGATGTTTCAAGATGAAAGCCGAGATTCTTCGAAGTCACGAGGCTGATGTCATTTCTAACTACCAGAGCAATAATTTTCATACGTATATAGAACTTTCGGACAATGTGGGAGACCGGAAGGACCAGTCAAATAGCTACGGAAATTAAGAGATACAACATGGCAGTACTTAGAACCAGAAAAACCCATTGGACCCAGGCTGGACAGCAAAGGCTAGATACGGGAGAGATGCTGCTGTACTCCGGTCATCAAAAGGAAAATGTTCCACACACTCAGGGAGTTACTCTGATATTGTCCAAAAAAGCATGGAATGAACCTATAGGATGGGAATCTCATGAGCCCAAGATCAGCAAAGCATCCTTCAAAACAAAGGAGGGGACCACGATGAATGTTATCCAAAGTTATGCACCCACCAATGATAGCAACGACGACAATAAAGACCACTTCTATGAGAGGCTTCAATCAATCATAGCGGAGGGCCAAAGAAAGGACCTCACCATCCCGATGGGAGATCTAAACGCCAAAGTCGGAATGAACAACACCGGATATGAGGATATCATGGGATGATATGGACTGATTGGGATATTGGAACGAGAATGGGGACATATTTGTGATTTTATGTTTATTCAACAAAATGATTATTGGTGGCACAATATTCCCCCAAAAACGCATACACAAAGCTACATGGGTTTCAGTGGATCACACTACAGAGAATCAGATCGACCACTAAAAAATTCAGAAGGTCAACGAGAGACGACAGAACAAGGAATGGAACTGACATAACTTCAGATCACCATCAACTTGTGGTTGCCAAGATGAAACTGAAGCTAAAGAAACATTGGACAGCAGGGGAAACAGTAGTACAAAGGTTCAATACAGACTTCCTGCGAGATACTAACAAACTCAACGAATTCAAGATATCTCTCAACAACAGGTTCAAAGTCTTAGAGGATTTACTGAAAGAAGAAACTACTATGGAGGACAACTGGAAAGGGGTCAAAAAGCGAGAAGCATTATCATAAGGAATAGATCTCTATAGAAACCCTGAACAAGATTCAAGAAAGGCAGAAACTAACAACAGCCGAACACGAGCACAGAAAGTCAAGGCACAAGTTGAATACACAGAAGCAAACAAGCAAGTGCAGAGGAACATTAGAGCCGACAAGCAGAAATACGCAGAAGAGCAAGCAACGACAGAGGAAAGAGCTGAAAGAGAAGGAAATATGAGACAGTTATATGACACGACGAAGAAACTAGCAGGAAAATATAGTAAAGTAGAGAGAATGGTCAAGGACAAAGAAGGCAAGACAATCACTGAGATTCGAGAACAGAAGAACAGATGGGTAAAATACTTTGAGGAACTCATGAATAGACCAGCTTTAGTGAATCCACCGAACATCAAA
This sequence comes from Schistosoma spindalis, assembly GCA_946903255.1. Taxonomy (NCBI): domain Eukaryota; kingdom Metazoa; phylum Platyhelminthes; class Trematoda; order Strigeidida; family Schistosomatidae; genus Schistosoma; species Schistosoma spindalis. The sequence goes on along the minus strand of OX336416.1, from coordinate 68,268,251 downwards.
GCAGCGCATACAGACCTTCCTATAGATGTCACTCCACCAACGACGGGAGAAAACAGGATGGCCATCAGACAAATCAAGAGCGGGAAAGCAGCAGGACCTGACAATATACCAGCTGAAGCACTGAAGTCAAACATCGAAGTAACTAGAAACATATCTCACCTTCTATTCAAGAAGGTTTGGGAGGAGGAACAAGTGCCGACGGACTGGAAAGAAAGACACCTCAACAAGATTTCAAAGAAAGGAGATCTGAGTAAATGTGAGAACTACAGAGGCATCACACTACTGTCAGTATCATGGAACGTCTTCAATAGTGTTGCCGAACCGAATTAAAGACGCAGTAGACGCCCAACTTCGAGATCAACAGGCTGGATTCCGTAAGGATTGGTCATGCACAGACCAGATTGCGATACTACAGATCATCGTCGAACAATCAGCTGAGTGAAACTCGTCACAATACATTTTCATTGATTATGAGGCGTTTGACAGTGTAGACAGAACATTATGGGAACTTCTTCGACACTATGGTGTACCTGCGAAGATCATCAACACCATCTGGAATTCATACGACGGACCACAGTGCAAAGTCGTGTATGGAGGACAGCTGATATAAGCATTCCAAGTAAGGACCGGAGTCAGACAATGCTGTCTACTCTCACTCTTCCTCTCTCTTCTGGTGGTTGATTATGAAGACCTCGACATCCGAGGGAAAGCACGGAACATAATGGACAGATTGGAATCAACCTGGCCCTTCTATCCCATACACACGAACAAATAAAGATGAAGACGACTAGTGTAGTGTAATATGGCTCAGTATCGATCACAATGGCGTAGATGTATACACTCTTTGTCTTCTCTTAAACCATGAGGTTAAAATTACTTTCTTTCTACGAACTAATTCTTTCTTCCTATATTATATTTCTATATGCAATCTTTCTTTTATATATTACCGCTATTGAATTAACTACTTCTGTGAATTCGGCGTCCATCTTGTTGTGCTTATAAGGTGTGGCACCTTGGACTGATGCATATATGTGTCTGGTTCTAGCTTGTAGCTGACTGACTGACGACCGGATGATGTAATTAACCAACAAATTTCCGACGGTTTAATCGGGTTGGTGGACATGGAGGTTTTACCTAGGGAAGTTGGAAAACTGATTCCAAACCAATGGTTCACAAGGGCTCCAGGATTCAGCAAGCAGACAACCTCTAATTATACAGTTCGAATGCATGAATCAATTACACACTGATACCGAGAAAAATCATGGTCATGCATTAACAGAATTCAGAAATTACAATATTGACATAAATATGTCACAAGTGGAAGACAACTGAGTGATAAATTCATAATAAATTAATGACAATTCAGGAAAGGTCAAACACATAACAATCATTTGTGTCAGACAAAGCGTGAGAAGTAGAGAAACACAAAAACATAATGGTTGAATTATTTAATAGTTATACAAAGTTATAAACAATAAATTCAGATAGGACAGTTTCGAAAATTCACTTATGTTTAATATGTATCCCGACACGGTAATTTCCACATTCGGTGATTGAACAACGTTGATAGACTCAGTTTCGTGAGTAGTTATTCATTATCTGTATATCATTTTGTTCAATCACTTTATCGGAATTCCATCATTCATCTATACTTTTAAAGTCTAACGATCAAGAACGTAATCAGAATATTCAATAATTACTTAGCACCAGGAAGTTCAAGAGTTCCCTAATAAAATTCATTAAACTCAACGTAATCAGTCAGATAGTCAAATGCAACGTGGAACCTGGGACACTTGTACATCGATTTAAGTTGCCATGCCCCAATTAACACAGAAAGATGAAAACATCAGGAAAATCCCAGGGTAAAAAAGGTAGTAGCAATATTAGTTGTAACAGAAATGACTAGGCATCAAAGAAACGATTTGAGAGAATATAAAATAGCGAAACAAAAAAATCATGAGGAATTAAGAGGCCTAGGATTTGGGAGAAAAGAAATAATGGATGCGCTTGTGCCATTGCAAACAATTTTGAGCCAGGTCACCCAAGGTTTCTAACCACTGGATGCGATAGTCACGCGGATCCCAACCAGGTAGCCTACACCTATCAACATAGACTGACATCATGTTTCGGTTTAGCCACCCCTTGCTTATAACCCACTCCTACACCCGTCTTCATCACTCATCGAAGTACTTACTTACTTACGCCTGTTACTCCTCGTGAAGGAGCATAGGCCGCTCACCAGCATTCTCCATCCAACCCTGTCCTGGGCAATCCTTTCAAGCTCTTTCCAGTTCTTATTCATCTTTTTCATATCTGCTTCTATTTCCCGACGTCATGTGTTCTTTGGCCTTCCTCTTTTCCGCTTCCCTTCAGGATTCCAAGTTAGCGCTTGTCTCGTAATGCAGTTTGATGATTTCCTCAATGTATGTCCTATCCATTTCCATCGTCTTTTCCTAATTTCCTCTTCAGCTGGAAGCTGGTTGGTTCTCTCCCACAAAAGGCTGTTGCTGATGGTATCCGGCCAATGGATGTTGAGTATCATGCGTAGACAGCTATTAATAAATACCTGTACCTTCTTGATGGTGGTTGTTGTAGTTCTCCAAGTTTCAGTTCCGTACAGTAGAACTGCCTTGACGTTCGTATTGAAGATTCTGACTTTGATATTGGTTGAAAGTTGCTTTGAGTTCCATATGTTCTTCAGTTGAAGGAATGCCGCTCTAGCTTTGCCAATCCTCGCCTTGACGTCTGCATCTGAACCTCCTTGTTTATCGACGATGCTTCCCAGGTATGTGAAGGATTCCACATCTGCCAGAGTTTCGCCATCAAGAGTGATTGGATTGCTGTTCTCCGTGTTGTGTTTGAGGACCTTGATTTTCCCTTTGTGTATGTTGAGGCCTACTGATGCAGAGACTGCTGCTATGCTGGCTGTCTTGATCTGCATTTGTTCGTGTGTATGTGATAGGAGGGCTAGGTCATCTGCGAAGTCCAAGTCGTCTAATTGGTTCTGAGCTGTCCATCGTATGCCGTAGTTTCCCTCAGATGTCGAGGTCTTCATAATCCAGTCGACCACCAGAAGAAACAGGAAGGGAGAGAGTAGACAGCCTTGTCTTACTCCGGTCCTTACTTGGAATGCGTCTGTCAGCTGTCCTCCATGCACTACTTTGCACTGTAGTCCATCGTATGAGTTCCGGATAATGTTGACAATCTTCTCAGGAACTCCGTAACGCATCGAAGAAGTTAGTGGATATTCAATATATTACCCCAAAGATAATTACCTGTTTCAAATACAATTTTACAATATAAAACTACCCCATGCTTTATTCTTTTATTTATCAGAACCTAAGAAAACACTAACAACAAATCCAATTTTACGAATTCAATAGCATCCTCACAAATTGTTTGGCAAGAGATTAAGTGTTTAGAACAAAGGATCACAACAAGTCACAAATTCACTACTAAAATGTTTTAAAAATTTAAACTTACAGAATTTTTATTCGTGTGATTATCATTAGAAATTGTGTTGAAGTTGGAAGATTTCTGAGATTTTGCCTTTCGTTTATTTACGGTTATTTCTAAGTTAGAAGTAGATTTACAATTATCCATTTTTTCATTATCAATTCTTTCCAAATTAATCACCGCATGAGTAGTAAAATGATTTGTATTATTATTGTTACCATGATATAAATGATTTATTTCACTTTGATTTTGTGAATGTTTTGCTTCCAACTCGTCAATTTCACGTTCCATACGAACTAAGTACGGAAGATCAGTGAGACCGTAACGACTTGCAATACGTGCAACCTCCATTAGGGTAAGCAAAACATTTTTCTCTTCAGTCTTATTCACTAAAGATAAAAATATTATTAGATGAAAAAACATTAAGAGTTAAGCAAATTAATGGAATAAATTTAGTTGTAGTAGTATTCTTCGAATTTAATGAGTTGATCATAATACTATTATTATTATTATTTTAACACATAAGTATAGGTACAGGGAGGCACCAAATACATATGCGCCACACAAATCTCAATTGATTTGTGTGAGGGCTGTGATATTGCTCGGGTGCCCAAACCGAAGCAGGTGGTTTTCTTAGGGGGCCACACCCCGAGCCTTTGACCTGAACGTCTGACCCACAAGGCAGTGGAGCATCATGAGGAGATGCAGTCCCATAATACAGAAAAGCTTGATTTGACAAGTGAACAATTTTTGAAATATCGTAGCAAGAGTGACCTCGAAATTTCGATACCACTTATTAGCCATCAAGTAAATCAACAATATGTTACTACAATAACGTTTTTACATACTTATGAGTATTTATAACCTATACAATTGACTTTTTCAATCTTAAAGTAGATTAATTTTGATTCAAAGAGTAATTTTAGGGAAGCACACATTATATTCTGATAAGTACTTTCATATATGATGTAATAACCTGAAAAGTTTTCCCTAAGTTTTTAAACGTTTGTACAACATCAAAATGCCTAATCTTATATGCGTCACAACTGATACGATGTAGTTCAGACTGTACTTTGAACAGCGAGTCAATCAGTAACAACGTGGAACTTCGCACGTACGTACATAAGTTCGAGTTCCCATACTACATTAGCACAGAGATACAATTGTCGATTCAAATTCCGTAGTGGTAGAGGTGGTAAGAGTATAAATAGTAGTCGGAAAGATTAGGGTTTGAAGATGTTATTCAAGAAGTATAATCCAGTGAAATAAATTTGGAAAGAGAAAAAAGAAGGGAAATGAAGAATTCAGGAGATTGAAGTTTAGAAAACACAAAGAGTGGATGCACCTGCGCCATTGCAAACGATTTTGAGCCATGTCATTCAAGGTCTCTAATCATCAGTTGCTATCGTCTCGTGGATCCCAACCAGGTAGTCTACACCTACCAACACGGCTCAGTCCACTTGTCAGTGACTTCATGGATTTGAACAAATGAGAAAGAAATGAGTTTTGAATAAATGGTGTTTCTGATAGAATCTACAACACATAAAATTTTCATCTAATTTCTATGTCCTATTAGTTAAATGACGTCAGGAAAATACTTTTTCCTATCACTTGTGAACTATCCAAAATTAAACATACCTCTTATAAACCTTATAATATTTAAGTTACTTCTCACAGAAACAATAAACATCGGTATCTTAATCCTAATTAGTTTTTTTTTGTTTTAAAGAAAATTTGCCAAAAATCAATTGATGTAAGCAAATAACCATACGTTCAAGAAAATGTAAGAAAAAAATCATTTTGAAAAGGATAAAAAATCAAATTGAATTTTTTTCCAGTAGAAACTATAAGCACAACTATCATATATAATGGCTTTTCTATACTCGGCTCCCAATTTCTGTCAAACTATTAGTTCTAATCTTGACGAATATTCGTATGAAATATCATTTGAATTGTTCAAATATTAACTTATGATATGGATACACTATTAAGTTGATGAAATTTTACATTTTTCTTTTGTTATGTACTTCAATTGTAAAATAACACATAATTTTGATATGATTAATCAATCTACTAATTTTATTATATGTGACAATACTGTGTCCCGACCGTTATTGCTACCTTGACGTGGTGGTCGGGCTTGCCCATCGTGATGAAGCAACTGAGCTATACTGGCTAGAACAACCGTTCCCCAAGGTCCTACCATGTCAGATAGGTCGGTTGAAGAGCGGTAAGACTAAAAGCAACAAACCCAAGGTCCGAAGGCGAAGTCGTACTGCTGACTGCACAGAGGTGTGACAGCAGTAAGGTGTTTCCTTCAGACAACCAGCATGACAGCGATTCTGCCTTCCCACAAGGAGGGGTGGGGTCAGAAAAGGTCGACCCTAAAAATGCACACCTCGCCTTAGCCCAAGAATATCTTGTTGTGGTAATGCGGTATTGGCAATTGGATTGATGCATATATGTGCCTGGTCCTACGTTGTAGCTGACTGACTGACAATACTGTGTACATTAATTTAGATCTGTTTCACACAGAAATGATAAAATATTAATCTTTTAACTTAATTATCATATAACTAATTATGTTTGTTATTGGGGATTATGATAGTTTACTGTGAAAATTTCTTAATTTACTAAAGTATACAATAATTAAACTTCTACGTTTTAAATATTTACTTAATACCACCTTATCATCTGGTTTATTAAAATCATATGATAGTGTTAATATGAAAATAAAACTGAACATTTATGCGTAACATTTGTGTAGGTTCCAAAAGGAAAGAAAAGCAATGTAGTTTAGTTAGCACTTCTCATACAAAAATAAAACACTCTGTTGTTAATTATTGTGAATGTATGTGTTATAAAGGTAAATTACATGTAATTATAATAGAATATAAAGAGCATAGATAACGAATACTCTATGTAATTAATCCATGTATCACTACTAAATATATCAGAATTAAAGATTTAATTTTAAGGAGGCGTATTACTATTATTATTACATGATAATACAATTAATATCATTCGATAGTTATTAAACAGTACCATCTTATTAATAAAAATCGGTAGCAAACTAGTTATATCTTATGTTAATCATTGAATACATAACTATTCAACAATGAAGTATAAAAATAATCATATTTAGTAAGATTAAATTACAAAATTGCATCCTAAGTAATGACTCAATCACGATTATAGCATTAGAAAAAAAGAGTAGGAGATATGACATTGAATAAGAAAAACATAATTCAGCGAAAAAGATTTTCTTTTCGACGAAATCATTTACTTAAGCTGTACATTCGTATATATAGTTATATGGAAAATATAGGTCTATAGGAGGATAGAAAAGATTGCATCATAAATTGATTCGAAACTCTTATTATCAAATGAGGTTACGTACTAATCAAAGGAAAAGAAAGACCTATATTTTCCATGTAACTATATGTGCGAATGTACAACTTAAGTAAATGATTTTGTCGACAAGATATAACATTATATATATAAACCTCGAAATATATCTTAAATGGATGTTTCTCAGTATATAATTAAACGATATAATTAACTACTTGTTTAAGCTTTTGTTTATTTATTTATTTTGTTCTTTTTTCATTGTAAGTTTAATAGTTAAAGAATATTGTAAATTCTTCTCAAATAACGAGTGTAATTAATAGGTTAATGTAATAATAATAATAATAATAATAATAATAATAATAATAATAATAATAATAATAATAATAATAATAATAATATGTAACTGATGTCTTTGTTTTATTTTATATATTATACCATTAATCATATCATTATAGAGTTCATTAATGTAGTAATAAAAAGTAATTTTTATACAAATAAAATTTATATAAAAGTAATTTACTTAAAGTTATATTTATCACGTGATGTTTTCTTATCTTCTAAAATCAATTTTAGTTCTATAGTATTCTCCTTAATCACAAAGAACTTTTGGTTCATCATGAAAACTATATTTTAGTTTAATTTTATTAAATTATAAATATATTATAGAATTATTAACTATTTACTATTATACATCAACTGATTGTAATCAACGGAGAATCTAATACAAACGTATATTGTCTTAAGTTGTCACATATCATATTAAAACATATATAGTAAGATAAGATTATCAAAGTTGAATAATGAAGAAATAGAAAATGAGAGTAACAGTAAGAGTAAGACATACTTTACATAATAGTATAGGAATTGAAGAGGGAGGTTGATTATGAATACAGTGGTCTTGAGTGCTGTTAGAGGTATGAGGGCGGTTATCACTTCCCGGTCGCCCACACCGTGGAAGGGTTCTTCTGGAGGTACTTGAAAAGGAAATCGCATTAGAGGTGGTCTTAGTGGACTGAGAGCGTGACCGCAGTGCCCAAAAACAGCTGCTTGAGGTCGGTCACACACGACCTTTTTATGAGTAGTTTTTGTGTTAGCTCCGTACTTGTTGAGATCTTACCGCCGGAGACGGATATCCGTGGGACAAGGCGAGGTGTGCATTTTTAGGGTCGACCTTTTCTGACCCCACCCCTCCTTGTGGGAAGGCAGAATCGCTGTCATGCTGGTTGTCTGAAGGAAACACCTTACTGCTGTCACACCTCTGTGCAGTCAGCAGTACGACTTCGCCTTCGGACCTTGGGTTTGTTGCTTTTAGTCTTACCGCTCTTCAACCGACCTATCTGACATGGTAGGACCTTGGGGAACGGTTGTTCTAGCCAGTATAGCTCAGTTGCTTCATCACGATGGGCAAGCCCGACCACCACGTCAAGGTAGCAACAACGGTCGGGTTCTGAACACGATGAACAGCGTAAACAAGTCAGATTTAGGTTAACCAAAAGTCTAAGGAACGACCACGAGCAGTGATGGGCAACGAAATCAGAAGAGATGGAAAAGACGGCAGCTATAGGCAACACAAGACAGATTAAGAGAATAATAAAAGAAACTGGAATTAATAAGTCAAGTGTAAGTCAGACTATTTCGGAAAAAGTCGACACTATCATCAGTTCCCAGTTCAGACGTTTAGAACGATGGGCGGAACATTTTAGAGAACAGTTCAGCTGGCCTTCAGCTACTCTACAACTACCCTCCATTCCCAGACAATGTGAATGAAACATTGAAGTAGGTCCCCCAACTCTAGCTGAAGTTCAAAAGGCTATAGTTAATCTGAAACGAGGAAAGGCAGCAGGTCCAGATGGATTAGCTCCAGAGGTCTTTAAGAATGGTGGACTAGTTTTAGCGATTAGATTGACTAATATTTTAGCTAAAATCTGGGAGTTAGACGTTATCCCATGTGACTGGTCACAATCACTTATCGTCCCAATATATAAGAAAGGGTCAGAATCATCCTGTGACAACCACAGAGGGATTAGTTTAACTAATATAGTATCTAAAATACTAGCCTCGATAATTATCGAACGCCTAACTAAGACTCGTGAACTGCAAACACTAGAGAATCAAGCTGGCTTCAGACCTGGTCGTGGATGCATAGACCACATATTCACCATTCGTCAGGTTCTAGAACACAGACATACTTATCGGCGTCCGACAATGGTGGTCTTTCTTGACTTAAAAGCAGCGTTTGACTCCGTAGAACGGAAGGTTCTGTGGCAGTGTCTGTCATTGAAGGGCGTACTTCAGAAGTACATAAACCTTATGAAGGCTCCTTACTCGAACACTCCTAGTCGAGTCATTGCTTATGGCGAACTGTCATCTGCTTTTGCAACCTCAAATGTTGTCCGTCAAGGCTGCCCACTTTTTCCATTTTTGTTTAACTTCATTATAGACCTACTGATGGAAATAACATTCTCGTCAACTGAATTCTCGGGCATTGATCTCCTACCAGGAGGTCCACTTATTGACTTAGAATACGCAGATGACATAGTCCTGTTTGGTGAAGACGCTGATAAAATGCAGTCTTCTGGTAGCCCTGAGAAACAATGCCAGAATGTTTGGGATGCGCTTCTCTCCCTCTAAATGCAAGTTGTTGCTGCAGGACTGGTCTGCGTCAACACCTGAACTAAGGATAGGGAGTGAAGTAGTCGAACGCGTTGACAACTTCACTTATCTTGGAAGTCTGATCAGCCCTAATGGGTTGGTGTCTGACGAAATCTCAGCACGGATTCGAAAAGCTCGTTTGGCCTTTGCCAACTTACGTCATCTATGGCGAAGGCGAGATATACGTCTCTCAATTAAGGGTCGAGTATACTGCGCAGCAGTTGGTTCCGTTCTACTATACGGCTGCAAACATGGCCTTTAAAAGTAGAAGATACTTGTAAGCTACTAGTATTTGATCACAGATGCCTTAGAAATATTGCTGGGATTTGCTGGGATCACCGGGTAAGTAATAGTGAGGTTAGACTCAGGGTATTAGAGATTGATGGTAAATCAGTTAATGAGGTCATGAATCTTCATCGACTGCGATGATTCGGCCACGTGTTGAGTATGCCTGAACACCGATTACCACGGCGCGCAATGCTAACAGGTGTTGGAAATGGTTGGAAGAAAGTTAGGGGCGGCCAAACCAAAACGTGGCATCAGTGCTTGAAGTCACTAACTTCTGGTCTGAGCCATGTTGGTAGATGCAGACTACTTGGTTGGGGTCCGCATGACTATCGTAACCAATGGTTGGAGACTCTTTGTAACATGGCTCAGAATCGATCACAATGGCGTCGGTGTATACACTCTCTGTCTTCCTTTAATCTAAGAGATTAAAATCACTTCATATCTTTCTTTCTACGAACTAATTCTTTCATCCTGTACTATCTCCTTATATGCAATCTTTCTTCTATATATTACCACCACTGGATTAACTACTTCTATGAATCCAGTGTTCATCGTTTTGTGCTAATGCGGTATGGCAACTTGAACCGATGCATATATGTGCCTGGTCCTACGTTGCAGCTGACTGACTGACATAATAGTATGCTGATATCACTAAAAGATCTAAGCTGAACAATATTTGGAAACCACAAAGTACTAGATGACCGTTTTGTCCTAGTATAAGACTCCTCAGAAATGACCGTTCATGAAATGGCCATCCAATGCTTCCGAGCTATTAATGACCATCTAACTTAAATGGGTTCTTGATATCAATAAAATAGAATCTTTGTCGTTATACAGTAGGCAAATGTTTCGGTGTCCTACAAAACATCATCGATATAAAAATTTTTAAAAGGATATACGTAACACCCTCTCAATATAAAACTTATTATTCAAGTAGGAATTAATGAAATTGAGCTGCAAATTACATTCACAGTATAAAAATTAATCAAGCTAACTGAGTTTAAATATCGAAGATTGGGTCCAACATAGTCAATGTTTCAATAACTGAATATCAACTGAATTACTTACTCCATAGGAAACCTTTTTATTTAAATTTAATTAAACCAGTAAAATCTATGTATTAGCTGATTGATGATAACAACGAACTATGACTAGCTAGTAGTTAGTTAGAGCATATTCCCTATGTGTCTGTTAGGTGTTAAAAATAGCAGACAATAGTAGTAGTAGTAGTATACAAATTTTTATTATTTTGAGATCACGTTAACTGATAAATTTGTGTGTAGCAACTAAGCTTTTGGAAAAAAACAGAAAACTAACAGTAATGTAAAGTACAGACTGCTTTTATACACCTACTTTATACTTTAAAGAATAGACTTCACAAACTTATGAATGTAGTCATATGATGTACGTTGTTGAATAGTAAAAATATTTATTTCTAATTAAGACTATATTTATCATTTTATAAGTTACTAATAAGCCATCAACAATAATTTACAGAATTATTCTGGATGAGAAATGACAAAAGGCAGAGATGGTTGGTAGCTAGCAGTGGGACCCATAAGGCGCGTTTCGTCCTATTTGGTATTCGTCAGCTGAGTGAAGCTGATGTTATTGATGAAGGTGATGTTCACCCCGGGACTCGAAAGAAGTACCCTCCACTTCAAACATTGCGTTGTCTATCTAGCTACTGAATCCAGATAGCCACTAGATTGTACAATGAGGTGAAGTTTAATTCATTTATATTGGTTGGTTGAATCTTCTTGCCTCTATATTGCCTTAAGTCACAAGCATTATAAGCAAAAATCGAAGTTGGTTAACAGACCGATCAATTTCAGTCCTAAACATCAATGGGCGGATTCAAGCAACCAATAAAAATGAAAAGTAATAACAGTTTACAACTATCAATATTTAGTATTTCGACGACATTATGAGGAAAAACTACGCTACTCAGACAATCAATCCGAGTCTCCGTTGTAACAGTAACAGACAATGAAGAACGTGTGTCAACTGTTTTATTCAGTGACGGTTTACTGACCTTGTTCCTATAAAACTTCACATTGGACTTCAAAGTTGGGATATTGGGAAACGTTTGTAGTTTAAGTGGATAATTTAGTGAGGTTTCGTTCGCTGAGTTGGAGTAAACCTCACAGTTGCTTACATAAGACTACATTCTTATCGCACCAACGATCGAATCCACGGCGGCGGGCGTTTCATCTTAGTTTGGGATCGTGAATATGCACTGATGGGGAGTCCTATACTAGAACGAAAAGGCAACCCACTACTTCCAGATTTTCAATGGCGGTCTAATTTAGACCGGTTCATGATTTTAACAGTAAACAATAGTCTGACTGAATAGTTACCTGTATAAGGACAATCATGACCAGAACCCATGACTAACAATAGCACAGGAAAAGGTTGCATTTCCAATAAAAGAAACGCTAGTGAATTCACTTTAATATCGTGTGAACCAGTTTAAAATAATCAAATAATCCACTAACTCGAAATTTATAACCTCATTTATAGTGAATCGATTAATGAAGGTCAATCCTGTGTTTGATTAACACTCTGAGTAATCATGGTGAGTAATAAAGATAAGAAAATTTAATGATAAACAACTTTGATACTACTAAAATATTACTATTGGAAAGATAGTGAAAGACAAACAAACACATTCAAAATAACCTATAATGTTTACTACAACAACTGATTAAGTATAAACAATATGTGGTCTTATTATGCAAATAAATATATTGAAGTTATTAGATAGAAAGGAATTCTGAGTCAAGAGCTACAAGTTGTCAAACTTTGATAATATCACTCAGTTTCACCGATAGGGTTATTTATCCTCACTTTCAAATTGATTGGCTCCATAAATTAATCAAGTGAAAATTCTTTTCGAAGAAAATCTTTACTCAACATATGAATAAGTGAAATCAACTGATTGGAAGATATTCCTCATCATGAAGAGATTTAAATAGTTTAAATTCAAAACTGCACGCGATTGGGGATAAGCACTGGTTCTAAAACCCAACCTTTGATTCAAAACAATTATCCCAAGTTTTGTAGTCCTGAATAGGACAAAACAGCTTTAAGTTGCTACTCAATCATTCAGTAGTTTTCTATGATTCATGTTACTTTCTCAGGAACCTATCTCTAAAGTTATTGATGTCTTGTAACTACAATTAACATTTATTTGAGGGCCCCGTTAGATATACAAAGTAGTTTTAAGTATGACGTTTCTCTTATTCTATTAAACTATCGGAAGTAAATATTTTCCTCAATTTAAGCACACACAATTGTATATGAATTAATAAACTTACCTAATCCATTTGTTTCAAATAATATTGTTTCTGGTACACCCAAATCTTTGCACCATTTAATAAACGCACTAACATTATCACGAGCTATCCAACGATCAGCAACTCGAGATTTCACTGAGACATTTTCTTTAGGAAAATCCATTTCACAATTTGACATATTTGAATTACGTTTATAAGTAGTAGGTTCTGATGAAAAGGAACAGAGATCTGACGGACCAAGTGGTAGTTTAGCACAATCAGTTAATGTGGAGGGGAATGATGGTAATGAAACTGGAGTAAGATTTTTTAAGTCACGATTGGATACTGCACCTCTAAGAAATTCATATGAACGACCATTATTATTATTATTATTATTATTATTATTATTATTATTATTATTATTATTATTATTATTATTATTATTATGTGTTGATTTCGACTTTAATGCAATTTGATAACCTGATTCCAAAATCGAATAATGTAATTTATAAGCTAGTCTAGAAAGCCACAGACCTGATGCTAAACGACAAAGTAGATAATGTGCTTCTATGGGACATGCGTTAGCAGTTGAAAATAAATAGTGTTGTAACCATTCCGTGAGATCTTCACGAACAACACACATAGATTCGTCAAGTATCTGAGAATTAAAAAAAATCACAAGAGTTATTTTAAAAATATTGCATACATATCAAGCTAAAAGAAAGCAATGAATCTACACAGACATGTACAAACAAGTTAATGGACCGATATTATCACGATTAATTCTTATTGCCCTACATTACATGTTAGTGATCGACAAAACAGAATTTTAAGGTGAATATCATCCGAAAAACAATGACTGTTAGATCGAGTACTGTGTAAAATTAATTAATTAATTTATTTATTTATTTATTTTAACACATAAATATCGGTACAAGAAGGCACCAAATACATATGCGCCACACAGATCTCATTTGATATGTGTGAGGGCTGTGATACTGCCCGGGTGCCCAAACCGAAGCAGGTGGTTTTCTTAGGGGGCCACACCCCGAGCCTTCGACCTGAACGTCTGATCCACAAGGCAGTGGAGCATCGTGAGGAGATGCAGTCCCAGGTAGCCGGTGACCAACGATTGGTTCATACGCCATTTGTTCCTTCAGGCAGGATACTGGAGCCCATGTGCACCATTGGTTTGGGATCCGGTTAAAGCGCCGGACATTCGCTTTTCGTCCTCTCATTTTCGTAAACAACACCCTCGCCACGAGAAGGCAGTGAGTAGGACTTCCCTGGCAGGGGCTGTATACGCGTGGCCATATGAGAGCATTTCGAGAGGGGGAGCGGACTCTCCCCACTCTCGGCCGTACCAGGGCATTTGGGGGCGTGTAAAATTAACTGTCAACATTAATTCTTTTTAATTTCTTGAACTCTAAAATTGGGAAGCAACTTGAATTTTAAAAAACTTATTTCACAAAGCATTGACAATTGGACAACTGATAAGTGTGTGCTACTAAACAATTCAATATCAGTAACAAAAGTGGTTGTAATATATTACAGACTGAAAAGGTTAAAGTTAACTCATAAACCGAATTAAGAAGAAATTTACAAGTGACGATGCATTAGGGATGTAGTTGATACCCTTCACGGCAGAGCTGAATCATTTACTCGTAGTATTAAACCATGTCTCGGAGAGGAATACACTGTAAAAACAGACAGATACAGAACAGCAGAAAAAAATTTAGACACATGTTACCATGTCCCAAATCAGTATGCTCAAGGAAAACTAACACGAGGAAACAAAAAGACAGAATACTGATGATAATCCTAGTAATTATGGGAAAGTAAGAGAATAAAGACATTATGCACAAATAATTTCAAGGGACACAAAACAGACAATAGCAATAAAAATGGATTTCGGCTATTGGGATAGACTTTGAGTCGTGTCACTTAAAATTTCCAAGCATAAATAAAGATTACATTCCAGATCATGACTAAGAAGCCTACACAAAAATACAACAATACAATATTCAAAAACTTAGATTGGGCGGTGGTTTAATATAGTTGCCCATATTTAATTATATTCACAATAATTTCGTCTAGATTTCTCACTATGAATGTTACTTTGTCGTGATATACAAATGGGATTTCTTTCGTGTAGTGTTTCTTCCTATGAGTTGTTACTTTAAATAATGTTGGTTAAAAACTACAACTGATATCTATGATTTTCACTTGTTTATTAGTGATTAAAGGCGAGACCATGTCAACTTACATACATGCATCAGTCACACCCGAAATTATGACTCATCTTACAATACATATTAAGTCAAGTTATACTAACTACTAATCACTAGACCAAGAAAATATAATGCCACACCTCATTGATAATTATAAAGGACAAACTTCATCATTTATAAATTTATACATATAATTGTGATGTTGTTGTATATTTGACTATATATACTTTCAAAGGCTTTATCTTCGTAATATTACATATATTATTGTATACGATCGTTGCCTCTTCAGGACCATGCATTAGTGAGAGTGTAAGTTTTGGCTATATCGAACCCAAAGAAGTTAAACTAAGAGATTTTTTCAAGCACAATTTCCCAATGACCTGTCTCTTCGCTTTATCCTCCTTATCATAAGACTAGATTGGAAAACGTGCTAACAGAAGCAACACTGAAACATTACAGTAGTCGGCGAAGACGCTATATGTTGGTCTAAGTACAAGCTTTCGGTGATTGGATGACTTAAAGCCTCCTATAATAGCCAACATACACTGAAACTACTATTCTCTATCCTAGATTTTCTGGTCTCATTTGTACATAAGGTCTTTATTCTTTTACTTTCTTATAACTGCTGACATTTTTATTAGTACTCCGCTTTTCTTCCTTTCGCTTGCTAGTTTTCCTTGACTTTGCGGATCTGAAGTGTCTCAACTTCATGAACACTCATTAATCATCTTTTCTGCTTCGATATAATAATCGATGAGACTATAATTTATGGACTTTTGAGAGACGCTAAAAAGACCTTGAGAATGTCCACCCACATACTATGGCTAAATGAGGATTATAAACCAGTGTGAGGAGTTAGGATTAATATTTACAGCTGATAGTCAGGGTTAGGAATTAGATTTAGGGCTTTTATCACGAACTTACAGCAGCTATAATACCAAAACTTTGTTTAGACAAATGAATGAATTAATTTCGCACCAAAATTCAAGACATGTTATCGCAAATCTGATTGGTTTGTCTGTAAATTATAGTCTAGCCGAATGGTCGTGTTGCAAAAGACTTACTGTGCACTATATATTGTTATTGTAAGGTGATGGTTTAACCTATCTATATAGTCATTACTGTTTTTGGCTTATTATTTAGACGACAGTTAACTGAATATATGTATTTCGGATGTCATTATTCGGAAATTGAATGTTACTCTACTCTACTCAGAATAAAAGGTATATTTTGAATTCACTCTGGAAGGATAAAACACTTTTTACTTCTAGCACAGATCATAAAGTCGTGTACACTTTCTCGAGACCGTTTCTAGATGAGAAAGCCACAGGTATTTTAGTTACATTTTATTATTTATTTGTTTTAACACATAGGTATTGGTACAAGGAGGCACCAAATACATATGCGCTACACGAATCTCAATTGATTTGTGTGAGGGCTGTTATACTGCTTGGGTGCCCAAACCCTGGCCCACAAGGGTATATTATTATTTTACTGACATAACATGTTATTGTTAGATTACTAAGGGTTCTCTGGACTACTCAAGGAACTGGAGAAAACATTTAAAGCTCTTGGACTAAAAATTCTACTATATTAATCTTACCAAACGATTCAAGGACTACAATGAGGAGTTGAACGGAAACTAGAAAAAACGTATTTTTATGCGCTGACTCTAAAATTTAAAGTGACCCAGAAATATTAAACGGTTAGGGACAGCAACCAAAATAATTTCAACTTTGAATGAACAAATATAGTGATATCAAAACGGAAACGAATGTTTCCACTGAAATATGAAACAATAAGAACGAAAGTAGATATCTAGTAACTAACCTGCACGAAATGAGAACTTTGTGTACGTTTAATAACACATGGACTCAATTCCAAATTAGAACGTAAATTGGAAACGCTATGAGCTGTCTTAATCATAGATAGATAAATAGAGCTAAAATCTGTAACAGAATGCATAAATGTATTATTAGGATATACTTAACGATAGCGAGAGTAACGATAAAACCAGGATATAATGAACTGCGCGAAACAAATTAACAAACTCATGTTGTCGCTCGACGACCACATGGTACACACGTTTTACAACGGATGACATATAAAATAACAAAAGTATAATATATACGCGCAACGTTTCTTTACTCATTGGCTCAAAAATAATTCGGATGACCTCATTTAACTGTGAAAGCATTATTTGATGCCTTTGTAAATGGAACAGGAAAGTTGGTACCTCGAGTACATGGCAAAAATCAACGTGAACAAGATTACTCATGAATACCTTTTGGTCAATAATCCTTTGGGAGATGAAATAATATCATTTGAAACGCAACTATATACTATTTTATGAACCAAAGTTAGAAGGTAACCCTATAGAAATAAGATTGAGTGTTTGTATGATGCATCTACACGCTTTGGGTAGCATACGCTTCCTAAGGGAATCAATTCAGTCGATCAGTCATAAGCAACGTATTTGGTTCAGACTGTCATACTATCTCAAGAGATAAAATTATGAGAAAAAAAATAAAAGAATTTACGTGATTAGTCCATAAATGTGAATTGCACTGCTGAAGCACAAAGCAATTTCCACCAGCTTTCAGATCAGATTCAGTGCGAATATTACCCCTGACCCATTATGTATGAGCATTGGAAATGCTACCGTAAACATAAACGAAAGTTTAGTCAGTAGGTACAAAGGCGAACACCACTAATTTCCAAGTGTCAAAATAACTTAGTACATAGAATATACTGAATCTGAGCACAGAAACTTAACAAAGAATTTACTGTTGCTAAAAGTTTACTGTGTAAAGTATTAGGAGACACCACAAAAAATTAGATGACAGTACAAATACATAAGGAAGGCCATGCATATGTATAATTAAAGCAGTAAAAATGGGGGGAGAAAGATCCAAAAAAAGGAAAAACCGTGTTAGACTCATTTTAGTATTTACAAGAAAGCGAATACGCTTACCCGGTTAAGAAAAGAACAGTGTATTAATAAACAAAACTTTTAACTTGGTAGAATCGGTCGTGGATCAGTCAGTCATACACAACGTCAAACCTGGCGCATTGCGCACATCGGTTTCAATTGCGATATCTCGTAATCACGAGATGAATCTGTCGCGTGTGAACTTGGGCTAACACACAGTAAATGTCTCCTGGATACTAATCAACAGATAATGTGATTTTTCAAGTAGAATAGCACGTAAAATAGCACTTGAAATACTTAAAGTATCCATTAACACTAACTTAAAGGTCGATAGGAAGGGTGGAGCATATTAGGCGTCCATTGACAAAACAAGTTGCTAAAATATGCTCCGAAAAATCAAATAGCGCCAAGGCTTTATGGGACTTGATAATAACCACAAATAGACTACATTTTTAGGCGATGGAAACGCACTATGCGTCACGAATCTAAATAATTGAAGAATTTCGAAGTTCTACGTCACATACACACGGGAAGCATGTGCCACATTGACGGTTGATTAAACGCGCCTGTATACCTAAAGACGATTCGAGACATTGATACTTAGAAGGAGAAGCATCATCAAGTAAATACCGTCACAAAGATCAAGTAGGAATGGATAGTGTCCAAAAACCTTGTTAATTGGAAAATCTTAAGGTATATTGGGATTATAATACACTGCACCTAATGTACTAACCAAAACAACTATGTGGACTTGAAATCTCACCAATCAAATGATTCTTCTTTACTGATACAAACCAACCATAAAACCAGACCCGACTCACTCAGACGGCCAAATCACAGCATACAGAATGAGTCTACGCGCCTACACAAAACCAAATGCAAAAGCGTCAAGGTCACGTATTGGCATAATAAAACGACATGAAGAATTCTCAGCGCCATAAATCAAATATGGTCATTAAGTCAATTCACTTCGAGGCTATAACATTCAAATTCTGTGAAGAACTGGTTTTCAAATTGATTCAGTTTAGTTGAGAGTGGATCTGTGGAATGGTCTATAATGAGTAGTGAGGCAAATCACATGTTGATATGTTAATATAGAACACCATATAGTCCATTTTTCTGTCCCCTCAGAGATTACAGAACATATTTTAAACGGGTTTTTTCAATGTAATTCGTAGCTTATCCAATGAAATTTCCTGATTTGCTAGTTTTTCCTGTCATATGTTCGCCTGCGTTAGATCACAAACCTAAAGTTAATCTTCTCTTTGTTGAATAAATTGGTAATAGACTAAAAGATTTCGCAATAGAGGCTTGTGGGCAAGTGTCAGGTGTCTAGAGTTCTTTAAAATGTTTTTAAGACTTATATTGTTTAGATAATTTCATGTTGCATCTATATGGAATCAAAACATCCACCAAATTACGCAGTCTAGTCAAATATGCTTGGTTTATCTATGGCCTAGGTTAATGGAATAATGACAAGACTAAACGCGCGGCGTAACAATACCAAATAACTATGTTCTTTTGCTCCTGTTTGCCACTTACAATAGCACTTCCTAAGTTAATTCATTCCGTATGAATAGTTTGTAATAATATTCAGTCTAAACCGCAGACGCTCTATCAGCTATCTGACTATGTAGCTTCGCAGTCAAAATAAGGGTATTTAACATGCAATTATTGTGCAGAGATTGGAAAACATAATAAAAATATTTGTAATAGATTATAAAAGTCATGTTTTGAATTTATTTACACGTTTTTGTCGGCTTTTAGATTTGTCGACGTCTCAGTTATGGGAGCAAATGGAAGTAATACATAAGAATGCAATCGCAAAAACCGAAAAGCATTGAAAGCGTTTGCAGCTAGTGTTTCCACATCTCAGTATCCCTATAATTGATTTACTTACATAGACAACGAAGATTGCCTTCAGTTTCATCATCTTTGTATATGATGTGTTGTCTGGATTTAATACGAAAAATATAAGGTAAGATTTAACCTCTGGGGTTTAAAAAATGTGTGCACTTGAAAACAGGAAGGTTACCCATACAGTTAACAGCTTGCATATTACTGGGTAAAAACCAACATGTGTAGAAACATCTACTTATAATAATAATATATTTCTGCAAGGGCAGGTACACGCCATTTTTACAAATTACAACACTTATTGGCTCACAGTATGCATATCAAGTAGGGCTGATAAATTAATATAGTCTATAAAAGTCAATATCACTTCATTCGTGCAGATGTCTTGGAGCGTTAATGATTAGATTTATGCCTTAGCATTACACTGAGTAGCCTTCAAAATATTTCCCAAAGTGGCATCGCGTTCACGTTGTACACCAGATCCAATCTCGGCATAACTGTGTTAGAATTGTGGTCGTTCTAAGTATTTATGCGATACAACTTTTTATGTTTGCAGCTGTTATAAAGTAGACTTGTAGAGCGCTTGGTGTAAACTATGACCTTGAGAAGACGCGTATGTCAAGTTCCGTAGCTGTGCCCTTAGAGAAAATTCTGAAAACAAGGTGAAACAGAGAAGCGGCAATGTACTTGGATATAAACGCTAAAAATTGCTTAACATTGTAGATCACCAGCGTAGATGATCTATTTCGAAATGATTGGAGGCTTACTCGAGTTAGACGTGAGTAGTGTGACAAACTAGCTAACGTCGAAGTCACACATGGATTACCCCATTGACGTATCAAGGTACTATAGATGCTTTGAAGACTGTACAACATAGAGGACGTTATTACAGAAATATATCAGTTAAAGTAGATACAAGCGAAGGTAAGACCACTGCCGCATGGGCCAGTCCATGGCGTAAGATTAACCGATGCGCGTTGGCTGCCTTGACCTCGAAGAGGATTGATGATTTGTTCGATATTCAATGACCCAACTACCGGTTGATTATCATCAAGTATTCAACAAGTACAAAGAGATCATTAGTTCATTCAAACACCACAGTATGCCAGTGTACAGACAAATTCAAATTGTTACAGAAGATACAGTCTTCAATGTGATGGGTTACCCAGTTAAGTTGATATTTTATGCGGTACATTGATCATGAAATTATGGGGTATAAAACTTCTCACTAAGATTCTTGCTAAGATTCGTATTGTCATCATGACAGTTGGAACGCTTTATGGAGGTTGAGTCGCGACTTGCAACTGATAGTCGGGATTAAATCCATATAAGTTCGATAGCTTCTATAAACCGTGACTCTATATCCCTCTGGAACACCTGATGCATCTATGATGGCGCAGGATAATTTCACCTGCTCCATACGCATTATCGGTGGCATATTTTGAGAGGACTGAAAAAGAGGGTAAGAAAAAGAGAGGACGAGAAGCGAAGCAGACAATGTTCAAGCCTATTGAATTTGAGTCATTTATGGTTAGATAGTGAGGGTAAGGCTATTTAGTTTAATTTTCTATTATTAAGGTACTTTTTAAGCAAGAGCATTATGATAGGTTAAAGAAAACAAGCGTAAATATGCTATGAATGGACAAAGAATTGTATTATTGGAGGTGGTTCAAAAAGAAGCTGAAAGTAGAGAATTATATGGTTTTAAAATATTGTACTGAAAACAGTATTCTGACACACAGATGGCTATCTCCCTCTTTGTTGAATTTATTTCAGCTCATTTTTATTTTTATTGATTCTATAGGGTCATGAGCAGGCCTCGTTTTTAGCAAATTGTCTAGTTTTGCTTGTAATCGGACTTTTCGGTAGTAAGTAAAACCAATTCAACGTCGCAAACACGATTTAAGGAGGTCTTTTGCATAATAAATTGGCATCAATATCATTGGTTCGTAATACCTCACGTGACCATAAGGAGCCGTAACTTAACAAAATGTTCTGCCCTACAGACATGGGTGAACAAAAATTATCTCTCCACCATCACGTTTCCATAAACGTTTGGTGCAATAGCCTGTCTAATTAACAATCTGCTGATAACTGTTCGATATCAAACTAGACAAACCTACAAGCAGGATCACGTGTATGCATCTCAGTCTATTCAAAACAATTTACGTTCACATTGTATTCGAATGTCTAAACCAAATAATCACGATATAGCTACCATATATGTAATGAATATATGTGATCATCCAAAGTCATGCAGATAACTACCACATAATGAAGCTACACCATCTGTAAACGATGAGACAGAAATACTGTAACAAGGAAGTAGGAGAACCTGGGAGACCAGGTCGTTTATTACCATAGTAGCGGATGTCACGCAATGTTTGATTTGTTCAAATATGAAACTTAAATTTCATGCGATATATACTTACAAAATTCGCTATAAACGCACAAGACCCAACGCATGTCCCACAAAATGTGATTAAGCTCGTTGTATTCAGCGTATACTGAAGTATACTTAACATTCCGGATATGCGTTTGTGTGATGTGACCACGTTTATCTACATGATCCAAATACGCTACATGTGCAGGTACTTTCGAGTACAAAGAGTCCCGGCGTCTGACTCTTATCGACAGAAATTACCTATCTCGAATTCCTGCTTCTGGTCTACAAGACTGTTTTAAAATGGCAATAGATCCTACTAACCGCTGATAGAGCAATATGTTGAACCAAAATCAGCTATGGTTGTAGAGAACAAGAGCGCGAGTGGGGGAAAATTCGATGTATTTGACACTAAATTAAAGAGCATCTCAATAAAATTTGAGAACCATATGGTAAATCGTTAATTTGCAGAATATCAATCCATTATATCAAACTTAACTGTTCCAGTTGCAAACATCAATCCATTATCTCAGGTTTCATTGTTCATGCGTTTTTCATACCTATTACGTTTCGTTACCGTTCTTTCCTCATCGAACTTCTACTGAAATACACTCTATGCCTTACCACTGTCATATAATACTTGTAAGGATATAAGCAACCCACACCACATAGCTACTAAATATCAGGCGATTGCAACTTGTGGTGTCAGACTTTGCCTCATATACATACTGAAAGCAAGGTTCAATGGTATATGTTCCAACGTATTTATAAACATATACTTACAAGCACTAACAAAAACCTATGCAACTGAACAACAGCGTTATCCTAATTCATTAAAAGTAGATATAATCATTTCAAAATGTGATTGATCCGTTTGTGCAGTTTCATTCTAATCATGCGCAAGTGAAGAGTATTAACTAAACTGTCTTGGTAGTTAACAGTCACATGCGGAAACTGCCCAACTCATAATCATGTGGTGCGCATATTTCCGAATTTAACGCTCTGAAATCCAGTAAACCAAAATTTAAGAAAGTCAGTAATGACCACCTTGAACTATCGTCGTAAGTATGCAGTTTGCTCAAAGTGGATTAAAATAACCCCAAACCCATCTATTACTAAAACAAACTGATAGGCTTGGTGTAAGTTCAACTTGATACGGTAGATCAATCATCTTTAAAGCCACCTCAAGTACATGGAAGCCTAAATTATAATAATTAAAAGCCCCATAAATGACCAATGTTAAGATGTTCAATTTGCAGGTAAATTCTAAAATGAGCTTGTAACTAACAAATTGAACGGCTAAATCATTTCAACCATAGAAATACTCCGGTTGCTTTTTAAATTGTTTTTTATTAATTAGCTTCGCAATACATTTTAGACGAACATACCTGCAGAGTTCCTCCTTTTGTCGTTTTTTAGGTTATTGACTACAACTTTATTGTTCTTTACGTTATCTCAACAACATATGTAGTAACTTTGTATATTGACGTATCAAACACCACAATTACACATGAAATGATAGATATATATTTGTATGTGTGCACAATACTTCTCAGGAAAGAGTATCTTGAACTAATGATTCTTATGTACTTCACAACTGTCTGATTTTGAATTCCAAAACCAATACGTTCGTTTATGTTCATCTAGTTCTTCTTGGCCCAAATTACGCTGTTTCAGGGATTCCTAGTTCATGTAATGATTCAAATACTTCTAATTATTACATTGGCGTTGAGTTTGAGGCTGTGATGGAACAGTTGGACATACGTTTAAATTATGATGCTTTTGAGGATTACATGGAAAGGTTTGAAATCTGGACTATGACCAAAGAACATGTTGAGGATGCTAATATTGTGGTTCATTTTCTTAAATTCATTGAAAAGGAAGCATACAGTTTGTTAAAAAGTGTGGCACTTCCTTATAAAACACTCAATGAACTACTACTAGACCATCTAGTGTACAAATTTCAAATGCTTTAAACGACAGAAATTTAACGAGATGATTCATCAGAAAATCAAGAATTCTACTACATTGCTACGTCATCCCAATCCAATGAGTACTCAAGAATGTGATGACAGCAATTCATTGAGGGGTTGTGAAGCAGTTTACGAAGATTGTTCTATGGAAGATTACCATCATGTAATTCACGTGTATTTCGTAATGATAAATGTTTTAAATGTGGTTAAAACGGACACATACAGGTAGTTGGTAATACTACTATACATTTCGTTACAACTTATGCAAAAGATTGTAATTTCCATCCTATTATATTGGATGTTTCAAATGAATCATACTGTGATCATGTTTATGGTATTATTTCATAGCAGGTCACGTACAATTGAGTTTGTTTATATTTAATTCCGTTAAGCCTTTCGTTAACTGATTTAACGGACAGAGTTATTCTTATAATAACAACTTATCTATATCATTGTACCTTTATTATTGTTGCACTTGTATGAGTATGTATACTTGAGCATTGCTTACTGCCTACGCGTATATTCATTCTGTTAGCCTTACTATTAGTCATTTAATCAATCAAATGATTCATTCATTTCACTGCGTATTTGTATGTACATTTTAATCCTGATCATTCTCTCGCTCACTTGCTCTCCCGCTTGCTTTTCTGCACCACTCTTTCATGCTTGCTTAATGTACCTGTAATTTTGGTAATCTGTGCGTGGTGCAATAATAAACGCGATGGAAACTTCTTACTCGTCTTCCTATTTATACACCGTTGGGGACATTATCCAGTGACGGTTATCGAGACGAACTGTATATAAAGTTTAAAGATTATATCGAGTGCCGACCACTATGATTTCCCAGATATGTGTTCTCATGATTCGTGTATTTTTAATGAGGTTATTTGCAAATATGTGGAAGATGTATCGAGTGTACCAAAACCTTGGTCAAAACTTAGAAGTTATTTTATCAGATGTCGTTTCTCCCAATGATTTAATTTTTTCTAGTGAAATATTAATTAAATGTGAGGAACAATTTCCAAATAAGTTAAAATCTAATTACAGCCTTATGGTGTCTCACTATGTGTTACTTGTCCTCACAATGGATTTATCTCTAGTGATATTCTTAATGGATGTGACGAATGTATTCCGAATGGGCTGAATTCTAGTCACATTCCTAATGTTATTGTATCAAGCGTTGGAAAGTCTCACAACAAATGTATAACGAAAATCATCCCTAGTGAGTGGTATGATGAATCATAAGGAATAGCAAGTTTTTCCAAAGCAGTTAGAGAACCAATTTGCTCAGATTTGAAATTCGCACAGTCCGAAGGTTCAGGTTGAGCCCAATACGATCTTAATGAGTGTGCAACATATGCACATTTTTCATTTCATTGCTTTGTAGGAGAATCAAGCTTAGATGAATCACATGTGCTAATTGCATACATTAATGCATATTTGTGTGATAACTAGAACAATGGCCTTGTGTATTCTAACGTGAAACGCAAAAGGAATATGTATCATATTTTTTATACACGTCAAAGTCACGTGATGGAGTACCTCAAATTATACGTTAGTGTGTACCCCGAATACCCACACATGATAATTGAAGTGTGAGACATGAGATAATGTATATTAGAAACCTCAAAAATGGTTGTAAAATTATTTTGTGAGGGAGAACAGTATTATAAAATCTATGGTTCAAATTCTAGATATCAGCGGTTTCAGTACACAACTGACATGGTGATTGTATACAATTCCAGGACCAATACGGGTCCGTTTGGTAGTCTACACTGGCTCATCCTGCTGTGACAACCGGCAACATGATGTCTAGCACTTCTGTAGAACGCATTTGGACTGGGGATATAGTAATATATTCAACACAAAAAGCAAGATGTTACATAGAAAGACCAGGTATGCACAGCCAAGACATGGAATTCACCATTACTGACCTCTCCGTGTTAAATGTTGAATGTGAATTTACCTACATATATTATGTTCAGCTCCAAGTATCGTGTGGTTAAAACCAACACTACTACAATCCTCTGACAACAGAACCAAAGTGACGTTGATTCGGAAGCAATTTGAATGGGACCATTAACGTTTATGCCGATGTGTTGCTCAAATGGGTTGGTTTCAAATTACATTTGCATTAGCAGGTTAACTGAAGAAACAAGAGTACAACCGCAGGGAGGAGTGCTCCAGTTAGCTTGTTACGTTCAATGAAATCTATTTAGTTGCGGGGAGATTTTCTCGATCTAATTATTGTTTAACCGTGATATTATTTAGAAATACTACTGTAGAGCCAGTGAAATTCCACTGAGCACTAGCCATTGAATATCGAACAAATCATCAATCCTCTTCGAGGTCAAGGCAGCCAACGCGCATCGGTTAATCTTACGCCATGGACTGGCCCATGCGGCAGTGGTCTTACCTTCGCTTGTATCTACTTTAACTGATATATTTCTGTAATAACGTCCTCTATGTTGTACAGTCTTCAAAGCATCTATAGTACCTTGATACGTCAATGGGGTAATCCATGTGTGACTTCGACGTTAGCTAGTTTGTCACACTACTCACGTCTAACTCGAGTAAGCCTCCAATCATTTCGAAATAGATCATCTACGCTGGTGATCTACAATGTTAAGCAATTTTTAGCGTTTATATCCAAGTACATTGCCGCTTCTCTGTTTCACCTTGTTTTCAGAATTTTCTCTAAGGGCACAGCTACGGAACTTGACATACGCGTCTTCTCAAGGTCATAGTTTACACCAAGCGCTCTACAAGTCTACTTTATAACAGCTGCAAACATAAAAAGTTGTATCGCATAAATACTTAGAACGACCACAATTCTAACACAGTTATGCCGAGATTGGATCTGGTGTACAACGTGAACGCGATGCCACTTTGGAAAATATTTTGAAGGCTACTCAGTGTAATGCTAAGGCATAAATCTAATCATTAACGCTCCAAGACATCTGCACGAATGAAGTGATATTGACTTTTATAGACTATATTAATTTATCAGCCCTACTTGATATGCATACTGTGAGCCAATAAGTGTTGTAATTTGTAAAAATGGCGTGTACCTGCCCTTGCAGAAATATATTATTATTATAAGTAGATGTTTCTACACATGTTGGTTTTTACCCAGTAATATGCAAGCTGTTAACTGTATGGGTAACCTTCCTGTTTTCAAGTGCACACATTTTTTAAACCCCAGAGGTTAAATCTTACCTTATATTTTTCGTATTAAATCCAGACAACACATCATATACAAAGATGATGAAACTGAAGGCAATCTTCGTTGTCTATGTAAGTAAATCAATTATAGGGATACTGAGATGTGGAAACACTAGCTGCAAACGCTTTCAATGCTTTTCGGTTTTTGCGATTGCATTCTTATGTATTACTTCCATTTGCTCCCATAACTGAGACGTCGACAAATCTAAAAGCCGACAAAAACGTGTAAATAAATTCAAAACATGACTTTTATAATCTATTACAAATATTTTTATTATGTTTTCCAATCTCTGCACAATAATTGCATGTTAAATACCCTTATTTTGACTGCGAAGCTACATAGTCAGATAGCTGATAGAGCGTCTGCGGTTTAGACTGAATATTATTACAAACTATTCATACGGAATGAATTAACTGAAGAAACAAGAGTACAACCGCAGGGAGGAGTGCTCCAGTTAGCTTGTTACGTTCAATGAAATCTATTTAGTTGCGGGGAGATTTTCTCGATCTAATTATTGTTTAACCGTGATATTATTTAGAAATACTACTGTAGAGCCAGTGAAATTCCACTGAGCACTAGCCATTGAATATCGAACAAATCATCAATCCTCTTCGAGGTCAAGGCAGCCAACGCGCATCGGTTAATCTTACGCCATGGACTGGCCCATGCGGCAGTGGTCTTACCTTCGCTTGTATCTACTTTAACTGATATATTTCTGTAATAACGTCCTCTATGTTGTACAGTCTTCAAAGCATCTATAGTACCTTGATACGTCGATGGGGTAGTCTATGTATGGTGCTGATCACGAGGTGTGATTTCGCCACATTAGCTAGTTCGTCACACTATTCCCGTCTAACTCGAGTAAGCCTCCAATCATTTCGAAATAGATCATCTACGCTGGTGATCTACACTACCAATACATATGAACTGTTACCAAAAATTCATTCAATACTTGAAAACATTGACAAATATATGAACTTCGGACAGATAGTTGACAGCAATTCATTGGACGTCAGTGCATCCGGGAAAGACATTCTCTAGCCATAATGCTCTGATTTACGATAGACCAATTATTTATATACATATATACTGGTTGATGGTGTATACGAGTCAGTTGCAAAATGGCTAAGCAGATTTTTTTAATAAATAAATTTCGAAATTACTTACATTTTTCGTCATTCTATTTGATTTGTGCAGTCATTACTGACTGTAAAACTTTTGTTCAGGTTTCGCCCTTACTTTCAAGGTATCTTTTCTGTTTGAGGCATCCGTGACATACTGATGTTTGTTCGCGAATAAACTTCCGCTTATACACTCCTTGTTTTCAATTAGTTAATGTTTAAAGTGACAGATCATATATGTGAAAATATTTACAGATTACGTTCGTTTCATTATAAAATGATTATATCAGATACTATACTTTGTATTATATACAGTGTCTGTAATTATTGACTACCAATTGTCGTTGTAGATCTGGTGATCAAATGAAAAACACTTTACCCATAAGTAAAAATAACGTTCGGACGGTTTTTCTGTGTATTTATGACTTCGTTTATTATTAAGTAACCCTACATCTTATTCAACAAATTCGTAAATATTTTGGTATTTTTGTTAGATTTGTCCGCCAAAAAGAGAACAAACAGTTTGATAGGTCTGTTTCCATACATTTCAGCCGTCGGCGGAGTCTCTCAACTTAGAAATCCACCGCTTTTCTTCAAGAACCATTTGTAATGCATATTCTATCACGTATTTGCTTTGTACGTTATGGCACCTTCAATTCGGGTTTCCAACACGATACCTTCAAGTATGCTAACTGTTTTCTGTCCAACCTACCATCTGACCCATTAGAAACACATTGAACTACCCGTTCGTTTATCGAATTCAACTCTAATACTTCTTCCAATCATAACCACTAGTTCCTTTTTTTACAGTTCTGTCAGCTCTTGATATCCGAGAGTCATCTGGTGCGAGTTCACTATCACCTCCTTATGAATCCAACTACACCTATTTTAACTGTGACCGAACGGTGAACGCCGGGAGCTATCCAGATATCTAAATGTGGTTAACCTTTTGCGCGCTTCACTGAATTATGAAAACCAGATGTGTCTGAAGAGCGACTTCCGTATCTTCTACTTCCGAAGTCTCACTATATGGGGACTCACCATTGTACAGCATTTCGAGACAGCTTCAAGCCATTGAGTTGTTTGTTAGCTTATTACGATTTGAACCATCATAAAAGAACAGGTCTCTATGGAAACAAACCCCATTCTAGGGTATAGATTGCCCTTCCTATATGAGATCGTGCCAAGTAACTACGTTTATGTTTTCCATTCAGGTTGTCTTTGAAATTCTCGATTAAAAAACTTCTTGAAGGGGATTACTTTTAACTGCTGAATTGATTCATTTATTAAGTACCTCTTAGAAAGATCTAATTCATCGTTAATCGACCTAATACATCTGAATTTTCTCTTTCTTGGGTTTGACAACATACAGTCAATTTTTCAGTGATCGGACGTCAGCTTTAAAACAAAACTTAGAGAAACTTATTCTTTGGCTGTAAATCAGAGCTTTTTGTATTCTTTCTATATCCCACTGACTTTTACTTCGTATTCTCTGCTAGAATTGTGGTCCACAGTCTCCGAATCTTCTGCTGGTCGAACTGACTGACTTTCGTACACGGTGTCTATGCTGATGCAAATTGTCCTTACTTTGGTAAGTGTTGAAAAGTGACTTTGGAAGTTCATACAGGGTGACTTCAAACAGTGTTCACGTTGATCGAATGTCGTATTCAGTATACAGTAAACCAGAGAACCATGTACCTATTTATATTCGATAATTTTGTTGTTTGATTATATTTTCCTTGAAAAAGCTTGGACCAGATTGCCAGGCGAAACGTTGGATTTCAAATTCTTTCGCTGAGATTTTACAAATACATTTTTCATCTTCAATGACTCACATTAACTCGGCGCCCAAATATTGTGAAACTAATCGTTTAAATTTAGACGAAAGTTCTTATTTATTAGACTTCTTTGGTATTTTTCTGCATCATGTCCAATTCCTCAGAAAGTATTGGAAATTTGTAAAACTCCAACGCAGTATTGTTAAAACTGAATACGTTTTGAACAAATGAAAAACTAAAGTAAAACCTCCTGTTAGCTCAACTGAAATAAAGATATGGGGAGCACTACAAATGAAGAAACATTACTGTGGTGAATAAACAGTTTAAATAACTTGCAATCTAAACACTTCAATAATAGTTGTTTGTTTAGTAATATAATGATCTTAACTGCCCTTTTCGCTTGCGAGCCCCAATGAAATGTATGCAGTAAAACACGGAATATATCACTTCGTCCGTTTTTCTTCTCCCTTCCTCAGTTGTTAAGAACGTAAGCATGAATATTGTTAATTGACCTCAATTTTCATCATCGATATTATTACTGTGAATTAGGTGTGCCCGGTGAGTCTAAGTTCTTAGCTCGTGAATATTCCCAAGCAGGTTTTCTTTTCACTTGACAGACAATATACTGTTAAGCTTGATACAAATTTACTAACAGATAGATGTTACAACAATTCGGCTCATAAAATATTACTGTAAATGTCTGAAGAAACTATAATTTACCTCCATATGAGGGGCTTTAAGACGGCTAATACTGACGCTATAGTTAGTACCGCTTTCGTCGATGGCAAAGTACTTAGGTTTGTGATGTGGGAATTAAAAGGGTACTTCGTATGCCATTTCGATGGTTTGTCTTAATGAACCGTAGTGTACAAGACTGCATGTAATACCTCATGATGAAGGGTGAACGAAAACATAGATTGACTGTGGTCGAGTGGAAATAGGTTGAAGTGAGTGTATGGCTTTTGCAAGCTTGCTCTTGTGAGAGTTTAGTTCCATATTCAATGAAGAAGATGAAGAATCCACAAGTTCTCCTAGTAGTCAGAGTATCGTTCCGTAAACGAATGGTATTCTTGTGTGTTCAACATTAACTTTCACCCCACCGCAAATGCCAAATAATGAGAGTGTCAGTCCACTGTGAAGCTTTCGCCTGTTGGTGAAATCGTCCTACCAACCCATTTGCTTTCGGGTGGTAGACGGTGTAAGACAACGGAAAAGTCCAGATTCGAACTTTCGTCCGCGGTCTGTAGTGATACAATAATAAAAAGTTGAAAATAAATGTCTACAGAAAACCAACACACTCGGAGAGATATTTAGATTTTGAATCAGCACATGCACAATGCACGAAAATTAACGTTGTAAAAAATTTAATGAACAGAAGTACTAAGCTTGTTACAGATAAGGAAGATCAACGAACTGAATTAAATAAAGTATTCTCTACTATTAGGGATAACAACTACCCAAAAGAGTTTTTAAAGAAGATTATTAAAAATGAGAGAAAAACTAAACTAGAAGGTATACGAAAAGATTGGAAGTACACAGTAGTCATACCATACCGTAGTGAAACATGAGAAGAAATAAAAAGGATCCTTAACAAACATGATATACGAGTGTATTTTAGGGCGACTAACACCTTAAGATCGACATTAGTGAAAGTCAAAGACAGGTTACCAAAGGAATGAGATCAACTGTCATGACTGTAATGCAGCCTATGTTAGAGAAACATCCAGACAATTTAATGTAAGGTTGAAGGAACACAAACAATGTTTGAAAAATTTTCCCAAATCCTCGGTTGATTTGAAGAAGCTAGAGAATAAGTCGGCGATAGCGTTACATGCGTTAGAAACAGGTCACAAGATCAATTTTGAAGGGGCCAAAATACTTCAGAAAGGTTTCAACACACATAAAGAAAGATTGACAGCAGAAGCGCTGTATATTTGGGCGAACAAGAACAGCCTGAACCGAAAAGATGGTATTCAACTGGTGAATACATGGCAAATATCGTTTAACAAGTAATTTGAACCCTATCTTTTAAGTTTCAAACTGTTTATTTCAAATGCATCGTTATCACTGAATGAATTCAATGAGGCTTTAGCAATGCAATTATGTATATGTTGGATTCTTAAATATTGACAAGTACATCGACGATTCATTCGCAATTAATCAACCTTGAAATTGCACTTTTATTTATTTATTTACTTATCCTTCCATACATAACATAATAACACAGAATATCAATAATTAATCTCACACATGCATACATATTACGCACTCACATATACACACATTTATACTTTTGATTTTATTACAGATAATTATTACCATGTAGTTGAATTTTTCACACGAATTGCTGTTAACTGACTCATTATATCCTATGTTACAAAAATCAACATCCAAAAAATTTGATTGGTTTAACAAAGTACAGTTATGATTGTTAAAAGCTATATATTTCTTTGATGATTTTGATTTTGATTAATATTATTTATCTGTCCTCTACATTTAATATTACTATCTATGTCAAGCTAATCACTTCTGTTAACTGGCATGAATTCTGTAATTATTATTTTCAGAATATATTATTATTACTATTATATACTGTTTCCCATCTAATAATAATAATAATAGGTATTATAGAAAGTTAACTTCTTATGATAAACCCTCACATCCTAAACAATGAACGACGTTTTTTAGTGGTGAAATCTAACGTTCACCTTTAGCAATCTTAGCTTAGAAATCTGATTGGCTCGTTGGGAATAGCCATACAAAAATCACTTTTCCAGTAATCCAATCACATTGTAACATTTGTTTTATTTTCTAATTTTCAAACTAATCAACTAGAGGTTAAAAATACAAACTTCTCACTTGTTATGGGATGAAGATCAAAAGTTTACGATATTTTCGATACCCTGTACTACAATTCTGTGTTATAATAATTTGTTTAATCTATGGTGAAATCATACATCCGTATATTTCATTGAACGCATGGACACTGCCTCATACCAAGTTGGTTACTAAACAGTATATTCTCATAATTTTAGACCAAGTGAAGATGAAGTGAGGATTCTGCTCATAGCCGATTCCCATATTGAAGGCTATCATTCGAATCTCTGGATTCTCAATGAAATACTACAGGCTGACAGTGATAAGTAAATTGCAAGTTACTGAAAATACTATACTAGTTATCTTCGATTTTATTTCGTAAAAGCTGTACAACGAACAAATCCTAATGGTGTTATGTTTTTGGGAGATCTCCTGGATACAGGAGACACATCATTAGATTCAGATTTCATACATGCTACATCACGTTTTCGAAAGATATTTCTTTCTGAGAATGATTTATTTGTATGTAAATTTTCATTGAACTCATTTTGTTGTAGGTCATTTTAAGTCCTGGAGATAATGATATCGGCGGTGAAGGAAATCTTATTACACAAAAAACGTTAACCCGTTTCTTTGCTAATCTACCTGTTAAATATGGAAATTACAAATATAAATTTGTCAATGTCTATTCAGTAACTATCGTGATTTCTAACAATTTTTTTAAAGGATTATAGGAAGCCTGAAATCAGATCTAAAATTTCAGATGAAAATTCTGATGAAATTAATATATATGTCAGTCATTTTCCAGTTATCTCTCAGGAATATGTCCAGTTCCCTTTGAATTTACTTAAAGCAAATGCCTCTTTGAGTATTCATGGTCATCTTCACAGAGTGAGTTACTCCGTCTAACATTTAATTATAGTATATATTGTGAGTCAGCTACTAATTGTATATTTTTAATAATGTATAATAATATTCAGTGAAATTGACGATAATATTTCTCTAGTCATTTGGTGGTAGTAGGATTCGACCGACAGAATTGCAATGAGACTACTAGTTAATGTTTTGACATCCTCGGCTTTGGGCTTTGATGCTCTTCAGTTCATTTTAAAACAAACAATTGAAAAATAATGTTTAGTCATTTAATCATAGAGTAAAAACATCGACAAATAATAACGAATCAATTATGTTAACTAATTCAAAAACTGTTGTGATCGCTTAAATTTTGTAAACTTAATCTTTCTTGTTCCCATTTGTGTTATGGTTAGCGATTGATGAATGTTAACGTTTTTTCTCTTAAATTTTATGAATAGTTAATTTAATTCATACTTTACAAAAAAATGGGAATCAATATATGTGTTCCTATTGTAGTATATTTAAATGTGAATATTATTTATCTAATTTATTAGTAAAAATGCTTAATAATATATGAAACTATCGTTATATAATGAAGCAGAATACTATTTGCTTTGAAATAAACTGTAATTCGAGATCATTATTGCTTCATGATTAAATGAGTAAAAAGTATTTTCTTGATTCTGCTTGTTTTTACAAAGAATTCATCTTAAGTATTTAAAAACTTTATCACCGTCAGGCATATGTTCGAAATATTAATTGCTACATGAGTATATATATATGGATTATGTCATAATTTCTAATATTAAAAGGAAATATAAAGCTTCATCTGCGCTCAAAATATATTTCAGTGAACAGTAAATGTATTGGCAACAAGACTATATGAACCTTGAAAATTTGAATTTATTTATATAAATTTTACCCATTATAGATGCATCCAAGATAATTTTTCGGCTATTCATAGATGAACCAGTTAACAAACTACTGAAAATTAATTAGTACATATGACAGTACACTAAACACTATCTATACATGTTATACGAATCAGATCATGTAGAAAATAATATTGTTAGTGAAATTTACTTGATCAATGTAATCGTAGTTTAAATATCTACCAATTTGAACTTTTCTAACTATGAAAGTGACTTATCGTTCATTTTATGTAAATTAACAATTGATAAGCCATAGAAACATATCTCTGAGGAGTGGAACAATTACATGTATTTTATTAACTAAATGCACCATACAATCTGACTTACGCCTGTTACTCCTCGTGAAGGAGGATAGGCAGCTCACCAATATTCTCCATCCAACGCTGTCCTGGGCGATCATTTCCAGCTCTTTCCAGTTGTTATTCATCTTCTTCATATCTGCTTCTATTTCCCGACGTAAAGTATTCTTTGACCTTCCTCTCATCCGCTTCCTTTCAGGAAGCGGGATTTCAAGTTAGGGCTTGCCCCGTGATGCAGTTTGATGATTTGCGTAATGTATGTCCTATTCATTTTACATCGTCTTTTCATAATTTCCTCTTCATCTAGAAGCTGGTTTATTCTCTCCCACAGAAGGCTGTTACTGATGGTATCCGGCCAATCGATGTTGAGTATCTTGCGTAGACAACTATACAATCCGTTGTGTATATTTTTAGTAAAGGATTATAGTCATATTTTTGATGTTTTCTTATCATATTTTTATACTTGAAAAACATACAAACTGAGGCCATGATGTGAACCGGAAAACAAGAATTCCTGACAAACTACGAAAGCTATTTTTCGGGACGTTATTTCATTTTATTCAAAGCTTGTAAAACACTGACATTTATTTTTGTCCCTAATCTATTCTACAGAACATAAGCTTTCGTTCGATGTATCATTCACTGCCATACCTTTTTCTGTTCCGAAGCTATTGTAATTTAAACATATTATTTTGCACCCTATTTTCTACTCTAATTCCCAGCTTTGGACATAATTGTATTTTTCCTAATTATTGTACGTTGCGGTCGGGTTATTCACTTATTTATTCATGTACCTTTTTACACTAATCTGAATTCAGTGAATCCAGTGTGTTCAGTGGTCTGGAAATAGGCCGAGTAGTGTTCCAGTAGTCTTGTCTTCTCCCATTCGTGTGCTTGCCCACCAATCAGGTGACAGAATAGTTTTCTCTCTACCCCATCTCGAACTCACGCGTACAAGTCTCAAGGTTAAGCCAATCAGCCTATCGCATCAAGGTCTTAATCTAGACTAGACAAGTATCCTCGGCACCAAAAAGTGGGTAGACAAATCAAGGTCATAACAGGCCAGTGCTTTTTTATTACGACAAATGAAGATTTATTTGATGTTTTGATCCTGTTGATATTTTACTATATTCTGAGCATAAATTTCAAATCACAAATTGATAAGATTTTCAAGACCGTTGAAAACTAGTGACCATCAAACAGATTTTTCCTCCGTAACTATTCAGCAATGTGTTATGCTAAAAGACAAGGCAGTTGAAGTCAAAATTGTGAACTATTTTATTTCAGTCTAGTAATCTGTATTTATCATACTCGTTATATTATATTTGATAATCAATAGAATTATATATTTATATACCATCAAGGAGGTTCAAACTGTTTAACACTCGTTAGTTTTTAATTAAACCTTGATAAAATATACTTCACACAGAAAGTTTAAAATAGACATCAGTAATTAGTAATAACAATTAAGGGCATAGAAATTACTCTATTTTCTTATGAAAAGATTATTCATCAATAACAATGAGGGAAAATACAGTGAAACATCAAAACATCAACAAATGTATTTAGTTCTACGTCAAAATGAAAAAGAAAAAACAAATTTTTTTTGGTTTCCAAGTAAGCTTAAGATTTGAAATAAATCTGAGTTAGGAGTTAGATACATGATAGTGGATGATTATACAATATTAACTCGTTATATAAAATTAATTTTAGAATTACTTATATATTTAATGAAATTACTAATATTTTCTTTATTTATCTTATTCAGAGTCAAATTATTCATTGGAAAAATACTAAGAATTCTGATAATGCACAATCAATTGTTTCATGGATTCAAACTCCACAATTATCAAGTATATCATCAAAACCATTAAACTTTAAATTAAATGATAATTTAAAATTATTAGAAATTAAAGAACAATATACACTTAAAAGTCAATTCAAAGTATATGGTGAATTAATTTCTATTGGTGTACCATCATGTACATATCGTTCAGGTTATCCTCAAATAACTGGTATAGGTTTATTACAATTATATAAAAATAAATCTATCATTTATACTGTATTACCATTACATAATCGTTATTTTACGATTTTTATTTATTGTTTATTAATTACTATATTTATAGGAATAAAGTTTACTTTTTATTGTACGACTATGTTATTTAAATTTAAATATTGGCGAAAGATTTTCGTGTTGACTACAATTATCTTATTACTATTATTAATCTTTATTGAATGTGAAGTATTTATTCGAATTGGAAAAGTATTTTGATATGATTTCTTAGATAAACATGAAACTCGTTTTTGTTGATTTCATTTATATTTTGGGATATGTTTGCATGATTGCTAACATTTTTTCTTTTATTTGGTATAGTTGTATTGAGACTTAACTACTCAGGAATGTATATTTTACACTTTTGTTGTTGTTGTTGCTATTGTTTTTATCCACTCTTCACAATCTTTATTGTTGCATTGAAATAAACTGCTTGTTACTTAAGTGTAAAATCTGTGATCTACGTATTTTTTTCCCTATTGATTGCAATCAGTTTTTCATTAGATTCCTAGATTTAAACCGTTTTTTTAAATCTAACTTTAAAAGTATTTTGTATTATATGTGTCTTTGATAGTGACATTGATGAATTGTATTATGTTAATGTGGAATAAATTATTTAAATGAAATAGTTTATTCATAAATAATTGAAGCAACTTATTTATGAGACTTTACATATATCTATGTCTATTCAAAACTATATCATGAATCAAATGAGTATTATAAGCAATATTTTCATTTTATTTTAGCTTTATGGAGTACAAATGAATATGGTAGCTGATATCATGGAAAGAAGTCGAGTGGTTAAGGCAATGGATTGCTAAACCATTGGGGTTTCCCCGTGTGGGTATGAATCCCATCGCCGTCGCCCATTGTTATCATTTGACATTTGAATGCTACTTGTTATATCTGGTCGTTGCTGATTGTTGTATCGGAAACGCTTATCACATGCTCAAAACGAGGGACCTTGGCAGTAATTTTCGTTTTAAATGAATGGAAGACTAAATGAAGCAACATAACATTTCTAAACATCGTTCAATGTTTGATTTATAGGTGCGATTAGTCATGAAATGACATTAATCATGTTACCATTTGGACATTTTTGTTCTAGTTGATGACCAATTGATAGCATATACCTACTACTCATCCGTCAATAAAATGCAAAGCTGTTAGGCCTCATAGCCTCTGACTTATAGATCACTCAGTTGAAATATAACGGTAAATACTTACTTCGATTCATTCGTGATATAATTCAATGATCATCCAATGCTATCAATAATTACTTCCTCATTTATGATTTAATGGAAGTTTACTTCCTACTCAAACTTGAGGAAGGTATCTTAAGAAGGTCTTGGTGACTTCGGCAATATCATGTGTTGATTGATAGGTTTTTATGAAGATTAATTTAATTCTTATTACATTATCGAAATTTATCAAAGGGACTGATTGCTTTAAATTTCCAGATAGTTTAAAACAGTATCCCGCCTAATATCAACTTATGACATTTTTTTTACAAATATGTATTGTAATAAAACGAGACATCAAAAGTCAATAATATAATAAATGGGCGATCAATTAAAAACATTATATGAAATTTTATCATTTTCGCTGATTATCTAGTGTTATACTTTATCACAGGAACACAAGCTTCAATTTTGTAGGTGACTGTTATTGATTGTGACAGAACTACAAATTTAGTCACTTAGTAGGTGATTTTTCAGAGAATATAATGTTTCCATTGTGCTCTATATAAATTTAACTATAAACAAGGAATGATTATGACAATATTACGAATTTCGAACAGTACGTAAGCAATTTTAGTCGGTTTAAAACGCTGAAAACCACAAGCAGTAGTCGATATTTTTAACTTATTATAGATTGAAGTTGTAAGCAGAATGTTGGTAAGAAGCATATGATGAATTGTTTGATGCTATTTCAGTTTTCACACTAAGATGAACAATTGGCGATCAATATATTAGTTACCTAATTTAACTAAAAAACGTCTTGATAATAAAGCCACTTTAAAAGTAGTATATTCAGTAAGATTATCGGAACAGACACAATCAAGCTAATGCATACTGTCTTTAAATGCATTTAACAATATTAGTATAAGGACAACAAAAATATCATTAAGACAAATGTAGAGGCTAATTTCCTCTATAGCTGACTCCAATAAATAAAATCCTGTTGACTGAGTATTTACGCAAGCTAAATCTAGTAGTATTATGGATTTGCTCGAGATTATAACCAGAACACCAGTTGTAGTGATAGTTTATTGTTAATAATTGATAAAATCCGCAGGCATGCAGGGAAGCTAGAGTAAGTTTTAGAAAAATCCATATATAATTATAAGTGTTAATCGATTTTAGATAAATTATTAATTGTCTGTGTTTACAACCAATAAGAGAATAGATAAAGATTGATATGCAGATAAATGTTCAATCGAACTCATCTAATTTTACGGAGTGGGTCAAATGTTTAAATTACGGTAAATAGACAAATAATAAACAATATGTAATGAACAACTCAATCAGTTGACTGAAATTGACATTCGAGTAAATCTCCCGATGAGATGAGCGTATATACTCAGCTCAGTTAACTTCTGATACAACGAGAAGAAAAGTCAAAATTAGATTGATTTACTTAACATGACATGCAGTATATGATTTGTTGTAATTCAGGGTATTTTTCATGTATGTGATTTCATCCTAATTATTAATCAAAATAGATGTACAAATCAATATATAAATGAGTGTATTTTCGACTAGGGTCGTCGTCGTGCTTTGGGGTTAGTAAATCTGCACATAAATGATTCAGAACACAATTTTTCAACCTTCAACATGTACTTTTATTTTATTTTTCGTCATATATAGACATATTAATACCTATTATCAACTACTGATAACTAAATTTTACACATTCATGCACACACACAATTCGTTCAGTCATTTATTTTCACATCGTGAATTTTTCACATGACTCGCGTCTAACTGTCTCATTTTATCTTATTTACTGAAGTCGACATCCAGATACGATTGGATAACAAAGACTAGATTTGATTTGATTGTTAAACGCTATATATTTACTTGATGATTTGCATTATTACCCTGAAGAAGTCCACACACGTTTACTGGACGAAACGTTGGAATTATTTTAAATTTCAACTATTTCAAATATAATTTTCACAAGTAATGAATCTTCACTTGTATGAATCTTTGTATTCTTACTTTCGCACTATGGGAATTGCAGTTGTTCCTCGTTTTAAAAGTATAAGTGATAAGTGATTCTGACATAATCAGAGACGACCAGTATATAACAAAGTAGCGTTCAATCCAAAACATATATTAGCTTCTATCTAACTACAACTGCCCAATTAAACGTATTGATCCAACTAATCAATAATTTCAAATCAAACATCCTATCTATCTTACTGTGTTGCTAATGTTACAAATATTCTAAAAGCCTACTATACAACATCAAAAATATAAAATGTGAGTACAAAGTAAAGTTTGAAATTTTGGTAAGAAACGAAAAAGGTTTGATTCAAGTTTATAAAACAATAATTAGTAGGATGGTAATCTAATTGGTTTTCGGAAATTAAATTATCTTTACTAAAATTATGATATCACTTATTGCTTTCTAAACCTATAATCAATATTCTTTTATTCAATGTACATATTATCCAATCATTATATTCCAGATTAAATTCATTCATCATAGCTTGATATTGAGTACTTCTAGAACTGGGTGTGATTTTGTACATTTTTGAATGAATGAGCAAATTATTTCAGTTTATATACGTGTAATCTAGTAGTTGAAAAACTGAGAAAAGAAATCGCTGTATTTTGTATGGATTAAAAAGGCGGTAATTTCAATTTTCTTCATTATCACTACAAACGAATTGAATGGTTTTGTTTAAAAGTGTTTATTACACTGACGATATCCATAGTTTGTTGTGGATATAAATTGTTTCACAAAAATATGACGTAATGATTTCGAAGTGAATGTCAAAATGTTTTGATGTAAGTATGTTCGAACTATTGAGTACTGGCTCATTTTATCAGTGCTATTATACATACTACAAAACATGAAAGTCATGGGGTGTTTTCTATGTAGGGTTGGGTTTATGCCAAAAGGATGAGGAAAATAACATCGAGCATTAACAAGAGCAACTCACATAAGACGAAGTATCAAAGATGATTTAGTTTGATATCATTAAACTAAGTTTCTATCCTGGGTCCGAGTCCCACACGCCGGACCGTGGGTGCTCACTGCTGAGGGTCCCCATATTGGGACGAAACGGCATTCCAGGGCTTCCAGGTTTTTAATGGTGGTCTAGCATAAATCGACTCATGAATTCAACTATTGGAAATTACTAAAATCTCCATAAACCCCCATTCTAATAATACACATATAATCCCCCTGTTATCATTATCTTCTTACTAGTCATCTGGTTAGATAGGGCTCGAATTCCTATAAGCGTTAAGGCCTTGATTGAAGTTCATTGACCATTGTGTAAACTCGTTAAACTGATCGCTGGTCCGACTGGCTTTAGTAAATCTAAAACCTTCCTTTTTCTTAAGGTAAAATATTTCTTCAAATTTTAGGCATTACAGTCACTGAATTTTTATGCTATAAAATAAAAGGGTTCAGTGAAGTTTTCGTGCTTGTTTGAGTGAACATTTATGAGATACTGAAATGAAAGTATCCAATTGTTACTTCAAGTAAATTCTGTTGTATTCCAGTTACCTAGAAACATAGTAAATATCAAAAGTTGTTATTTTAATTAAGCAACGTACTTAAAAAAGTTATATTTGAAGGAATCCTTATTTACTTTTTACATTTAAAATTTAAATATATGCATACATTTTTATTTCAAATTCTCTCTGTCTATTCTTGTGTAAAGCTGGCTATAGTTTACACACATACACACATAGATATGTCATTTAGACCATTACAATAATCTGAGGTTGACATACAGAAACTAAACCAACAGGCTGAAACAAGAGAAGGTATCGATTTATGAAGTTGGACCAGTAAATTGTTTCTAAACGAAGTCATTAGAGTTCTTCTGTATAACAGAAAAATCGACAGAGTTCATAGTAAGAAGGTTAATAAACTGGGTATTAATTACAGTGTATTTTGAGACAGTTAATAACTTTAAAAGACATATTGTTTGTGTAGCTTCCTAATATTTAAATAAATAATCACCTGAACAAAACCCTAAAATATAGATTTATTGCATCTATGAGGCGTAGTAATAATAACATCAAAAAGAACTAAAATCTATATTTTTTATATAGCAATTGTGTATAATTGACAGTCAGTTGTACAGCTCCCTAATTACAATACTGAAATATAACACATATGTTAAGATAGAATAATAATAGTAGCTACATATACAAAGTAAATATTCACAATTATTATTATTATTATTATTATTATTATTACTATTATTGTTATTATCATTACTATTATTATTATAATTATTATAACTATACTAATAATAATAATAATAATAATAATTATTATTATTATTATTAGTAGTAGTATTTATTTAACTTGTAGTGATTTGAGTTATTCTGTTGTTGAATGTTTGATTGAAATTTGATACGTTTTAGTTGGGATGCGTATATCTTGCTCAGATTACTTCGACATAGCCATTATGACACAATAATAATAATAATAATAATAATAATAATAATAATAATCACGACAGTAAAAATAACAATGGTAGTAATAATAGTTATTATTATATATAATAGATGGAATGTAGTTATCAATAGAATAGAAAGATAGAATAGCTGCATTACTAAGCAAGCGCTAACCTGAAATCCTGAAGGGGAACGGAAAAGAGGAAAGCCAAAGAACACATTGAACTGAGAATTGGAATTAGACATCAAAAGAATGAATAATAACTAGAAACAACTGGGTAGGATTATCCAGGACAGAGTTGGATAGAGAATGCTGGTGGAGGCCTATGCTCCTCCACGAGGGTTAGCAGGCCTAAATAAGTAAGATTTATAAAGAAAAGATTGATTATTTTGTTAAACATATTAAATGAGTTATATATGATACAACGCTTGTGTAAAAAGAATTCAAATGTTTTAAACGTAGCTTATCGATAAGTGCTTTATTGATGAGACGTACTCACCTAATGGAATTTAAATGAATTCATTCAGTGTTATCTAAATCAGCTGAACAGTTTCACTGATCTTAACACTAATAGCTACATAGTTAGCAAGTTGTTTCTCAAGTGAATAATAAAAGTCAGTATCTTAATTAGAAAAATGTGGTAGCTAATGACCTTCAAAAACAAACGGTTTTGTTGACGATCGATGTTGACATTGACCTTGTTAGTTTTAAGGACACTATTGGCTAGAGACTTTCAGTCAAGTATCGTGACTATATCGCTATAAAGCCCAGTGTACGATGTATTTCCTCCTCTGATTATCCATTCGGGATGTTTCGAACTTATCTATATTCTCCCTACTTTTTTAAATACTGTTCGTCTTAGATGGTGCTACCTTCTTTTTCAGTCTTCCGGGTAGGATTCGCAAGTCATCCGGGCGCCACCATTGTCCGACTTGTTCGCATCCTTAAAAAAGTTTTTCAATTTGCATATGTACATGATGTATGCATCCATTCATCCTAGGAAGCCCAGTAGGTATGGAGTTAAATCGAAACATTACGGTAAAATAATTTATCATAATTATGGGATTGAAGGATAACACGACTAGTTTATGAAGAAGGTTTTGCCGCGTAATACTATCAGCTGGAGAACTATTGTAAAGCTAGAGGCGCTGAACAACAGTTTCATCTTGGTATAACACTATTCTTCAGAACACATTTGCAGCACCATTTCTAAGAACTTCAGATATTGCAAAAGACCTGTTATCTTAAGACTACCGAGTCGAAATTTTAAACTGCATTAAAAAATCACTAACCTTGTGGACATTGTCATGTAAAACTGTGTGATGATTACTATC
Source organism: Schistosoma spindalis (assembly GCA_946903255.1). Taxonomy (NCBI): domain Eukaryota; kingdom Metazoa; phylum Platyhelminthes; class Trematoda; order Strigeidida; family Schistosomatidae; genus Schistosoma; species Schistosoma spindalis. The sequence goes on along the minus strand of OX336416.1, from coordinate 68,223,780 downwards.
CTGACAAGTTCTTCAAAAGACAATAGGATAGTCGTAACCTGCTTGGCAAGAACGGATGTGAGATGGTGGAGAAGATTTGTAGCTCAGGTGGATGATTTTGATGGAGAACAAAACTCCATCAAGAACGGATGTCCAACGAAATTCACCAACAAACACATGAATGGGATGAAAAGAAGACCTAATATTTCTATCGTTCCACAGAAAGTACTGTTCTTAAAATTTAAATTCCTAAATGATGCCACCAAGGAAATCGTAACTCAAAATTTAAGAAAGGTGGTGCAGAGAACATTTACTGTAGCCTGACTGAATACAGTTTTCTACAACCGCCAATAGGGACAGAATGCCTGGATTGGCCACACTCATGTGTATTTATCAGTTCAACTTCTCCTGTGGAGTCAGTTACATAGGGCGTACCATTCATCAAGTACGTTGTCGCACATCAGGGCGCCATCCTTCTTGGTTGAGCAAAAGATAGGTAAGACTGAGGGAGAGTTCCATTGTCGCTCACTTGATAGATACAGATCATCAATTTGACTTGAATAAAGCATTTAAGTTTATCCACCGTATTCCATTAAATCCACCACATGGTGTACGAGTTCGTCGTTTGCACATTGCCAAAACTATCGGATTCCATGTTCGTAAACCTAACCTTTGTATCCTAAAGAAGTTTGTACAACCACCCTCGCTACCTTGGCCATCGGTATGGGAGTGAGTTTGTAGCTGAACTTTGAATAAACCCTTTCTTTCAAAAACATTTAAACAATTTTTTAATTTCTTCCACTTTTATATTTTACATATTCTCAACATTCATCCCTTGATTCTTACATAACTATTATAATACTGACCTTTCATCAAAATATTTTGTTAGCTCTGTTTATACATTCTGCGATGTAGCAACTTTTTGATTTGCAGGATAATTATACTCCTCTTCTTTCCATTTGCTCAATATTATTTTATAATCAATGTGACGATAGATAGTTATTACGTAACGCAACTACTCAATCAGCATTATATATTCATATAACCCGTTTTATGTTTTTTGGGAGGGGGTGTCACATAAATCCTAATCACGAGTCCTTGTGTTCCCACGACGCATTGTCGGATTCCGAGTTTGAGCACCAAGCACAAGTCAATTTGACACTCAGCAGATATAACAAGACCGACGAAGCACTATTCATCTCAGATTGACCACTTCATCTAGGGTATAATAGTTAGTTCGCCAGATAATTACTTTGGGACATTCTACTGAAGTTGAAGTTGCGTACCAGTGGATGCTAATTCAGCAGTTCTAACTGCTAAGCGCTCGACTCAAGAACTATATATCTTCGGCATGGTTTCTGGCGATGCTTTTGATGAGTATTACAGAGGAGTACTGTAATAGAACTAAACAGTAATACAGTGTCTTTTTCGTTTCCAAAAGAAACCTAAACGATAATCATCTGTAAAAGATACATTCTACAAACGAAAATAAATAATATACACCGAATTTATATTTCTTTAGCGTTTTGTTCATGCTAAGAAAATAAATTTCACTCACAAAGTCATTGATACGTGCTTTGTTAGTGCTTTTTTGTTCGTTGGAGATTACCATGGTAGTTTAATCATTTATCATCCTCAAAATTACATAGTTTTAACAATAAGCAAAAGCTCCGTGTTAAACTTATGCATACTAACAATTGTAAGTAGTTAAACAGTTTAACAAGAGGACAAATTTATGAATTCTAATCGATAAAATGAACAGTAACATGAAGTAACATGGTCATATGTCAAAGAGATATAGACCATTAGAATTCAAGGTCATCACTTTAGGGTATAGTTACTAAGCCTTTGTTCGTGTGTATTTATTTATTTTATAAATAAATAAAATAAATAAAATATATACGTACATGCAATGGTTGATAAATTCTAATTGTTATCAGAACGGATTGTGTGGAGATTTTAGAAATTTCACTGGTTGAAATCATGAATCCATTGAAGCTAGACCACCATGGAAAACCTGGAAGCACTGGACGGCCGTTTCGTCCTAGTATGGGACCCCTCAGCAGTGCGCATCCACAATCCCGCTCCTTGCGAGATTCGAACCCAGGACCTATCAGTCTCGCGCCAGGCGCTTAACCAACTAGACCACTGAGCTGGCATCCAACGGTGTTAATGTCTAACTTCAACCAATCCACGAAGTTGCGCCACCGTACACCATTGTCTTCAGACAGTTTTCTCGTTCATATTTATTGATTAATTATGAAGACAAATATGTATGGCTAGAACAATAACTCAGTCGTCGCGTTGGCACGGTATATTAAGTTGAAATTCTCACACCTGTTGGTTGCAACGGTAACCAACTTCAGACGATATCAAACAGTAAATTAGTCTAAATTTGCAGCACAATACTAATAAGAGTAAAGGAAAGTTTATAAAGTGCTAGGTTTAATATGACAATATCTCACATAACTACCCCGAACCATAGTGAACGGCTAGTTGTATACCACTAATACTGGTTTGAGTACGATAAACACACTCATGTGATACTATAGCAAAAAATGTTGCAATTTATTATTAAATGTGAAACCACTTTAAAAGGCTTTTTTACACTTACTGTATCATACAGGTTTTGAAATATTCTTGTCATCTCAAAATTTAATTTCAATTTCCCTATTTATTATAATTTTATGTTCACTACAACCACATACTGCTGGTGCGAGGCTATTTATTAAGCATCAAACACTTGATTTTAACTGAAAGATGCGATTTGGTGTAACCCTGGACGTGAATTTCAAGTAGACTGTAAATGACACTGGTGAAAATTGTTACGAAACATGTGTTAGCCAATCAATCTTATGCAACATAGATCCTGGAACATAAATGGATCGGTTCAAGTTGCTGGTGATAGAGTCCAGGACACTCATTTCTTCCCATTACGACTCATTGTCTGAATGAACCTTCATCTCAGTATTTGTTGGGGTGATCCAGAAAACTCTCAAAAGCCAAGAAAGGCTCAGGAAACACCAAGAAGCATTTTATCCAATCAGCGTTCAGTAGAAGTTTGGCCAGAAACATCAAGAAAGTGAAAAGTCACGGGTAGAGTTTCTGATTGGCTGATTACTATACTGCTACTATTTTGGAGCATTCCAGAATTTTCGGGAAAACCAAGAACATCTAAAATACTATAAAAACCCTATATTTTCTGTACTAAAGCGAACCTTTGGAGTAAAGTGCTTCTCACATATTTTGCGCCTTTTCTCTCGTGTTCAGGTCGCTGTGTAGTTCTAGGTTGGAGATTACGAGAATAGCTTAGGAACCGGATATAGAGTTCAATTAGCAAGACTTATCAGGATTGATCTTCACAATGAGACTTGAACCCAGTGAAAGATGAGAGATGAATAAAAATGCACGTGAACTGGAGCGGTAGAAATAGTCAACTCAGTCTTACCAAACGTGAATCACTATTTAGAGTCAGACAGATAAAAGCAAGCCAAAGAAATGTGATGTACAAAGTCAGTGATCGACAAACATGTGTGCACAACTGCCCACGTAAAAATTGTCAACATTACGAGTGAATAATTGACAAGTTCAAATATATTTGTACATGATTCAAAAAGACTAGATTAATTTGTATGTTCAAAAGTTAGAATTATTCACATAGGCGTGAAAAAATTGAGTAGCTGTTACAACTGTATTTGTAACGGATACATATACATTTTGCTTTCTAGTACCAAATAAGATGTAAAACATCTCTTGAGTTTCACTGCTACACATAGTCTCTTTGTTTATTAAAATTTGCATGATCGAGAAAATACGCCTGTAATGAACATCACAACAGAAATTGATTAATTCTAGTTCCTAATATCATCAATGTGAATTCTCGAATCATTTCATGTCTACATATATATTATTTTTTATTAAAAGCGATATGCTCCATTAATGATGTAATCTGTTATCATAATCTAATCTAATGATAACATTGTCAAACAAGTAATGTAGTGTATTGACATTACTTAACAATTTAATATTGTGGTTGATATGAAGAGCCGATCAGAATAGGCCTAATGAAAAGGTCAGTCGATGGCAATCAGAAGTGACAAGCACATTTTATTGGCTAAGAAATGGATCAATTTCCTAAGGATTAGAGTGGTATATATATATATATATTCGCGCTTTTTATTCGGTAGCTTTTATGTTGTCACCCAACTAGTCAGTCGGGGGGGGGGGTAGCGCGTAACACCATGTATCAGTATCAGATTTTGGACATCGCTCTTCACAACAGTAATATACTTGTAAAATAAATAAAGATGTTAGTTCTCATATTCATGATGACTTTGGTTTCTTAAAGCTCTCTGATGCATTTTACCAACTGACAATAATCAACAAATAAATTACTCTTATAATAATATTTCATAAACTATATGATTAAAAAGTAAAAGAAATTTAACAATGGATCTCTATATTAAATTGTACTAATATCTGGAATTTTTACATTCTATATATTTCTCGTAACTGATGTTCATTCATACCTAATATTATTGATATTTTTAGTGAATTATTAATTTATGCACTTCATTGCTCAATTATCTAAACACTTCTTATTGCATAGTTTCATAGGTGTTATGATGGTTATTTCAGCATTTATATTTCTTAAATTATTGACCTATTTCTGACTATTGATTTGTAACACTGATCATATATTCATGAAAATTTTACGATACATTGAAATATGAAATTTTCATTTACAATCATATCTGTTTTGTCAGAAGGGTTTTTTTGTGAAGATTGTAGTAATTTAAAAGTTGCGTTCATGAGTCAATTAAAGCTAAATCACAATGTAAAACCTGGAAACATTGAGCGGCCTTGTATGAGACTCCTCAGTAGTGCGCACTCACGATCAAATGCTCACTAGTGACTGGTTTCAAGATGCTTTTCCTGGATTTCTAGTGAGAATCCGTCACCAGTGGAGTTCAACCGTGTCTGTTGTGGGGCAGTGACTCGCTGAAGACAATGGAGGATGGTGGTGGAATTTCCTGGATTGGTTGAAGTTAAACATTAACACCATTTGTTTCCGGATCAGTGGTTTAGAGATTAAGCGCTTGCGCGAGACCGAAGGTGCTGGGTTCGAATCGTGAGAGAGTGATCGTGGATGAAAATTGCCGAGGAGTCTCATACAGGGACGAAACCTCCGTCCAGTACTTCCAGGTTTTCCATGGTGATTTAGCTTTAATAGACTCATAAACTCAACCATTAAATCTGTTTGTTATGAGATGTCACCATAAATAGTTGTCAATTAAAATTTATTTCATAAGTTAGTTAGATGCTTTTATTATGAATAAATTATTTACTCTAAACGTACACGACATAATGTTCAATTTATCTGAGACAGAAAGTGCCTTGCAGGTTTTATTTGACAGATAATATATGGACACACTTCGTTAACTGGACACTTAAGTACATAATGAATTGTTTGTTCCGTGAGTGGTCAAATAATGATCAATAGTGTAGAAATAATAAGTAGATTCGTTGATTCAACATTTCATATTCAAATGACAAGTATAGATTGTGGAAAAATCTATACCTTTCAGTCTAGATCATTATCAAGGCATAATAATTAATAATTCTATGTACTGATGAGCGATTAAATTTTAAAACACTAAACACTTATAACTATAAGGTGAATCTTCACTCATAATTAAGAAAAACCTAATAGCTTTTATTACTCAAGTAAAACTGAATTCTATTGCGATGTTAAAATTCATTTTAACATTCTATTCTGGCTACTATTAATGAAATAATTAATTTTTATCATAATTTTTTGAATACTCTAAGCTTAAATGAACTCACAATTTTTAAGGAATAAATAGTACAACGAAATGTTGATGAAAAAGTGGTAATTGAATTCAACACTTTCACGTGTCCTCGAAAATAACTCAAAAAAGTGTTATAACTTGTGGCCTGTGTGCCCAGTTAATGTATAACGTAACGATACCACTAATTAGAGAGCAGTGAATTATCGATCGGACAAATGCTCATAAAACATGTATGAGCAGTCTAGAGTACTTATCGGTCCCTGGTTAAAGTATCTAAGCACAATCTAAAAGGTTCCTCTTCCGAATTTCAGGTAAATAAAAGTTTTATGAATCATTGAATACATTTGCAGCATATTATTCAAAGTTATAGTAAAAAAGGTAGTACTGTTTATACAGACTAGTGAATAAAATTAAGGGTAAAATAATGATATGAAAGAAGCTCCACCTTCTAAAGCCTCATTGTTGCTCAAACAGACTATTTACCTCCGATCGTTCTCAAGGGTGAAGGCGGGAAACTAATTGATATCTTTCACGAAGATATAAGGAACTGTCCGTTTTATCATTATTCTAGTACGGATAAAATTGTCATACCTGAGTAATATATGTAATAGTTATTCATTTATGAGTCTATTAACAGTCACATCTCATATGGTCGCTTTAGCCATATTTCACAGGCTGAGTAAACCTCACGAAGTGTTGGGTTACAATCAGGTGTTCGGTTTTCATCCAAATCTTTATGCTCCACTAAGTGCTTAGAAGTTTTTTCACGTATCTCAAACGAAAATTATTATGATATTTCAGAAAGGTAATTTTTTCGGTTCGTTGGCAGAACTTCCCTCTGAGATTGCATGTTAAACAAAGATAGTTTGTAAATAGTTACTATGCTTGTATATGAAAATCGGTTATAGTGGGTGCATGTTTATTGGTACACCATAACTCTCTAGATGGGCGCTCAGGAATTATAAATTCCAGTGGTTTGTCAGACAACACTAAAGGAAGAAGCTATTGGCCATCATGCCAAAGTTTTCTTTCTATGTTCTTCATGAACAATAAGATTCATGTTCTAACAGGAAAAAAGTTAGTTTTGTTTTTATACAAACTGCATGACAGAATATTTACTATTCGGGTTTATTATTCATTCATTTATTGGTTAGATTACCCGTCCGGTTCTTATTCTTGATAATTTTGTGTACCACATATGCTTCCATACGATCATACAAATAAAAATAACAATAAGATATACAACATTGAACTTCGTAGTTAGTTATATAATATCCCCTTGTGGGCCAGTGTAATTTTACCTTGGTTTTTAGGAGAACCAGACACCATCCAGACTTTCACATGATAACCAAAACAGCACAGCTCAATCTCGTTTAACAGGAGAACCAGACACCACATAGGCTTTAACGGTACAATCTGAACAGTACAGCTCAATCCTGTGGCGCAACCACACAGGTACCAAGCACCCTGGTGGACCAAACATTGAACTTAGTACAACATATTATTTCAACAAAAGAGAGATTAGAGTAAGCCAATAGATTTCCTAGACCTACTGAACTACTTATGATAGATCTTCTAGTATCAAAAGTTTGTCATTATTACATTCCTTCAACAGAAATTATTTTACATACTCAATATCTTGTATACTTAAACGGTGACAAAAATATCTTTATTTTCTTTTCTTTTAATTAATTGACAAAAATAATTATAAGTAAAGTAAGTTTAATCCAAGATTTGACACAGAAATGTGGGCATTCACCTTGTTCACTTCAATTATTCTAATAACACACAGCAGGTATTTATTTATTGATAATCTACGTAAAACATTCCATTTTTAAAACAGACAAATATCTGAAATAATATTGATTGAAATCTATTACAGAAATGAAGCCACCTCTGTTTTTTTAAAAATAGTTATTAACGGATTATAAATGTTCTTATGTGATTAAACATAATCTTTCATAGTTTTAATATAGAATACAACAACTAATTTCTATTATGTTCATAACTATTCACTTATTCATTTGTAGAGCTAGGTATATAGGTCGTTCGATGCGTACTTTATCCAAAAGAATTCAAGAACATTATCCGAGGTGGATAAAAAGAGGAGGCAACGGCTCAATAAGTTCTATAATCAAACACCTTGTGAACACAGGTCACTCAATCAAGACAGACTCTACAAGGTAAGTCGAAGTCTTCCTAAGGCAATCAGACTGTATCTTCTTTGCATTGCCGAAGCAATAACCATACATCTGGAAAAACTAGAATTGTGTGTGCAAAAGAGACTGGTAAAACCTCTTCTTCTACCATGGTCTTAATGTATTAAAATTTTTCTCTCTTTTTCATACTCTTGTTCCTTTACAGCTATCTGCTTCACCTTCCATCTTCCTCTTAAATCTTCTACCCCCAACTAGTTTGTTTTTATTTCCATGATCATTCCGATTACATTTCAACTCAATCTCAACATTTCATCTTATCATACTGAGCCATCCTTTCCCAATGATAATTTCCCTATTTGTCTTTTGATGAATACTTAAGCCATTAACAATCAAACGATTATTAAACTTTACTTGTTTTAAAATTTTTTTAATACCTTTGTTTATTTAACTTCACTATCACCATGTATAACAAGTTTATTATCAGTACTATTATCTTCCTGTTAAAATACGTATATATATTTGCGATTATACAGCTTTGAAAATGAATTCGCCGAAAAGAGAACTCTTCGCTGAACTAATTTTTCTTGTTTAATGTCTTAACGGGTGTATTCCGTATATTCACTTATTGACGAATGGATCTGTTTATCAGGAAGAATTTGATAATTAAGAGGTCACTTAACTATTTACCTAATGTATAAACCGAACTGCAATGTTTAAACACTTCAACTGTTCTCATAACGAACTTCAAAGTAACTACAAAACTATAGTCTATATCACCAACGATATTACAACTATATTTTTGAATGCTTAGAACGTAGTTTGAATTGGAGATTTAGCCCCTTTTTGAAGCTGTTTATCATTCTTTTGCAGTCCATTAGTTAAAATAGGCTTAGCCAAAAATTCGATGAAATTCATCCCAAAAGTATCTACTACATTGAAAAAGTAAGTGTTGAAAACCAAATATTATAATATTTAAAAACATTATAGTTGTAAAACACTTAAGACAAGAGGTTGATCTTATGGGATCTATCCATATTAGTGTACAATCTGGATAAGTTTTCAAACTATTTGACATGTCAGAAACTGTTGATCTACCACTCGCTATAGATTATGAGACAAAGATTGTGAGATTAAACCTTATATTCGGATTAATTAGGGTTTACAAACAATTCGAATCAAGAAGAAATCTAACTAATTATTAATTAACAAAGAAATTTTGTTCCAAGGATATCGTTAAATGTTCAAAGGTACACAAAAAAACAGAACTTCTAAGCTATAGCTATTAAAATAAATTCCTTTTTCTAGTGAATTATAATACTGGTAATATAAGGACAGATCGAAAAAAAACATCTGTCAGAATTGTTCAAAAATAAATCTACCATCGGTTAGTATTTATATTGTTTACAGACTAAAGGCCACTTTACGTGAAAGGTTTATACTACTATCTATATTAGCAAGTAGTTGAAAATTATGTGATAAAGTTTCTTGAAATTTGATGTTTTCTGTAACAAGTTTAGACCATAAAACAGGATCAGACTGTAGAGTGTCAACTGTATCTAATAATTCGACAGTATAATGATCGTTCGATAATATTTGACCAGTAGGTTTATAAAATAAGTCCAATTTTGGTGCATCATATTTTGCACCACTTTTTATATCATAATCGCTTAACATTAACTCGGGTAGTAGCTCACTTGCAGGCTCGGCATTCACACTTAAAAATATTGAAATCTTCGGTAACCATAATAACGTTTTATGACTGAAAGAATAAAGGAAGTAAACAGAAAGTAGTATCATTTTAAATACCCTTCAAATATGATCAATGCAGTAATGAAAAGAAAACAGGTAAATCATTGAATTCAAAGTAAAAGTAAGCATTAGTTATTCTAAGCTTACCTAAAACTTTAATCACAAATATCGTCTCACAAATAAGCAAAGGTCTACAGTGACCGATAATTAAAAATTCCCTTATTGTTTAGGAAGAGCCATTCATCTGGGAATCAGTCTCTGCTTACCGACCGAATGTTGCAAGCTATGTGTTATTGCTAAGGTGGTCACGAGATTACTCAAATTTTGTTAACAATGTTAAAATCTTGGTAGAAACGATAACCACAAGTACCTCCTCCCTCATAAGATTCTCTTCATGACTTTTGCCGCCCCCTAATCGATTGCCACTGCTTTTAGTTTGTTAAAATTTTGCATATTTGAGGGTTATGATATTATTACTATATATATATATATATATATATATATATATATATATATATATATATATATATATATATATATATATATATATGGAGTTGTATGTTAGTTTCTATTATCGATTTATGCAATAAAGCCAGTCGTATTACAGTGACTCGATCATTCCTAATCCTGAAGGTATTGGAGACCAGTACCGGACTTCAAATATCGAGATGTAATGGTTATAAGGATAAAAAATAAAGCTCTCAATTTAATTCAAACTTGATGTTGTCTAACAAATAGTAAGTGATATACCGAAAGCCTACTATTTCCGTCAGGTAAACTAAAACATTATCAAAATCTGTTTCGATAAGGTAGAAAGAACTGGAAAAATTCCAATGATATATCTTAATCAAAGCATTTTTTTATGAACCACGTTAGTTCAACATGATTACTCAGTGTAATATTTTGTTTGGTATAACACTGAGTTACTTCAGTGAGATAGTTATGCAAGATACAATATTAATTGAATTGCATTAAGGTGAACTATGTTCAGTATGATGTACAGTATACGATTTTGTTATAATTTTGGGCATTTTTCATATATGTGACTTTTTTCTAATCAATGATCAAATGGATGTACAGATAAATATATATAAGTATAATTCCGACTGCGACCACCGTGTCTTCAGAGTTAATAAATTTTTACTTCTACCAATCTTTTGTGTCCTCACTTCGCGTTATGGGGATTGTACTGGTTTCTTATTTTGCACGTATAAATAATAAGAGATGAGGATATTATTATTACAGTCCCACTAACCTACTTACTTAGAATCCAATTATTCTATCTAACTATCTCAGTCAATTTGTAATATACTAACATTTCCCATAAAATTTCCACAATTTCAAATATTTAAGTATTCCTTTAAAAAAAAGTCAAAAGTATGGGTAAATATAGATATACTTTTACTAAGGTCTAACTAGCTAGTGATTAATTTCTTGGAAACTCACCGAATAATGTTTACCAGGCCTTCAGTGTATGTATTCAATGGAACCAACTGTTCAAAATGTAATGGACTTTCATGAATATTCATACAATTTAAACAATTAAACTTGCAAATAACCGACCTAAAAATTGTAATTTCAATAAATACAGATATGAGTTAAATCTTACAAAAAGAATATAAATTATCTTATACAAGGAAATACTTTGATGAATGGTTTTGCTTTGCTGCCTATAGTGGTTATTTCATTGAACTTAACTTCATATATATTAGTGCCCTAACACTAGCTGGCATGTAGATAGGTAATGATGAATAATTTTAGCTTCATTTGTTTGTAACGTCTGATATAACCCCTTGCAAAATAACAGAAGATCAAAACGAAATCAGATTAATGGATAGTAGAATATACTAGTAAAAATATTCGCTGTAATTTAATCTAGTCAAAAAACGAAAAATACTTTAACACATCAAACAATATACTCAACGAAAGACAAGCACAATATATATATCTCCAAGTTTATCGACCAGTAATATCACCGCTGGGAAACCCCAAATGGCTCACATAATAGTATATATACATATCGCCGTTTTCGAACCACTTTGTGTAGTCCAACATAATATGTAAGTATCAACTCATTATTGTTAACAGTCAATGGTAAGCAATAACTTACTCATATAAAGTGATCCTCCATATATAACCTAACCCCATGGTAGTGAGTTCTTAAAAGTATTAGAATCCTTAATGTATTAATTTAAAAACAGTTCGATGAAGCTTAATGATTAAGAAACTTAGTACAATTATGGCTTGAAAATATGCCATAACTGACCCGGTGGCAAAGGTATAGTTCAGAGATGAGAGAATTGGAATTGAGAACGCGAACTTTCGATCTTAGCGCAAAATTCAAACATCACACCTAACGAGCAGTAGAAGTATATTTGTCCAGTGCTTAGGAAGTTTAAAATGGTGAAGAAAATTGTTTCTTCCTACCGTGAGGGAAAAAATGGATAATACTAAACGTATCGGATCCCCATTTCTTCCTCTGTAACTTGTATATAGGAGGAAAATAGGTATTAACCATAAATCCCGACCCAAAACCCTTAATCTTGAAACAAACCTTAATTTGTTGGCATTATAGTTCATGGACGAACTAATCAGACAGTGCCTCTTGAATTTTTTGATGAAATCCATCCATCAATATAGCTTCAGTGGATTTTTACATTATAGTTGATATTAAATAGTGACGTAAACCACAATCATAATCCCCTTGTCTTAACACTAAATCTCCAAACTGAACCAGAAACAATGTAGAACTTTTTAGAAATCTATTTGTTTTTTATTAGGTTCTAAGACTGATAGTTTATATTCATTTGGATGGATTTATAAGTTGTTGTTCTTTTATTCACAGACAGTAACCTTGTAGTGAACGAGAACACAAGTGGGGACAATTGAATGTATGAAAATACCAAATTATAGAACATAGTAAAATCTGAGAACTAAACAGTACAAACTGAATTTGCAAAATGTCAATCAATTGTTTCAAACTTGACTGTTCCTTTTGCAAATATCTGTCAATCGTTTCAGACTTCATTGCTCTTTAGTTTCCACAACAATCATTCTTTGTTTTCATTCCCTTTTCTCTGAACTTCTGAACCTTCTGCCTTCAGTCATTTCACTTTGTATTAATGATACATACTACTTATATCTGTCGACATCAGTAGCTCACACCACAACTTGTGAATGACTTTGATAAATTCACTAATTATGTAAAATCTGTTTACATATTGTAAGATGATTATTTTCTCTTCCAAAATCTATTCATTTACAAGAGTTGTTTTGCTGATTGGTTAAAAACTGATTGAAAATTTTTCGCAGTTAATTCAAGCTCAACCCTATACTATACTCTCAGCAAACTGACAATTCAAATTTCATGTAAGATTATTGCCTTTAAAAACTGTCATTTCAAAGGTACTAGATAGTCATTAAAAGAAACTACTGACAACCGTAAACAAATAATAATTGTATACTTAAATATTATTTCTTTTGTTAAGATTAAGTTATATTTGTCACGAAAGTTAACAAACCCTCTATCTGATTTTGCTATTCTTTCAATACTTAATTCTTTTAGAGTTCCATCTTCAAGACTATCAAACAGGAGAAAAACAGGAAAATACATAGAAGGGTTAAAATTTCCTAGATAAAATTTACATTTTTGAAGAATAACATAATTATTTCGTTTTAACACTGAAACAATACTTCGTTGAGTTAAAAGTTCACTGTATCACCTCATAATTTTATTTATTATTATTATTTCTTATTTGAACACATTAATATTGGTACAAAGGGGTTGGGATACTACTCGGGTGCACAGACTGAAGTAGGTGGTTTCCGTAAGGGGCCACTTCCCGGGCCTTTGTCTAATCCACAAGGTAGTGGAACACCCTTAACAGATGCTATCCCATGGTAGCTGGTGATAAACAATAGGTTCATACGTCATTTGTTTTCTTTAGAACCCTGGAGCCCATGTGACCATTGGTTTAGAATCAAGGTTTTCCAAATCCCCTAGGTGTGTCCTTCATATCCACCAACTGGACATCCGCTTTTCGTCCTCTCGATTTCGTAAACAACACCCCCGGCGCGAGGAGGAAGTGAGTAGGACTTCCCTGTCAGTGGCTGTATACGCGTGACCATGTGAAAGAATTTCGAGAGAGCTAATTCTCTCCACCTTTGGCCGTATCAGGGCATAATTTTAACTAAAATATATCAACAAATGAGCAGTTTCAGACGAATTCAAAGCTAACCAATAGTAAAATAAATATAATTTAGAATTGAAATTATAGTTAACAAATAGTTAATGAGTAATTTTGATTAGTTGTGGAGCATTAAAAGGATCAAAATCAAAGCTATACAATTATGGAATATGAAATTAAAAATTTCATACAGCGTCATTTATCCGTAATTAGATCTGTAAATATGAAATTAAAATTACAGTTAGGTCGAATGAATCTAGTTGACGGATTTTTAAAATTCTTAGATGACTACAAAACGTTATTAACTAATTAAACTGATTCAGGAACTTTGAAGGTCTTCTTTGGAAAAGCCAACATGTTATTCAATGAATGTGTTGGATAGAAGTTGTGCATTTATTTAAACAACCTTTTTATACGTTTCTACTTGGTCTAAAACTATGCTTATCAATAGTTAGCATCACTAAAACTTATTCAAACAGATGGTGAAGTTATACTCGGTTTAGAAGCCAAAATCTCTGAGCTGAAAGAATATAGATATTCTATTAAGTATTTAGGCTTCAGCTTAACACAGTGATAGTGTAATGTTAAAATAATTTTAATGTAATTATCAGTTTGGAGGTTGTGGAGATTGTTAAGTTTTTGATTGAGATCATGAACCGATTGGTGTTAGACCACCATTGAAGACCTAGAAGCATTGGACGGCCGTTTCGTTCTATTGTGTAATGTAATTATTGAAAACGATACAGTTTGAATTGATTAGCATGAAGATATCAAGGTCATTTAACAATAATCTTGGTAAAATGTTACTGAAAAACTTAATTCACAAAGAAAATGTTATATTCACCAGTTATTGAGTATAACTTTATTTTAATACTGGTGTTTTCAATTCCAAGTGAACCTTACATTCATGAGTTTAATTGGGAAAATTTTATTTTCTAGGCTACAAAATCACAACTTGGTTATCGGCCTATTTAACGAGTATCAATCTAAATATTCTTAGTTGATTAATTTGAAGACAATTTGTCATTATATAAGGACTATTATCAAATTTGAAGAAATCTTCATTTTCCATGAAGATAATAATTATCTAAAAGGGATTTAATAAACAATTCAGTCGTCAGTGAAATACGTTTTTTAACCATAGAAACCAATCTATACACAATGGAAACAAATAACTCACCTGAAACTATTGTGATACAACTTTTGTTATGTAAATTGGAGCAGAGAGAATAGAATAATTAAAGAATAAATCAATTTTACATTGTATAACACTGACATCAATACAATACCGTTTTGATATTTACTCTGTATTGGTTGAATATTTCCTAGCAACTTTTAGCGTGTTCTTATACCTATGTATGTTAAAACTTATTTTTCATTGGAGTAAACGTGATAATTATGTTAAGTGATGATATTCCATGGATGAATGAATCATATGTACATTTAAATGGACAAATACACAACCAATATTTAAGGCGTATGGGTCAGTGATACTACATAACTGAATAAATAATAGTAGATATAGTAAGGTTTTAATTCATGATCAATTTGTAGAAAGTCACAGAAATCCATATACATAAAAATACTGAGACCAGACTCAAACACAAGTTAAGAAATCTACAAACTAATAGGTTTTCGGATGATAGCTCTTTGTTTACATTTATGAAGTTTGAAAAATAATTATTGGTAAAATTATATAGAACTGTGATTTGTGAGGCCTACAAATGGCTTTTTAAAGACTCAATTTAAATTAGAAACTTAATTAATAAGGCTGCTTACTCTCCCTCTTTCTCTTTCTTCTGATGGTTGACTAGATTATGAAGACCTCCACATCACAGGAAAAGCACGGAATACAATAGACAGCTTGAATGAAGCTAGACGATTTGAACCTCACAGATGACCTAGTTCTTCCATCCTATGCACATCAACAAATGAAGGTGAAGACAGACAGTGTAGCAACAGCCTCTGCATCGGTAGGCCTCAACATACACAAGGGAAAAAGCAAGATCCTCAAAAATAACACAGGGAATATTAACCCAATCACACTTGATGGTGAAACTCTGGAAAAAGTGGAAACTTCCACGTACCTGGACACCATCATCAGCGAACAAGGAGAATATAATGCAGATATAAAGGTAAGGACTGGCAGAGCAAGGGAAGCATTCCTACAATCGACGAACATATGGAACTCAAAACAACTATCAAACAATATTAAAGTCAAAATATTCAATACGAACTTCAAGACAGTTCTATTGTATGGAGCTAAAACGTGGAGAACTACCACAACCACCGTTAATAGAGTACAATTATCTACACAAGACACTCAATTTCCTTCGTTGACCGGATACCACCTGCAACAGCCTACTGTGGGAGAGAACAAGCCAGTTTCCAGCTGAGGAGGAAATCAGGATAGAACATACATTATGGAAATCACCAAGCCGTAACTTGGAATTCTCAAGACAAAAGGAAAAGTGGAAGACAAAGGAAAACATTGTGTTAGGAATCGGAAGCAGATATGAAAAGGATGAATAGTAACTGGAAAGGTCTGTCTATGACAGAGTTCGATGGGGAATGGTAGTGAATGGCCTATGCTCCTCTACGATGTGTATCAGGCGTAAGTAATTGTGTAAGAATTAGAACTTTCATTTTGTTCTATACACTATGTTAACTCGAATACAGATTAAAAAGTACCATTGTAGTACATAAATTGTCATAGATCCAAAAGTATTATAGACAACTTACGTAAACGAAAAAAGCATAAAAGTCTTCCGAATAAAGTATATTAAAATTTTCAAGAAGTCAACCTACCTTAATTTTGTTAAACTGCATGTTAAATCCTGATAGTCAATAAAACCATTCTTATTTTTATCAAGCAATCTTGTAATGACATCAATTTCAAACTTTGTAAGTGGGCAATTCAATGATAACAGAGCTGTTTAACATAATACAATTTAAAAAAATAATAAAACACGAACAAACCAGCCTTAAAATCATCATAAGTAAAGTTGAAATCTGAGTAGTGGGCTGTTAAATGAAGAAGATTTTTTAATTGCTCTGCATGATATTTTATCCACAAATTTGAACGCCTTAAAAAGTCAATGTACTTTTCCTCATCTGCACAAAATTTGTCTATTTTAGCTTCTAACACTGTCTTTCAATGCTATTTAATACATAAAGTACTAACATACCTTCTTTTTCCTAGAAGTCTTCAATCTTTCTCCACGCTTTTTTCCCGATTTAACTCTTTTCTTCTTAGGCATTTATCTTATTTGAAAATTGTAATCTGAAAACTTTTAAGTGATTCTCATAGATCAAAAATAATAGAGATTATTGACCATCACAGCAGAAGTAGATTGTCTAAAATGGTGGAGAAAAGAAATAGGGAATTTTATAGATCAATGAAGCCTACTTAGGATAACTTAGAAGGATGATCGGATAGTCCTTTAATGATTTTCAGACACATTAAAATTATAATAATAATTTAAAGGCTAATCAGTTGAAATGAATGGTCAATGTTTTTAGCTTCTTTCTCAAAATGGTCTATGGATTTAATTCTAATCGTATAATGCTAAAGCCATACTTTCGGTCGAGAGAAGAAATAGGAAAACATTTTTACATAAGATACTGTATGAATGAAAATAGTCACTTCTCTTCAAGATGAAGGAACGGAAAAAAGGGTACACTCGAAGCGTATATAGCTTGTCGATGCATTTGACAGTAAACGTTTCACAATTAAATCGGTTAATCAATATATACCAACTTAAGGTAAGTAAAACTAATATAAGTTCATATCTGAAGATCATTTAATATCAAGAGTTTTTTATACGAATAGCCTGGGGATATTCACTAAGAAATTGGATTTCCGTCATTTACAACAGCGATAAAAAAAGTCCTGTAGAGTAAACTATTGTAATTTTCAGGCCATTAACCACCATCTAAGTACAAATGACATCCTCTAGTAAACAATTTAACCATACTCTAAAATATAATATGGAGAATCTTTCAAATGAATAGTTTTGGAATATAATATCTAGCGATGATGTGGTCGTAATTAATATTATGTACCGAAAGCAATAAATTTGGCAAAAAGTATATTTTGAACAATGTAGTTTTTATAAACAAACTCGTAAGCTAAACTCATTAGTTTCAATTCGTAATGAAAATTTGACAGTCTGGGACACTCAAAACGTTGTAAAATAAATACGCTTGTACTCAGTTGCGTTAAAACATTTTCACTGAACAGTAAATTGTGCCAAAGCTTGTTTTCAGCATAATATACACAACATTTGAGAGCAGACAAATTGTATGGTGGTATTCAAATTAGGACAGATACTTAACAGATGAAGTTTTTGAAATATATGAAATTGTAAAACCTTTTATGATCTGTAATAAAACAAAGTAGGTATACATTGCCATTAAAGTTGATAATCAGCGTTATATTTTTCAGTTGCCATAAAGATATGAATTTATAATATTATGGATTTTTCAAGAACCAAAAAAGCAGATAATTCTTGAGTGACGGGGTATGGAAGTGTTCAGAACATAAGTATGTTTAACTGAACGATATACGAGTAGAGGGGAAAAGGACTAGAAATGACCAGATAAAGATATTGTTTTAGTCCCTGAAAGTCCTATTTTTTGACTTGAAGCTAAAACGGACTGAAGATACCATGAAATTTGTTTTATTGAAGGCGAGTTGTTTAATTTATTCTCTAACAGATGTAGGGTTTTATTATTATCTCTTACTATCAATTTCCCGAGTTTATTTGTCCCTTTAAAACTACGTCTTCAGTTTTTAAATTTTCAACGTCACTGTTAGTATAAATCTAACTATTATCTTGTTGAATTTGTGCCACTGCGATCACCAAAAGTGACAAATTCGAATGACGCACAATTTTGTGTTCAACCATCCGTCATTTGAAATTAGTTCAGTAATTTCTATCTAAAGACATGATTCTTAAAACCAAGAAAAGAGAAAGGATGTCCTGAATGTACCTAGATTGTTTATGTTGGCTTTATATATATATATATATATATATATATATATATATATATATATATATATATATATAACAGGCGTGCCTTGCCTGCATAAATATAGCATTTAGTTTGAACAAGTGCTTCCTGAACGGAACCACGTCAACAATTGTCTGTCTGCAACCAGAATAAACGGTCAAGTAAGATCTCCAAAAGGCAAGTACATTCGCCGCTGTTTCATCATTGTTACTGCCTACGCCCCTACTGTCTGCAGTCCAGATGAAGTGGATGAGTTTTATCGAGGGCTTTCTGACTTCTACCAGAACACTCAGATGCAGTAATCGTTGGCGATAATTTTGATGCATAAGTAAGTAGACTAAGTTGGTCTTAAAGAAACTTAGACAGGTCTTTCAATGCTTTGGTTCATGGAACTGCATGTCTCAAAATATGCTCAGACAACAGTTTATTTTTGGTAAATTCTATCGTTAGGTATGAGAAAAGATATTAATTAGCTAAGTGACTAACAATGTGATTACCAATATAGAAACGGACAGGCCATATGACCATTATTTGCAATTGAAAAACTAAAATTGAAGATTGCTGCCTCTCTTGGAGCACGTATATATACTACAATCAAATTCTGCCGAAAGCAAGTACCTCATTAATTTTCACTGGAGGCAGAAGCGTCACGAAAAGATTACTCAGAGCTCAAGTAAATGATGAAATGTCAGAAAGTATGTTCCAGAAACAACTAGAGGACCACGTAGTCAGTTACTAAGGTGACGATCAGTCTGATTTAGTCTGATATAATATACGAACATATGTGAGATGGATACTGTCATCTTTCGTCGGATTAAATCAAAGTTTAAAAAATTAGTGAATTTCAATGACATTAACTGAATTAATATATGTTTGTACACCTGCACGATCACGCTTCAGGCAAAATAAAGGCTAAAGGCAGCTTGAAAAGCTCCCGACCAAAATTTGTAGGTTAGTGGCAAGTGGTAGAGGTCGATAAAAACAGGAAAGTTGAGAAAGACAGTGGCAATTGATAGAAACAGATCTTTACCTAATTTTTTCACAGAGATGACATAGTTTTATGTTGCTTTGAGGAACGATCTAGCAGAAGATTTACTTACTGACTTAGACTATGCAGACAAAACAGTTCTATTTCTAAAGACCCTGAAATTATATGGATTATTCTGAACACCTTGTGCAACAATTGATTTATTAGTGACATGTGTTCTTCTGACTAACAGTTCACCCTACTGTTCTCTACTCTATAGTCGTAAAACACAACCTTCTAAAGTAAGCGTTATATCATTGGTACTACTATTGCTTTGACCACTTTATTACTCTTCTTGATACATCAATTTAGTTGATCAAATTTGGAATGACAACTTAGGCTAATGAATATTTGTGTCATGCCCTACATTGATAATGACTTCTCAAACTAGAATATCAAAATTGACACAAAAAGCTGTGAATCTATGTCCCTAGATAACAAGATCATTAATTCCTCAAAATACAATTTCCTTTACACATAAAATAAAAATTACTTATAATACATGGCCTTAAAACAATGAACAGTTTCAAACATGCCATTTTCTGTTAAACGAACTTCAAAGACTACTCAGTTCTTGTTCCACAACGTGGTGCTTGTCCAGTAGTATTTTAGTTATATGAAGGCAATCAGTAGGCTACTTAGTCTAAAAACACCGGGACATGCAAACTGAACATTGGTGATAGTAGTTACCAGTATACAGATTCCGTAGCAGTTTGGAAATATCAAATAGTTTAACTGATAGCTTCTATATATCTGACGGTACCGTTCCTGATAACATTAATTACAACTTTTGTTTGCTTTATTATGCAAAGTCTCATTCTGGCAGTCGGCATAAGATAATTACAAAACTTTTAAGTATTTACCAAATGACATACAAAATGTCAAGAACTATAGCTAGCAAGAGAATCCTCACTTAAAACGTATTTTAGACGCCATGTTATTACGTTTCGCATACAACATCTGGCACTATAACATCAGACAAACGTTTTTATGCAGTCTAAAAAGAACTGCGGATTCAACGTCGTGGATAACACAGGGTCGGAGGAAATGACTGATCACACTTCTTAAGTGAGTTGGTCCTCACAAATAAATTTATTGACACACTATGAGGTATGACACCTGGTTTCTTAATGTTAGCATCAAGCCTTTTAAAAACTTATTGATCAGACCTATAGATTTGTTGATTTATATTCGCGACTACTACATTCATTTTCCCATACTGTAGATGTGGTGTTTTGTGATATATTTAAGAATAAAACTGATCACGTAAGAGCCTTTGATTTCCCTAACTGGTCTTAAATGTAGCAAGCACGTTCAACGTAGCTGTATAACGTATTTAGTAGACTAGACCATGGAGCCTAAAATGTATTATAAATGTTCTTCATTACACTCATCTAGCAGCTCATAAATAAATATTATACGGATGTCAGACCAAGTTTTCATGTTCAGTATTTAGTGTAGAATTCGGTGGTAAATGTGCTGAGGAAGAGGAACAAGCATGTGTAAATTAAAGTTGTGGAGCGATTTATAAAACTATTTTGTGAAATGTCCTTTCTTCTGCACTATGCCTGAGAAATTTAGTCCTTATATACATAAGTCATTGTGTTAGCACCTCGCATTTTCCCACAAGTACTCATTGACTGTGTCCTGTGTAGTCTTGTTTCAGATATTTATCGTACTCCAATAAACGTTTATGGGAGTACACATGTAGTCAGTGCACACTGACTAACTGTGTAATATAAAAACTCAAATAGCGATAATTCAATAAACGGACATAGAAATTTGCTATAAATCTTTAATCACCGTCACTTAGATCACCAAAGATAATTGACATTTTTAAAATGAGATGTACAGACAGATACTAATAACCATATCTGTTGATGAATTTTAACAAAATTATAACTGTTTGTTCTCACAGAAAAGTTAAGTTAAATATTTAGGTTTTTGTATAAGCAGAAACACGTGGCTTGAGACGCTCAGTTCTGCGAACATCTGTGGTATTTATGAGTAGTAATGATTCCTTTGTACTGGATTGCCCTCTGATTACGAATTCCAAACACAATACTTTCATTTATACTCATCCAGTTCTATCTGCTTTAGACTGCACTATTCCGAGAATTCCCAGTTATATTAATTGGAATGCTTCTAATTATCATAATGACGTTGCGAACTAGTCAAATCTTTGACAGTGAGATATTAATTCTATTGGGAACTTATTTGAACACTAAATTGAGTAGTTCGAAATCTGTTGCATGACTAGAGAAGATTTGAAAAATGATAAATTCACAGATTATTTTCTGATGTCCATCGACAAACAGGCTTATTACCTACTAAAGAATCTAGTTTTATCAGAGAAAATAATTTCATCGTCATATGAATCTGCCAAGGAACTACTACTTATTCATGTGCAGTGTGCTGGCTTTGAATGCCCAGGAAGACTATAGTCTTACAAAATGATTTGACATAATGATAAAAACATCAAAGGCTTTAGACTTTTACTACAGAAACAGGCACTGAAGTGCAATTTCGGTGACCAATTTGATAGATGACTTTCTGGTAGATTGATTGATTGGGTTTCAAAGCATTTTCAGTAAAAATCTTGAAAATTTATCCCGAAAAACAAATATAGCATGTTTTGACTGTGAGACACTGAATGAGATTGAATTTCAGTCAGTGGAAATGTCTATTACTTCGCTCAGTCGTTGTGATTAACTACATTCTCATTCTTACTTACAACTCCCAATATTTCACTTCGCATTCAGTGGCGCTTTTTCTCAATTTTACTGTTGACACTGATAGTATTAAATCTGTAGGGCCAGTGTAATGTCACTCAGCCCTAGCTAATTCATCTGACAGTTGGGTCAGTGAATGTCCAACAGTTCATGGGTCCCCTTCAAAGTCAAGGACAACCAATGTGCATCAGCTAGTCACACGACATGGAATGGCACATTAGGTGGTGGTCTCACTTCCGCTTGTACCAACTATAACTAATATATTTCTGTAATAACGTCCTCTGTATTGAACGGTCATAGAAGCATCCATAGTACCTCGATACGATGAAGAGGTAATCAACGTCAGGTGCTTATCGGGAGCTATAACACCATTCTTGTCTAACTCCAGTAGACCACCAATTCTTCGACACAGATTATATACGTTGGCGATCTACAAAACCATCATGTCAGTTGGAAGGTCGAAGTCATTAAATATCGATGCTGTAATTGCAGGTAATAAAATTCCTATTCTTGGGTGTTGCAATCTGCTGATTGGAGACGATAAATATTCAGTCTTAAATTGTGAATTCCTCATTACTAATTTCGGATCATCTATCCTGCGTCTATAAAATTTAAGAACACCGTTCTTTATTGACTATTAAAGATGGTTCTAAAGAAGTGTTTGATAACTCTGAAGTGGTGCACATAGGTCAATCCAACTTCTGAACAGACCGATTTATTCATTCTTCAGAAGCCACACTTTTATCTTGTCACTTATTGACCTATCAACCCTGGCTGCATTTGTTTAAATGTATGTGTTAATTACTTACCCTATTCATTACGTGTCTGTGACTTATTTTTATCTGAATAATAATACTAAGTCAAGCTTTATCAGATGGAGTTGGCTTACTCTTTTTCTCAACTGCGCGTCATTTTGCTTCGCTCTCTCGTTTCGGCTTTCTTCGCTTTATTTCTCTAGTTGCATGTTTGTATCAGTTAGTGTGTGGAATATACAAATGCAAACTCTGTTCTCGTGTTAGGTTTTGCATTGTTCACTAACATCAATGGGGTCGGCAAAAATATACGGGGATTGGCGCCATATATATTTCGACAACAATCAGCATAAGATTCAATTGGAGTCAGCTATAGGGAAACCAAGTGTTGTTAACTTCGGAGCCGAAGTGATAAGAATTACGCACTATTCCAGAACATTCTCATTTCGATGAGCAAGCAACAAACGTTAAAACTTTGAAAACAGCATCAATTATATTACTACTGCAGAATTCAAAGACCTGGGATAAGAGTAGATGAACTCTTTCAGTGCTGGTGGAGTAGATTTGTAGCTCAGGTGGATGATTTTGATAAAGTTTTGTTCTCTGAGCTGGATGGTTTGGTCGTGGAGCTTTTATCGTTCTTCTGAAAGATATCGTTAGCATAAACGCCAGATAGAAGTAAAGTGATCGGATCTCCACACATGTGATTTACAGCTTGTCCTGTACATCTCGATGTTGATTGGTTATTATTGACCTTAAACTTGTCATTGTTTACTTATTTGTTTTCATTGTATCTCTCATTGGTTTGATTTTCGTTCCTGTTTGTGCATAATTTTTCTAATTGGTTGATAAATTTGATCGATTTTATTGTGCTTGTTAGTTGCTGATTGATCCAAGCGTCAAGCTCCTAAAAATTCTCTGGAGTTGTTAGAATTCCCTCTATCCAAGATCTTAATATTTTACCAGATGAATGTATGTTCACATGCATTGATATAAGCGATGAAATGTCATGGCGTTTGGCTGATTATTGATGTTCATACAGGAGAAAATGAATAGGGCGTTCTCTTTGTTCGATGTAGTGTTTTTCATAGTTGGCACAATTTATTATGTAGATGGTGTTTGGTTTGTCTTCTTTGGTCATTTCATTCTTCACTTTGCATAGGATTGATTGCTGTGATTTTGTTGGTTTGTGTGCAGCACCTATTCCAAAGGTTTTCAGCAGTTTCGTTGTGGTTTACGGTATGCCTTTTATGCATGACAGGGTGATTCTTTTGCTAATTTCTGTACTTGGCTTTGTTTCTGATGATGTTCGCGGCTGGTATTTTTCGATGAATTTGATTGGGCTTCAGATATTTTTCCTCATTTTTTCGTGCTGTGTGTTGCAGTGTGTCCTCGTCTTCTTGAACAAAGTTTGTAAGCAGTTGATTTTGTGAGTTCTTGGGTTGTTGCTATTGTAGTTGAGAATTTGGTTTGTGTGGGTCGTCTTCCCATACACGAGATCCAGAGACCACCCACTCAAAAAACTCCGAGCAGTTAGGTTTCTTGACCATCCACATATGGAAACATGCGTGCCCTACGAATCGCATATATCATTTTCACATGTATGAACACCACAGGTTTGTCGAACGAAATTGTCGAGCTGTGTGAAATAAGTGATGTGACTGATGCTCATTTGATGGAAATAACCGAAACGTGGGCATTACAAAGAAACGACTAGGAGTAAACTTCATGTTTGAGCTTCAGAATGAACATAAAACCGCAACGGAAGGTGAGGGTTCTTCGTACTTGTGCATTTGCTTGTTATCATGTCTATAGAACCCTAAAGAGTTTATCAACATTGATGAATTTGTATAGTGTTCAGTGATATTGTCTGATAACTTGAAATGTCTGGCTGGTGTTACTCACAGAGTACATAATGTTGAGACCCAGTATGAAAACCGAATACTGAGAGGATTAACCTGTTCTCTTAGTCTAGGATTGTCGTAGCCTGATCGTAGAAGACATCAAATTTCCTATGGTTTTCTTCGTGAAACATGCTCAGAATGATGGGCAAGACTCCACTGAAGGTCAATTGTTCCACTCCATTGTGAAAGTAGAATCACTCAAAATAAAGAACAACCAAACGCCGTCATGATAAGACTACATATTCATAGACGAAGGATTAGAAATTGATAGCCTACCAATCGTTGCTGTACCAGGACAAAGTTACCATGCACTCATAGGCTCCAACCGAACTTGTAAAGCGGTATTAAAAAACCAGAGGACTCTAGAATTTCAGATGTTCACACGTGCTGGCCTCAGACGACAATCCATGTTAGATGAAATCAGTGACATACATTTATGTCTTGGTTTCTCTGACGACTGTCACGCGCAAAGCCACAAATCAGAATCCGGAATATTATTTGGTTTATTTCGTGTCTACTATTTACTTTGTAACTTGGTGACGGAGATGTGACCAGTTACACGCCTGCCCAACACTACAGCCTCTGAATTACCAGGTATATTCTTATTCGTCTGTTATTTACATGCTTCTCTCTACAACTTACCTTTAGTCCAAAAGTCAGAAATCAGTCTCTACTATGTTGATGTTTAAAACAGTTTTGGCTGACTTGTATATACTCGACCGCATCACGTGACAAAATGAAAGCTGACAGCCGTAAATGGACAAGCCAAATATAGCTGTGAATAGAGAAGACTGTGAAAAATTGACTGGCGACCAATTGGAAACGGCAAACTGAATAGACATCTTGATTAGGTTAACTGAATGCTTAGAATGGAAGGAATATATATGGATTGCGATCTAGTTACCCAGTCATTAAACAATAAGAATATGTTTGATAATAACCTATAAATTAATTCAGGGAGTCACCATTCTATCAGTCTTCGTTCCGATGGACCAATTAGCCACTAACAATTAGGTTACTCCAGATATGACTTGCCAAAGATACGCCTCGTTAAGGAATAGGCACTTTCAATCAAAAACAAATATGTCGTTCAGGTTTAGTTCGTATTGGCGCTTACCTTTTCTTAGTGCCAATGAGTGCTGGTCATTTGCCTGTTTGAACTGATTATATTTGCCATCGTTGTCAGTCCATTTTAATTCTATCCAATCGTATCTTTAGAGCTTTAACTTTCAAAAGGCGTGATTCTTCATTATCGTTGACTTCAAAATGGTGGCAGGCGTTGTAACATAGCAAGTATTGTTAAAGCTGAAACTGGTGTTTCAAATTGTTATGAGTTAGAATTTTGTTGTATATCTACATATCTTTGTACTTTGTACCCCAAAATGTTACTCTGACAGAGACAGGAACTTCTTAGTACAGACCTTAGAATGCTGACTCGAATCATACATTATACCAGTCTAGCACTAGAGCTTCATCTCAAGTTTTGGAATTTTTGTCAGCCGACTCAGTGCACAATAATGCAGTAATTTCTCATTCACTCTACAAGGATAAGAACACTGAAATGTATACAAAAGAGAGAGACTAAACCAATTCTGGGACTCAGTCTCAGGCTTCACGTGGAACGCCTCAGATCGCTGGATGTTTGCTCGTTTGAGTACAGGTGACTGATAGGTGATTTCGCAATGACCTACCGCGACATAGACACATCCGGACAAATTCTAAAATATCTACTTAAGCCCATTCCAATACAAAATTTGAAGGCGGTACCCGACAATTAAAAATACAGCACAGGAAATTGAACTGTATGAATGATTAAATCTCAGAATTCTCTGTCAAAGGTGGCCTGAACAACTTCTCAACAGTCTTTGAAGAAAGAGCTTGACAAATTCCTTATGAGTCGAGGCAGTACTTTATTCCAATTTACCTATGTTTTTCTTTTCACTTGTCTAATATACTGAGGCCGCTTTCTGGAAGCAATGGTGATTCTCTGTTAATAAACACGGAAGCCCACTAACTAGAAGCTTATAGCAACTCACATTCAATTGAGTTTGCTCTCACCTAATTCTGTTAAGCCCTTTTATTAACTTATTAAACGGACAAAGTAACCTGCACTACAATAACTTATTGTATCCTTATTACTGTTGCGAATGTATGTACCTTTATTATTGTTATCCTTGTATGAATATGTATGCTCGGCAAGCCTTACTGCCTACGCATTTATTCACGCTACTAGCTTTGCTATTAACCGCTTAATTGACTCGATGATTCATTAATTTCACTATGTATATATATGTCCATGTTATTCATATTCATGACTCGTTCGCTCGTTCATTCGCTCTCTCGATCGCTCGCTCTTGCCCTTGCTCTCTCTCGCCCGTTCGCTTGCCTGTTTGCCTTTCGGCATAACTATTTCATGCTTGCTTAACGCATCTGTAATTTTGGATATCTGTGTGTGGTTCCTTAATAAACGTAATTAAAGCTTCGTATTCGCCTTCTGATTAATATACCATTGGAGCATTATTTGGTGACGGTTACCGAGACGAACTGTATACGGAGTTTAAGGAATATATCGAACACCGACCACCACAAGCTGCTTAAGTTCCTTCTACAACTATATAGGCCATTTGAACATTTCTGTTTTCGCCATCGATACCTGAATATTATAGATATGTTATGCTATGAGTGAAAGTATTTTGCTTAACTGTGATAAAACACTAGCTCTACATGTAACATGTTATTATTGGAGTGCAAATTATTGCTATTACTATTTGAGAAAAAGCCCCCATTCGTGAAAATTATAATCACTTGTAGGTCAATGGTATATTAAAGAGTGGAGTAACCAACATTCTACATATCGTCTGCGGTATGTCGTAGATATCATTTGGTATTTTTCATTGGCATTTTCACTCTGAGCATAAAGTATGGAAATAGCCACTTTGAATACTCTTGGATCTTAAATGGAAATAAAGAAGGTAAGAATATCTTAAATGTATCTAATCAAAGGCAAACTAAATTAAATCTGTTCAGAAAAGGTGGAGTAATATGCGTTTCTGATGGGAGGAATAAAAATGGAAGAAATGGAGAGCTAGTCTATTTGAGGTCTGTAAATCCTAGAACTCTGAATTCTACGTAAACTTTAAGGTGACATTTTCACTTTCACCGAGTCAAATAATCAAGACCAAAATAACTCGGTGACAAAAAGGTATCAATGATGTTAAGATATGTAGAAATAAGGTACAAATACACAATATCTAAATAGTTTCCAACTAGGTTAGTATGGTTAACATATACTCAAAAATGAGGATAAATCAGCTAGATCTGTTCTAAAGGTTAGCAAACAATTACATGATAATCATTATACGTAAATTGAAGATTACATAACAAGTTTCTAGTCAATTCATTACAAAGAGTGGTCACGTGTTTTAATAACAGTATGTGTTTGTGACAGATGGGATCTGTGATTTCTATGGATTAGGGATAGTTAATTTAATTAATCAATCAGTAATAATCAAGAATATAGTCATTCATCATGGCAGTTACCAAAGTGCAGTGATGGATTAAAACAAAAGTGGGAAGTGTTTTACTGGAGAAATCTGGCAAAATATTATGACAAAATATTCTTGTTGTTCCGATGTACTACTTAGACTTGGATTGATTCTGATTTGGTTATTTATTCTTTGAAGAAGCGACTTACTCTGAGTCACGAAACGTCAGAAAAGCTTATTTTTTACTCATTGGGATATTACAAATATATTATTTATTCTTAACTCCCTTATTCTATTCGTGTACCTATGATTGAATACCGGGCTTCTATCGGTTGATGAAAGATGATTTGATATTGTAGTAGTACAATGTCAACAAAATATCGACAAAAACATTAAATGAAGAACGAGGATCACAAAAGCGACTCATCAATACAAAGTAGATATAAATGTTGTTCCTTTCTCAACCTCTAAAAGTACGATGTTCCACAGTATTCGTTTGAATGTCGAATCACTTTGGCCTCCGGACCCAGATACCTGCAAAACCGTTTGTTAATATTTGATTTAACCTTTAATGTGTGTAGAATGGTGTCTGTCGATTGATGAGATGTCATCCATCGGTTTTTGATCGATCAATAAATGTTCAGTATTCAGTACTTCTGGCCGTCAATGCATCCGCCTCAAAGTACGGTTTGTCTAGTCTAAATGTTCTATCACAATTAATCGTAAGTTGATTTAATATTGTTACATTTCTCGAAACCATACTAAGTAGTCACTCAAATGGTTTTAGAACTAAGTGGTTAAAGAAGATGAAACCGATTTAGAAAGAAAAAAGCTGCATGTTCGGAAACGAAAATAAACGGGGTTAACATCACTTGACCGACTGATTGTGAATTCTTTACAAGTGACTCGTGTGAGAGACCTGATAATAAACAATATCGACGATTTACTTCATTGTCATAAGTTTTTTTCATCGTAAAGGATGGTATTTGTTAGCAACCACTAAACTACTTAGCCTTTGTGCGTATCAATGCCAAATAAATTGAGCATTAGGTAGAAAGTTAATAATAAATATATTTTTGTTATAACCCAATGAGTAGGAAAATTTTATTCCTGATGTTTTGTGAATTAATGTAAGCTACTTTTTCAGAAGTCATGAAAGATTAGAAATACAATTTTCCTACTCATTGAGATATAACGAAAAAAATATTTATTAGTTACTTGATCTTTGGTTTTATCTATCATTTACTTCAATCTGAAAATGGTATGTGTGCGATATTGAACTTCTTATTAGTCATAGGTTTAATGATAAACACCATAAAGCAAGTTACTCATATTATAAAGAGATAGTGTCAGTAAGGAATAACAAAGCAGAACAGAATAATTTTATTTATGATACATCGTTATGTCGTGTAAGTACCTTATTTTTCATGCCTTATTTTTATGCAATCGTTCAAGTGAGATAGACGAGGTGATAAAATTTATGGTATAAAACGTTGATTAGGAAAATGCGTTAGGTTCACATATTGTATTTTCCTGATTGTCCGGAAAGTATTCTAATCAACACAGACTCGAT
This sequence comes from Schistosoma spindalis, assembly GCA_946903255.1. NCBI lineage: Eukaryota > Metazoa > Platyhelminthes > Trematoda > Strigeidida > Schistosomatidae > Schistosoma > Schistosoma spindalis. Next base: position 68,193,404 of record OX336416.1, on the reverse strand, counting down.
CAATCTCAGGATTTTAATTGAGTTTTTCCATCTGTTAAAACAATTTAGGTTTTGAATATTTTTCGAAATGTATTCTTAAATCTTTTATCACTGAAATGTTAGACAGTTATACTCATCACTCAGCTAGATACTAGTATGTCGCGAGGTGTATCACATGAAAAATGACTGCATAAATCGTTTAGTGAAAGCGTTTTATAGAATGTTATTCTCCTGCTAGTTGTTTTCTCGCCTTTAGGGTATTTAGAAGTGGGAGTCTTAAACAAAATTCGGTAAAAGAAAAGCGCCATATTTATTGGATTAATATCAAAATATCTGTTGATATTAAAATAATTCGATTAATATTTTCGAATTTCAGCGTGTACGTAAATTAAACATATATCGAAAATCAAACAGTGGAAAGAAATATATTTTGCTACCGTATCTGTGCTCTATTTTGTTTAAATTACGAAGTTCACAAAGTTAGTATTATTATCTCAAATGTTGATGAAGGCTTATAGCCTAGGTCAATGTTTTTCGTGAGAATTCGTTATCCGAGCGCTACGGTATATTGGAAACTCTTTGGTTTTACCGTCCAGCTCAGAAAATAAAACTTCATTAATATCTAGCGCATCGTTGTTCCTTTTAAACGGATAATCGAAAATAACACTGAAAACTAACCAAATTATAATGTCATTCTCAAGTGATTCTGATTTTAAGGATGATCAATAAACGTTGAATGCATTATACCAACTCAACAGTAGAAATCACTGATTGATTAATTGATTCAGTGAGGTCGGTACATGAGCAGACTGATCATACACTGTTGGTCGTGATTTCGATTGTAACTTAAATACAAATTTATCTGGTACGACTTCATTTACTATTTGAACTAAACTAAAGTATCAGGATAGCTTGATAACGAGATTATAAAGTCATTTAATATTGTAGTTTCCATGTGTCTGTGTTTAAACGAAGCAACATTATAATTTAATTATACAGTGAGTCGTGTCTAGTGGATGAGAAATGTAAGCAAGTTTATTATTATTATTATTATTGCTATTATTATCGATTAGAGTAGAGCTATATACGTACACTTTATAAATCTACTTGTATAAAGTATTGAACATAACGAAGGCTACAATGATTGTGTTATTTTATTTATTTATTTGAACACATAAATATTGGTACAAGGGGGCACCAAATATATATGAGCCACGCAAAACAACGAGAATTTGAAGCGAAAAAAAGAAGACAAGGAGCGTAAATAAACAATATCGAACAGATTAGTGTAAAGTAGTGTAATAATAATAATGGGGAAACGGAAAGGTACAACCAGAAGAAATCTTTAATTTAAGGAAGATACAACCACTTTCTATGAAGAAAGTAAAAGAAGGTTACAGCAAGATCGCCACTGACTTCTATTCTGAGCCATATCTGATAACGTCTTTAGCCACTGTGTTGCATCATCTCTAGGACCCCAGCCAGGGAATCGTGAAGGACCATCAGAAGCCATCCCTTTGCAGCTTTCTTTCATACTACAACACCATGTCATAAACTGACCATCTCTCCGCTTTTTCCAACCAGTTCCAGCGTCGGCAAATAATGCACAACGTGGAATTCTCTGGGACGACATTCGTAGAACATGTCCAAGTCACCGAATCGATACTTTTCTTGCTTCGATTAACAATTGATAGTGTTAAGACTCAACATTATAAAACTTTATAAATATAATTTAGTAAACATTGTAAGAAAGCTAATGATTCATTTAGTTGGAAATATAAAATCGACAGTTTGTAATTTTGTTAGATATTTAGTACAATTAATTTCAATGGTTAACTAAATCAATGTTCAAATTTACAGAATCATTTAAATAATCACATAAACAAACATCATAATGAATTATTCAGTTATGTTTTGCCTATGAAAATAATGAAAATCTAATATCGGACAATTTGATCATCCTTTTGTCCTGCATAATTGCTTTTGTTCATAGTCAATCAGTTCTATTTATCATAACAGATTGAATCTTTTGGTCAACTCTAGACAGTTTGTTATTATAATAAAGCTATTATGATACAGTCTCTGTTAACTAAACATTTTCATAACATTATCCATAAGTGTCAAACTCAAGTTGACAGTTATATTTATATTCACCTTCTAATAGATCAGATTATTCTAAAATAACATTTGTGTAATTTCTTTTACACGGATATTTCATTGAGTGTAATATGATCATGGATAATTGAACATGCTTTCAAATTCCAGATAAATATCAACTACCATTGAGAGTGGTTCAGTAATTAGCATAACTTATTAGGATATTGATTTCATTGCTTCCGTATTTATATTTTGATTTGATGATTACTTTGTAGGACTAATCGATGAATGTTTGTCCCATGCCACATTCTTTAGCAGCTAAAAGTATATTTGATCTTGTCTCTGAAATTACAGAACTGGACAATTTTCCCTCTTCATATGTACAGTTTTTAATGTTTATATTTGTTTCATGATACTCTGGAAGATTTGGAATATTCATATTGTTTTTAGATTGAGTTTTTGTATGACTCCGAACAACTATGGAATTTACAAGAATTTTCGTATCTTCGTTATTCACCATCAAGCCTTTTTTATAAGCTTATTCCATTAGAATCTTTTATTATTCTTCTCATGTGATTCAGTGACATTAGTCACCATAATATGGTCTTGAATCTTTTCAATGACTTTTATTTGCATGTACCTATGTTTATTTTGAACTTTTGTTACAATGATAAATGATAAACCAGGATCTACACTAATTTGCTTATAGTAATTCCTATGAATATGTTAACAGTCGGAGAGTTTCTAGGTAGTATTTTTGCATGGGAGTAATAACTGAGATAACCTGATGGCATTTATACCAAGTATTTTGAAATTCTATACTAAGACGATATGTATTAAACCAATATACCTTCAGTAAAGCGGAAAGTGATATCAAATGGGAGGAAGAAGTACATTTGATAGTCCACACGTTAAATCGGTCAACGAAAGGTTAGAGTATCTCATATGAGTGGATTAATATCATTTACCTGTCTGAGTTTATTTAATTTAGAAGAGTTAACATCAAATATTGAGAACATACTGAGTAATTTATGCTAAAGAATAACTGACCACTACAATAACTTATATACATAATGATTTATGCTGAAATTGCAGTACTTTTCTCCTATTTATAGTGGTGTTCATTTATATCTACTTCTAGTGTTTCTGTCATCAAGTTATTGATGTTATCTGATTGTTGAACGGAAACTAAATGTGAATTTAATGTATGGGTAAATCTAAATTACACAACGGCTTGAGTTTGTTAGCTAATGACATTCTTGTCATTATATGGGCTAAGCGTAAGTGTCTCTACCACTAAATTTGCATTTCAATCAACAAAATTCAAAATTTAAATAATAGGACACTCCAGATCTTCTCAAGGAATTATAATGATCTAATGACTTGTTTTTCCAGGTTGTCTGTAGGATGTTTAATTTAAAATCAATAAACTTTTAATTTAGAAATGTCAAGAGTGATGAACTCTGGTATCCGATAACCGGATATTGTAACACGTGTCTGAAAATGTCAACATTATAGGATTTAACCATAAATGCTAATGAGCTTATCTATATTACCTCGTCAGAACTATGTAAAATTAAATGGAATTATGTTGATGCTTGGCTTAAACACAGACACATGGAAACTACAATATTAAATGACTTTATAATCTCGTTATCAAGCTATCCTGATACTTTAGTTTAGTTCAAATAGTAAATGAAGTCGTACCAGATAAATTTGTATTTAAGTTACAATCGAAATCACGACCAACAGTGTATGATCAGTCTGCTCATGTACCGACCTCACTGAATCAATTAATCAATCAGTGATTTCTACTGTTGAGTTGGTATAATGCATTCAACGTTTATTGATCATCCTTAAAATCAGAATCACGTGAAAATGGCATAACAATTTGACTATTATTTGGTGTTTGAGTGAACGTGTTCTACTCAGTGAACACTATATTTTATGCATAATTTTGGTTAGTAGTAGGTACATGAGGAAGATAATAGTGCAATATTTCACGTTCGACTATTATTTGATTAAAAGAAATGTATGAAATATTGATAAGTATGTTCAGGGCAGTGCGTTTTCATTTGCTTTCTAACATTTAAGCCTTTCAAATACGCACAGAATCGAACCTATTTATACAAATGAGACTTATTCAATCTTATCTCTTACTACAGCTCTCATCTATAATTTTACAAATCACCTGACTTCTCACTCTTAGTGTCTTATCTCAAAAACCGATTAATTTATGATCCCTATCTATTTAATAATTATGCCATATTATACCATATAAACCCATTGTTATTTTCATACAGTTTCTATAGTGTTCTTTATTCATTTTGTTGATTCTTCACAAATTGCATTCATATACTGATAGTGAAAACTAATCTTTCTTTCACACCTAAATAAACGTTTTTAATGGTAGATATTATTTTAATATCTGATCAAAACTCTATGAATCCTTTAAATGTAGACTCTATGGTTGTGCGATCGATCAACTGAAATAATATGAAAAATATAATCAAGTAGTGATTGACTCTACCATAGTGACCAAGTTACTACTGCGCTTCTCTCACTTTATTTTACCTGTTTTATCTAGTTGACTTAATCTATATTTACTCATAACATTTTCATAGTTCGTTTTGGTCCAGTTTTTTAATCTACAATTCATGGTTATTATGGCTAGTTTTATTTTTTAAGCGTTATTCAATAAAATATTTGATCCTTTATCAGTTCGTACACTAAAGTACTTCCGTTTAATCATGCTCTCATTGACTATTATTATCACTATTGTTATAATTATTTCATGATTGTTGTCTAGTAATTACTATAGCATTCATTACTTTATCTACCTTGGTTATAACAATCTACAAATGTTTCTTATATCCAATTACGTCATGGTCGCTTTCTCCTATTTTCTTTTTTGCGTAATCTGTTCATCTGTAAATTGAACTTATATGAATATGAGAAGTACTGGAAATTATTATTGTTTCACTAGTGAACAGAATGAATCATTTTACATGTGATACAAAGAAAAATTACACTTGCGAAGTATTTCATTTTTGTTATCATTTATTTTAATCAGTTTGTATATGAGTGATTTGGAGTGAGTCAAATTAAAATAATTCGCTTCAGTATAGGTTTGTAGTGATTATTAAGTTTAGATTGATATCATGAATGAATCAATGTTAGACTACCATTGAAAATCTGGAAGAACTAGATAGCCGTTTCGTCCTTGTATTGTACCCTTCAGCAGTTCGCGTGCGGGATCGAGGATAATTCACTTCAATATTCTTAATTAACAGGTGTAAGTAAGTAAAATATTACAATCTGAATACAGCACAATGATGACAAAAAAATAAACAACTGAACTGTAAATAAGTAAATTTAAAGTAAAAAATGGTTCAAAATCTGCTAGAGAAAACATTTCGAAAGTGTGGTTGGAAGATGAAATCCCTCTGAAAATTATGATGTATTCACACTATACCCCTTAAACAACCTAGTTATATATCAGTCAGTCAGGATTTGGTCGTGACTAACTTGGTCTCGTGTGCTGTTACGAGTAGGAGAGCTGCTGTCACTTCCCGGCTGCCCACACCGTGAAACGGTACTTCTTGAGGGACCTGAAAAGGAAGATGGATTAATGTTGGTCTTAAAGACCTAGGAGCGTGACCGCAGAGCTCAAGAGACAACTGCTTGAGGCCTGTCACGTACGGCATTTTCGTGGGACGTTTCAGCGTGTTAACTCTGTTCTTCAAAGGGCCTTACCACTGGAGACGGAAATCTGTGAGGTAAAGTGAGGTGTGATATTTTTAGGGTCAACCTTTTCTAACCCCTTCCTTCCTTGTGAGAAGGTAGCATCTCTGCAGATGCTGGTTGTCCGAGGGGAACACCTTACTGTTGTCACATCCCTCTACAGTCGGCAGTACGACTTCACCCTCAGACCTTCAGTCTCTGCTTTTAGTCTTACCTTTCTCCAATCGACCTGTCTGGCATGGTAGAACCTACAGGAACATATGTTCCAGCCAATATAACTCGGTTGGATCATCACGATAGGCAAGCTTGATCACCACGTCAAGGTAGCAGCTACGGTCGAGTATATATATATACATATATATACGTGTATACTTGCAAATATATAATACTCATTAAATTAACTCCATCTTTTCATTCATTACACTATTGAAATTTTGGAAATGAATTGAAGGTTCTAAAGATGAGTTTAATTTGTGAAATCACTAAAATATACGCATTTTCACAGATAGTATTTATATTTACATTAATTTCACCAATCCTTTTTTTAAAATAAACCAAGTTCTATTAGTATGAATCATTTTGATAAGAATTCTACATTCTACATATGAGTTCAATATCTTGAACAGTTTCTATTTCATCTACATGTTATTAGTTCAATTACTATTTACCCCTAATGGATAATCAATAGTAAATGAATTATTTTTTTATAAAATTAATATTTTACATTGTAAACAAATTATCAATTAGAATAAATATTGTATAGCGAAATTCTATTTTAGTCAAATTTCAATGAAATAACAAACTAAACTAGTTAAAGTTATCATAATGTTAGTCTTTATTTTTTTCCATTCCGATGATAAACAAATACTACTTCTAATTAATAACAAAGTGTATGAAAATTTCTTAATACATGATCAGTCAATCAATCATAATCGGTACAGTGTATGGTATAAATCTTTATTAACCAAAACTGATGTACCATATGAACAAGATGAAATAAAATTATTGAGAATAGTAAACAAGTCGAAATAATTATAATAGCAATCATCATTGAAAAGATCTCGTTTACGGAGTAGTTGATGTACAGTATTTAGAAGAGCTATAATAGAAAGAAACGAGAGTCTCTTGCATCAGTGTTTTCAATGGTTGTGATTTCAACAGAATTAACAATATAGTTTGTAAAGGCGGAATGGTAAGATTTGTATAAATGAATACTGAAGCTTAGGATATAAAATAAGTCAAAGAGTGAATCCACGATAACATAACATAAATTTGATTTAATTTAGCAACATTCTCCATCATAGTATTAGTTAAATCAAGGTTGAATGAAAATTATAAGAGGTGGTTTTGTGAAGATTATATGGATTTAATAGTTGAATTCATAAGTCGGTAAAGATAGATAACCATGAAAAACCCGGAAGCACTGGACGGCCGTTTCGTCTCATAACGGGACTCCTTAGAAATGCGCATTCACGACCCCACCCGCTGGACTGAAACCCAGAACCTATCGGTCTTGCGCGTGACCGCTCAACCTCTAGACCACTGATTCGGAAACAAACGGTGTTGATGTCTAACTTCAACAAATCCACGAAATTTAGCCGCCGTCTACCATTATCTTCACCAAGTTACTGCCTTACAACAGACACAGTTGAACTCCACTGGTGACGGCTTCTCACTAAAACTCCAGGAAATACATCTTGAAGCCAGTTACTAGTGAGCATTTGATCGTGAGTGCGCACTACTGAGGAGTCCCAAACTGGGACGAAACGGCTGTCCAATGCTTCCAGGTTTTCCATGGTGGTCTAGCTTTAATCGACTCATGAATTGAACTATCAAATGAAAATGTTTTCCACTGTATTTTTAGATGATTCAATAGTATTTCATTCGCATTCAACTCACTATTATTATTATTGCTACTCTTTTGAACGAGAACAACAGTGTGAACAACCGAATGTACTTTATCACAACATTATAGAATATCTTGGTAAAATCTGAGAAACATACATTAAATACTTCATTTGCAAAATAATCATCAATCGCCTCAGACCTTGTTTGTCCTTTGTTTTCATACCAATCGCTCAGTGTTCTCGTTCTCTTCGATTTTCTTGATCTTCTGCCACTAGGCATTCCACTTTCGATTGATGATACATACTACTTATATCTGTCAACATCAGTAGCACACAACACTACTACTGTGGTGTGGGTTACTTATATCCACACAAGTAGTATATGACAGTTGTCAGATATAGAATGTATTTCAGTAGAAGGTCGATGAGGAAAGAACGAGAACGGAACGCAATTGGTATGAAAACGCATGAACAATGAAATCTGAGATAATGGATTGATGTTTGCAACAGGAACAGTCAAGTTTGATATGATGGACTGGTATTTTGCAAATTAACTATTTACTATATGGTTCTCAGATTTTATTGAGATGCTCAAATGCATTCGTTTGTTCCCACCTGTGTTCTGTTCACTACACTACTACTACTACTAAAACTAATATTTTTACTAATGTTGGTAGTAATATCACTTCTACTGTTACTATTTAAGTCTATAGATTCCATATTCTGATATCCATTATATATATATATATATATATATATATATATTCACATCTGTCAAATAAGTAATTTAATCTGATAAATTTTTATACAGAAAAAATATGCTATGATATCATCAATCACGTAATGTATGCAGATTTGTTAAGATCAAACAAAATACAATAAGATAATTGTATGTTGTTGCCAATTCAATATGTATAAATAATTGCATATTTTATTTTGAATTTTTACCCTAAAAAAATGTATAATTGTCCATTGAAAATTACACGTACTTGAATGAAAATTGTAGAGATAGGGAGCTCTTTCATCATTATCTCTTAATATCTGTCTGTTTTTTATTCTTATCTTAATAATACATTCATTCTATATTGTAAAGAAACATTCTATTGTAGTTGTCCTTTCTTTTTCTTCTTTTACTCCGGTAGTTGTTGTTAGTTATTGTGATGTTACCAAATGATTAAATTTTGTAAAATATTAGTGATAAACAATCTACATAATATAAAAAAGGTGTATGTATTAAACAATTGTTTTTTTTGTTATACAGAAGATAACATAATACTTTGCATAGAAAGATGCATCAAATTTGTGTTATATATATATATGGATGTATTATTAAGATAAGAATAATGATGAAAGAGCTCCCTGTCTCTGTAATTTTCACTCAAGTCCGTGTAATTTTCAATGGACAATTATACATTTTTTTAGGGTAAAAATTCAAAATAAAATATGCAATTATTTATACATATTGAATTGGCAACAACATATCATTATCTTCGTATTATATTTCGTTTGACCTTAACAAATTAGCATATATTCACTGATTCCGAGTACTGCCAAATTGTATTTTCTCGTTTTCGTAGCTATTTAACTGGTTCTTCCGGTGTACCACACTCTCCAAACGTCCTATGTGCGTCAATACGATTTAGTATATTAAATCATTCACTCATAGAATGATTATTGTTAGTTCAAGTATGACAGGTCAATGTTAATATCAATATTCATCTGATTCATGAACATTCATTATAAAATTCAAAATAACTTCTTAGGGGAATCAAATATACGTTACAACACATGAAACACTGACAAAAACAATTCGATTAACCTTCATTTACCGCGAAATGAATTTTTATGAATCAGATGAATATTGATATTAACATTAACCTCTCGTACTTGAATTAACAACAATCATTCCATTAGTGAATAATTTAATATACTAAATCTTATTGACCAACATAGAACTTTTGTATATCGAAGTTGGAATTCGAATAACAAAATAAAACCACCAATATGATCCCAACATGTGAACCAAAGACAGTAATCTACCATAAATGACAAATCACAACATGTGCCTAACTAAGATATTTACGTTGTAACATTTGAATAGTAAACTTATTATTAACTACAAGTAATTAAAGATCAGAAAGAGATATAATAACGACTAATCAATCAAAAGAAAAACTGAAAACTGAAGACTTAAAAACTTTTTTCATAAAAGAAGTACATATCAAGCGTAACAATACTGATCTTGTAATAAATAAATTTGAAAGCTTACAATTCTTATTTATTCATCGCGTCTTGACAAATATCTAATAATTTAAATGTTACGTAATACAGTAATCTGACTCTATTTCTATCATTAAATTGAATGTTTTTAACCTTAAACAATTCAATATAAGATTATAAATTTATTAAACACACATTTAAATTGTAGGTTAATTGAGATGAAGATAAAAATCAGTTAATTCTATTTATATAGACTACTCTAACTCCAAGGTTATCATTATCTATCGAAATAATGACGTCAATAAGAAATAAGAAACTTCAAGAATTTTCTTTCTTTTTTTCTTTTTAATATTTCCCATAAATCTAAATATTTAATTCCACTTGTACATAAGTGACCGTCTATCAATTTGATCACAATCATTGATAAAGTAATATTAATAAGATTCTTTTAACTAATATAGTGATAAACGTTAGATACATTGTTTTATTAAGTGTCTTATTTAGTTTTATTCTGTCATTGTTATTATACTTGTAGATTAGCTTCTAGTAAAAATAAACTATACATAATCAGAAATTATGATTGAATAATATTATTTTAAATAAGTTTTTCATACTCAAATAATACCTTTGTATTAGTGTCTGCATCAATTCAATATGTCTATAATATTGTGACAGAATAAATAATTTTAATGGTTAAAATCATGAGTCAGTTGAAACTAGATCATCATAAAAAAACCTGAAAGTACTGGATGGCTGTTTCGTTTTATTGTGAGACTCCTCAGAAGTGCTCATCCATGATCCCATCTCTCGAGATTTGAATCTAGAACCTATGTGTTAGCTTGATTTGTAGTTTATTTATTTTGATCTATTATTTGTTATCTACACAGTAATGTTTTAAAATGAATCTTGGATTTTCTGTAAAATAACACATATTTAATAAGAAATATACTATAGGTATCATTAACCAAGGTTTGACTTGTAAATTTCAAATAAATTGACCATTCGGTAGATTACTGTAAGTAAAAAGTAATATATTTGTTTTATCTCAATCAGTAGAAAAAGTAGATTTTCCAATGTTTCGTGATTAATATAGGCCATTTCTTCACAGAGTAAATAACCAAGTCAAAATTAAATGAAGTTTAAATAGTACAATGTTTTGTACTATTGTGTCTTATCATTTATGTAAATCTTAAATACTCAACAATTTCCCAAGGTATTAAAATACAGTTAGAGTTCACTTGAACTCGATTTCAAATTCTTACGTAAGTTGATGCAGTTGACTAGAATAGCGATGTGCAAATCAACATATCTTCAATAATTTTCAGTATATAAAGAGGGATTATGTTTGTATTAGACTCAATAAACAAATTATAAGTTTTTTTAGCTATTCATGATGTAATTAAGATATTTACTAAACTATATTTCAAGAATAAAGTATTATTAATTCAATAGAGTTTTGAGTCAGTAAAATTCTCAAGTCTTAAGCGATCTTTCATTACTTGAAATATCTGCTATGGTTTCAATCGTTATATTTTTGGTAAGCGTATGTTTAGCGAATTCGTTTATTACAGGATGGGATAACTAACCCAATGCCCAACCCTCCTCCTAAAACGGGTTTAGAACAGGCAGTACCCTCAGAGAGGCCCCAGGAGAAATTAAATTTTGTTATGCATTTTTTAATTAATAAAAATATAAGTGGTTCCTTTGTAATTTCAGATTAACTGAGTTAGAAAAATTATATTCTGACCTAGATGAACCAGTGGTTACATGCTTATGATAAGGTAAAGATTTTAGATTCCATCATGTGTGATAACAAAAGTACCACAACTAAAAATTTTCAACTAATTCTTCATCTTATGAACATTTATATTAAGAAAATAATTTCTAAATTCATCAAACATCCATAAACTGACTTCAGTAGATAAAACCTTTTAGCTAAATTGTAACAGAATCTATAGTATTACCAAATATTGAGTTCATTCATTTTAATATTCGTTTTCAGATATTTCATTTTATTTATTAAGTATTCATTCAGTGATTCTGATATTGTTAAATAATTTTGTAAAAGTATTTGTAATACAATCCAGTATTCCAACTACTTAACTCATTTAAGCAAAGATGAATAATGGCTGACAGTGGAATCCAGAATGCGCTTTTCGTCCTATTTCAGACTCGTCAGCTAGATGTATTTGCATCCTAGAGTTGGTGTTAACTCCAGGACATGAGAGTGATCAATGGCAGTCCTAAATAACAATCAGAAGATACAAGTTAAACAACATCAAGTGAATTTACCTAATTCATTGTTGACTAACATTCATGATATTCAGTATATGAAACATGTCACTATATTTTATGTTCAATATAAATACCACAGAAAATAGCATAATGTTACTTCATCAAAACCTTCAGTTCATGTATATATTTTTATCTAATGAAATATATCAAACATTCATAAAAATAAGAATCTCGAAAAAAAATCTTTGCTTAATTTTTTAATATCGAACTGAACAAAAAGTTGTTCAGAGAAAAGAAAAAAGAACAGCGTTATTGCATAAATTAGTTCACAATAGTTATGCTTGAAATGGTCCATCTGATTGTCTATTCTCTTTAATGAATTCTAACCATACTTTCATAGAGACAGAATAGTCAGTAAAATTTAATTAAATAATTTCCCTTGGGTTTATATGATGTAATAAATCCAAAAATTTATTATTAAATATGCTTGTTAATAGTTGTATATTATTGAAATAACCCTTTTGTAATAGTAAAAGAAAAACATAAAAAGATTGGAGTCCATTTTTAATTATATAATTGATAATCAGGCTAATTAATTAATAAGAAAATATATAACACAAAATTACTTTAGTAATAGATGGTTAAGATAAAATAAATGCTTAACAACTTGCTTAAATGTATTAGAGTGAAATAAGTAAATTGATGATTATCAGAAGGGGTTTTGTGAAGATGTTAGTAATTTCAATAATTGAAATCATGAGTCAATTGAAGTTAGACCACCATGGATTGATAGGTCTTGGCTTCGAATCTCGCGAGGCAGGATCCTTGATGTACACTATTAAGGAGTCCCATAATAGAACGAAACGGCCATCCAGTGCTTATAGATTTTCCATGGTGGTCTAGCTTTAACTGTTGAAATTGATGATTGTCAAATTTAAGGGAATATACTTAGATTTATCTATTTTGTCGTTTAATTCAACTATTCCTATAGAACAATGTCACTTGATTACAAACTCATATTACCTCTCGTGAAGGAATAGATTAACTTTTCATTTATATAGTACTTATTTTTCCGTAATCGAATAAAATATTATTATTAGGAAGGTCTACACAAGAAAGTAGAAATTGTCTCTTACATAGTCGTAAACATAAGTATTAAATGATGTGAGTGTAGAGGGTATGATTCAGAATTTAATGGGCCTGATTATTATGTTCAGTCAGTTATTGTTATAATACAAATTGTTATATTTCATGGCCTTCTATATGGCTTTGAAATAACTCCATCATAAAACTAGTTAGTCTTAAAAATACACTTTTTTAATTAAACTGTTTGTTGAAGAATAATAAAACCATAAAATCTTGATCTCCTACATACAAAGAACAGATAGATAACCAGCTCCTCTTTCTAGGCATATTGATTAGTAGAAGAGACAATGGTTTCATCAAACGTTTTGTATATAGAAAATCAAAATGGACAGTGCAATATCTTAATTTCTAAGGTCATCATCCAATCCATTACAATCGTAGATTAATAAAGGTCTTATTCGGTAAGATCAATCGTACTTGTACTAGCGATACTATTAACGGAGACATGAAGCCGTTAAGTGAAACTAATGAATAATGGTCCTTCATTGAAGTTTATAAATCGTTGGAAAGATAGCAATACAATGAGATGTATGACGTTTTTGATACCCACAAAATGAGTCTATATTAACTTATAACTTAGAGGTAACTCAAACAGCTTCATGTTGAAACAAAAACCTAAATAAGCTATCAACAGTAGATTGTGTGCAGCCTAAATCGTCATTATCAAGAAATCAAGGTCTATTTTTTCACCAAAACTTCGAACAGCATGCAAGCGATTGCGTCACATTCCATTGCGTCTAGCATTTTACATGTATGTGTGGAGACAAGTATACAGGGAGCAGCAATCGTGAAGTGCAACTAAGAGTGGCCGAACAAACACTTAGAAGGCTAAAAAGCAAATGAATTCAAACTGTCAAATAAGATCACAGGATAGGCAAATATCATCCGTCATTATGAAACGTTTGGTTGAGATCAGTCATAAGGTTGACATCAAGTGAGCCTTTGTAGTTTCATACGAAAATTTTCAAGGGCATATACACAGGTTTATTGAAGCCTTGGTTATAAGGAAACCGGAATTTCCTTTCTCTGTCCAGAAACGTTTCTTTATTTCCCTTATCCTACCTTGATAATACTGATTTACCGTCCAGCGTGATTTTTACAGTGTTTTTGTGTACTTCATTTCCGCTTACCTTTTAATTTGTTTAGTTGACCTTTTATTTTTTATGTATAATGTGTAAAGTATATGTGTGATTACATTGTTCGAAATGCATTGCGCAAATATATCACATAATTCTGATAACCTTCGGCTATTCATCGTATTAACCACATTAACAGAATAAACCGAATTAATTTTATTTCATTGCTTTTCATTGGCTAGCTTCATACAGCCTAAAATTACAGGGAGTATTATATTTTTAAACAAATGTTTGACTTAATATACATAGTGAAGTCGATATGAAAGTCCAAAACGAAACTTTAAACCACACAAAATGTATGATTAAAGCATGTTTACAATTAAGATGTATTTGTATCTCAAAAAGTAGTAATCGAACTTAGAGGAGGTGGCATAGTGTTCAGTAATCATCAAAGTGAAAACCGTATCACATAATCAAGATGGAAATAACCAATGAACGAAGTTACTTGATCTGATTAGGTGAGTACAAGTAAATGATAAAAGATATTTAAAAAAAGCCTGTTTTTAATGTTAAACTCTACACATACGTTCAATGGAAAATGCATAATGCCTATTAGATTTGGAAAAATCGAGTAAACATTGGTGTTGGTTGTTTGTTATTTAATTTAGATGTCATACCAGCGTACAATTTTAACTTAATTTTTCCATCAGGTCCCTGTCGATAGCACTTCTGAAAACTTCACTACCTTTCAGACGAAGATTTCTAGAAACACGTTAAAAACGTCTGGTAGAAACTCTTCTCTCTGTTTTTCCAATAAACGTGCTACCATAACTAAATGAAAATTCGTAAATACCGTGCTGTGTGCTACTTATGTCGATATAAGTAGTATATAAAGCTAGTCAGGAATAAAATGTCTAGTAGCAGAAGATCAAGGAGGAAAGAACGGGAACAGAAAACAATTGGTATGGGAATGTGGCAACAATAAAGTTTGTGACAATTAATTGACATTTTGCAAATGAAGTATTAACTGTATGGTTTTCAGATTTTATAAGGACGTTCTGTAATTTTGTATTCAAATACATTCGATTGTCTTGATTTATGTTCTCATTCATTACAATACCACTGAAAATGTGTGATGTTATGTTTCACCTTCTGTAGTTATTATGATTTTAGGCCCTATCTTGAATAATCATATAGACTTCACTAAATTATATCAAAGTGACTAGCAGCGAAACCCAGTTTAGACACGCGTTCCGTCCTAATTGTGACTCACCAACTGAATAAACCTTCATCTCAGAGTTGATGTTCCTTCTGGGACTCAAACCTAGTACCGTACGCTTCAGACGTTATTGTGTTATCCACTTAGCTACTGAGTCCTGATGAAGAGTGCTAGTCGGTAGCCCACGAGGAGTAACAGGCTTAAGTTAGTAAGTAAATTATATCAAAACTGTATTGATATTACTAATACCCTTATATAATTTTAATCTATTTGCAGTTAATGTAAAGCTATATAATATAATGAATTCATATTTATTCAATATATCATATTCTTCTTCATTTATTTAAAGTGCGATTAAGTTCAATGAAATTACATTAAAATATACCAAAAATGAAAATTATATTATTACACGCAAGTATATTATTAAATTAACATATTTATTATTATTATTTTCTAATGAATAATGTAAAATATAAGATACATTTATAGGTGAAATATACATACCAGACTACAACATGAAAACAGTATATAATTAAATGTAAGAACATTTTACACACACACAAACACACACAAACACGCACAAAAAAGGAAAAAAATTAAACTTTTTATTAAACTTGGTAATGAATATTTTGTTTGTTTGTTTATTTTTGAGTTTTAACTCATATATTTTCGTAAGAAATAGTATTCATGAAATAAACTAATCTCAGATTTTCCTTCTTTTTATTTACAATTGGGATAAATCTGATCTAATTCTTCTTTAGGAACCGTTGCTACACTTAAACGACTTTTTTTATTATATTTTTTATAATTTTGTTGATAATCATTAGATGATGTAATAAATTCTTGAATATTATCATTTTTTTCTTGTTCTTCTAATATTTTCTCTTCTTCTTCTTCAAATATTAAACAACCAACACCCATAATTCCAACAATTTCATCTAAAACATGACCCCATGCATTTCTAACATCATCAGTAAATTCTTCATAAATTAATCGTCCCCATGTCATTAAAATTGCTTCTTTTATAATCTAACGGTAAAGATGGAAATAGTTATAAATATAAAAAGAAAATTTACAAATAAAGAATAATTATTGCTGATCCAAGAGAGATAGTCTTTTTTTTAAGTGTTTAGTTAAAGTAAGCTCAAAACAGTAGAGTTTTTTTGTATGACTTGGATAAAAGTATATAACTAAATGTTCACTATGTACAGGGTATATTTGTTTCAAGATGGTCGTTGGAAGTAGTCAACAGGAAACCCTGAACCCGAGTTTCATGCTAAATGGCACTCGTCATCAAGGTGTACCTGTAATTTTGAGGGGGCTGATCCTCGATGACGGATTTGATCTCCTGTCACTCTGTTTCACAATCAGAGACGTTACCACTGAGCTATCCGGGTCGTGACTGACCTCCTGTAGGACTGATATGTATTTACAATTGATTGATGACTACTTGATTGACAGGATTCGATCTGCACTCAGAAGGTCCTGACATACATGACATTGATCACCACCTAGTGAATAATCAATTTTAAGTATTTTTTTTACATATTTTTTTACCAGATCTGTGTATTAGGATCTCATTATACTGTAAATTAAAGCTTTCACCTCACTTATCAATATCACATAAATAATTATTCAGTTATATATACACAATGACTGTAAAATCGTAAGTAAATCGAAAATATTCTGTATTCATATTGACAAAACTTTAAGTCACTGAATAATATATCTGCGTTTTAAAGATGTGCGTAATTGTCGTAAAGTGTCTAGGTTTCAATCGAATTATTTATTATTAGTCAGAGAAATGGAGATAGACCTGATAAAAATGAACAAGAACTGGATGGAACCAGGAAGGAAGGCCCAGGACAGAGTAGGTTGGAGAATGCTGGTCGGCGGCCTATGCTTCATTGGGGGTAACAGGCGTAAGTAAGTAAGTCTAGGTCGTAGTTGTTATATCTGGAAGGTTTTAAAGTACATAATACAGTGGCATCTCAAACTATGAAGAAATGACCATTCAAAGATTGATATTTCTCAGTGATTATTTATATATATTCAGGTCGTCGTTTAAAATGCACACTGAACATTATTCACAAACCTTCTTTTCAATAACACAAAGATTAATTACCAAACAACCAATTTCAAAGGTTTATTGTTGTTATTGACAGTGATAGAAAATATTCAATGCTGTTGAAGTCAGTTTTTACGTTTTAAGATTTTTAGATATAGCACAACTACTTATCTAATTCAATATGTGGAGTCATTCTAATAAGAAGATACGGAAAATGCAATAAAGACTATTCTTCGCTTTATTAAACCAATTTCTAATTTAGGTATTTTTTTAATAAAAATCTTTTATTGAATCTTATTTTACAGTTTACATTATCCGTTTCTAGTTCTTATATTCAACATGCATGCAGATAACTTTGAGCAGCATTTTATTAAATGAAAAGAAAATACGAGAATAGTTTGCTTGACCTAAGACAAAGAGGTTTACAGCCCATTACTTCAATCCAATATTCTATAAAAATCTTTGTAAAAAACATTTTTGATTACAGAAAACTTATATACATATATTTGGTTATTACGATTGTATAGATTTTCATTACATTTTCTTGATGGCAACTATAGAAATCTAATACTGTTAGGTACCAATGTGTTAAGAATATTTGGCTGTTGTAGTTGAGTTACCAAGCCATGTGAATCTGTGTTCAACTAGA
Source organism: Schistosoma spindalis (assembly GCA_946903255.1). Taxonomy (NCBI): domain Eukaryota; kingdom Metazoa; phylum Platyhelminthes; class Trematoda; order Strigeidida; family Schistosomatidae; genus Schistosoma; species Schistosoma spindalis. Next base: position 68,175,124 of record OX336416.1, on the reverse strand, counting down.
AATTCCTTTTTTTTTAATTGCAAGCATTAATAAAAATAAACCAGTTGATAGCTACACTAACTTTTAGTGTGACCTACATATTCACCAATAAATAAATTACAATTCAATGTAAAGTTGATTGATTCTATGCTCGAACTTAGTCGATTGTGCAAAGCAATATACAAGAATCTATCAAGTTAAGCTGTCATTCAACTGAATGACGGGGATACTCAACTTAATGAAGAATGAGAACTGTAAACTTACAACTTATTAGCTAATTAACATTTATTTTACTCGATTGTATATCTCATTTAACCAATTATAGTATAGAAACATAATTTTATTATAAAATGAAATTAATTAATTCTTAAAAATGTAATTTCTGTGATTAGTTTATAATTAAATAGAATATATGGAATATAGATTACATAACTAACCTTGAAATATTCAATTTTCATATTACTTATAGCAGCGTGTTTTGCTCCAAGTAATGCCAATTCTTCATATAATGACTTACTGTCACCTTCTAATGCTTTAACAGCCATATTTATTACTCTCATAACTTTTGCTGAATGTTTTTTACAATCTGGACTATCCACAAGTACATCAGGACTAAGATGGCTAGAAGTATGAAAAAATATATATATATATAATGAATTATAAAGTATTTACTTTGTAATTTCAACTTGTCATGACATTCAACTAACAAATGTATACAAAAAAATGTTTTATAAAATTAGTTTTCAATATGGGCTAACACCAAGTGATTGTTCAGTGACAATCACAAAGTAACATATGATCTATTCTAGGTTGACACTTCTCAATTGTGCACATAAAAATAGCCGTGAATCAAACCCAAAAATATCTCAGTCTCACAATAACTTACTTACGCCTGTTAACCCTCGTAGAGAAACATAGGCTGACCACCAGCATTCTCCATCCAACTCTATCTTGAGTAATCCTTTCCAGGTCCTTCCAGTTGCTATTCATCCTTTTTTATATCTACTTCCATTTCCCGACGTAGTGTGTTCTTTAGTCTTTCTGTTTTGCATTTCTCTTCAGGATTCCAAGTGATGCAGTTTGATTATCCAAATGTATTTTTATCTACTTTCAACGTCTTTTCCTAATTTCCTCTTCAGATGAAAGTTGGTTTGTTCTCATCCACAGTAAGCAGTTGCAGATTGTATAAGTCTCATAATAAGCAGGAAGTCTAAAGAACGTTAGTTAATTCTTTATTTGTCTAATGTCACAGAGCACATATACGCGACTACTGGCACGGTTATATTTCACTTCCAATTTCTTAATGCTAATCAATATTTTCATTACAAGTCACCCTGCTGTTTAAATGTTAAAATAAAACGAGAAAATCCACGATATTGTATAAATAAAAGTAATTAAGTATTCACTATGGATAACTGCATTGAACACTTGTTTTTTATTAAATTCACTTGTTGTTTTACTTGTATCTTTCCATTGTTATTAAGGACTGCAATTGATCAGTCTCATGTTGGTATATGTGCATTCTGTGTGGATTGCCTCGGTATAGCCTTCAAACACAAGCTTTTTTTAATCAAAGATGAATAGTGGCTAGTAGTAGAATCCAGGACGGGAGTTTTGTTCTGTTTATGAGTCATCAGTTGAATGTACCCACTTCTCATAGTTTATATTCATCCCAGGACTTGAACCCAGTACCATTCGCTTCAAACGCTATCATGTTAACCATTTAGCCACCTGCTTATGCAGGTGGCTATCAGGACTCAGTAGCTAAACAGATATCGCGATGGCATTTGAAGCAAACGGTACTGGGTTCGAGTCCCGGGGTGGACATGTACTCTGAGATGCAGGTACATTCAGTTGATGAGTCCCAAATTCAAAGTAACGCGCGTTCTGGATTCCACTGCTAGCCACTATCTATCTTTGCATAAAAAGTGTATTTTTATGAAAAAAATTTATTCAGTTTCAATATTTTTATGAACACAATAAAGTATGATATCAGTTACTTAATCTGTTATAAAGTTTACAGATTGTTAAATAAACTTGAAATTATGATAAATTTGTTTAACAGAAAGGTGTAGTTAGTTTTAAATTCAAATATGTAAATTAAAGTCTTTTTTTCCATGGTATTATTTTATCGAAATGTATAAATAGTTACTGATCTCTTCTATTGTTAATAACTGTTATCATCATTTAAAATAAATCGAAAATATATTCGTTAATTTAATGCGCACTATTTCGTTGTTTGTAGATAGGTAAATATTGAGGAATATCCTAATTAAGTCATTTGTTCAATAAAATTTTATTTAAATAAGAAAGATTGTTTCAGTGAAGAGTTCTCTTTTTGGCGAATTCATTTCGAAAGCTGTAAAATGGCAAATATGTATACTTACTTATTTTCATCAGGATGATAATAATTACAATAATAATGATAATAAACTTCTGTTAGACATGGTGACAATGAGATAGAATAAACGAAGGTATTCATGAAATTGTTTGCAAACAGTGAAACTAATAATCGTTTGATTGTTAACGACTTAAATATTCATCAAAAGATAGATAAGGAAATTATCCTTTGGAAAGGATGGCTCAGCGTGATAAGACAAAATGTCTAAACTGAGACTAGATTTAATCAGGAAGATCGTAGAAATAGAAATAAACCATTTGGGCAAAACAGATAACTATAAAGGAAGAAGGGTATGAAAAAAAATCGTAAGACAATAAGATCATGGTAGAAATGTTTGAGTCAATCTTTTTTGGATACATAATTCTGGTTTTTTCAGGTCTATGGCTGCTGCTTCAGTAACGCCAAGAAGATGCAATCTAATTGTCTTTGGAAGACTTCTACATACCTTGTAGATAACATTGAACGCAGAGTCCGTCTTGATTAAGTGACCTGTGTTCACAAGGTATTCGATTATTGAACTTTTTATTGATGAATATTTAAGCCGTTAACAATCAAACGATTATTAGTTTCCCTGTTTACAAACAATTTCATGAATACCTTCGTTTATTCTATCTCATTGTCACCATGTCTAACAGAAGTTTATTATCATTATTATTGTAATTATTATCATCCTGATGAAAATAAGTAAGTACACATATTTGCCATTTTACAGCTTTCAAAATGAATTCGCGAAAAAAAGAGCTTTTCACTTTTCATTATTTAATGTTTTAATGGACGTATTCCGTATACCATAAAATTTTATTTAACACATTAGCAACTATTTATTTTTTGGCACAAATCATAACGACTAACCCCATTAAATATTTTAATACTATCAATTACACAATTGCAATTCATCAAAATAATAACTTAATAAGTAGTATTGACCGTTTTTTATTTAAAAAGAATAACAAAATAACAACAGCAACAACAATCAAATCAATTATACTGATCACACTTACATGTGCTTATATACACAGTATGTTCTTCTAATCTTATTTAACTTATAAACTTCAAATAAGTAAATGAAATACATTTAAACCTTTCAAATGTTTCTTTCATGAATGAATACCTTATCATCATTTTTATAAAAATAGATTCACCATATTAACAATAAATATCACAGTAATTTTTCATTATAGAAATTGTCAAAAATATAAATTCAGAATATCATTTTAAAAAAATATTAAAAAAAGATTTTTATTTTGTCTCTATGTCGTTAATAATAATAATAATACTTTTAATAAATAATAAAACAAAACAATCTGTCATGGAATTTTGTTTATATAAATACTACATATTTATTATTATTATTATTTTGGTAGGCATGATTTAAAATAATGTGAAATATACCGAAACAAAATGAAACTCATATGTTGTCCCAACAACAACAACAACAAATAACAGCAACCAACATATAAATGAAATTGAATTTCGTGTCTAATCGAATTATTCATTTCATAAATATAACACGTAAATAAAGTAAAAAAAAAAAGAAAGAAACCACTACTATTTCTTCGACTAGTTTTCAATTAAAAATAACAATAATCCATACATATATACATATATATATCGTCGCTATGGTAAAGTTGTTTGGAAGACGATAAATATTCTTCAAATGAAATGAAGTGGAATATTTAAACAAACTTTATATGATAACAAAATGAAATGTATATTTCGTTTCTAATTGTACACATGTATATTGAAGATGATTGTTTACATGGGAAGAATCTGTATTCAATTCATTGTTTGTTATCATATGATGAATTTTACTATAATTTACATGAGTATTTTTAGACAACAATTTTTTTAATCAAAATATAATTTGTATCACGTCTATTATTGTTTAAATGTTTACTGAAGCTTTCATCAAGAAAATTCTCTACGATTAAGAAAGAATAAATACTGGGGTGATATTACAGTATTGAGATAAAGTTATTAATTTATAAAGGAGATATTCACTAGTTGAAATGTTCTAAGCCACTGAATTAAAAAACTATTTGTTCAAAATTTTAATTTTATTCAATTGACAATACAGAGGAACTAATCAGTAGTCTAAATTTATCTTCCTTAGCGATACCCTCATAAGGAGTTACAGGTTAAAACAAAACAGTTATTCAGTGCACCAGCTTAAAATAGACCATCATAAAAATCAAATGAATATTCCATTCATTTGTGCTTCTATTGTCAAACAAGTTTATTCAAATCAAAATTGTAGGCTTAACATACTGCTATAATTTCTTGAAGAGAATAAGTTGAAATTATATATATCAAAGAAATAGTAATCAGTCAAACATCATAACATTTAACAGATAACTGATATTTATTATGATAATTACTAAAAGGTAACCAGTTGTTGAATGTAATGTCTCAAGCATAGTTATTCATTCTTCTAAAAGACAATAGATTTGCTTCTTTCATCATTGTATCCTTCAGTTTGATTAAACATAACAAACTTGATCCCTTATAAACAATACGTATTTCTAACACCATTTACAATTTGCTCATGATCTTTGATATATCCTTTATATAAATAATAAATAATAATACATCAGTTCATTCAGCAGTTAACTTTATTCTCGACAATAATTGGTCAGATGAACTGTGTTTAGGTAACTTTTTATTGAGTTCATTTTTGAAATTTCAATGTTTAATAGAAAATATTCTAAAACTTATGGATTATTACACAGATACATTTAATTCAATGGTTTATTACATCATGATTTAACTACGTTATACTTGTAGATATACAAGTTGATGAAGTCAAAGCTGAATTTTGATTAAGATCATGAACTGGTTGATGTTAGACCACCATGAAAAACCTGGAAGCACTGGACGGCCATTTCGTTGCATAACGGGACTCCTTAGTAGTGTGCATTCACAAACGCAGGGCTTTTGGTCTCGCGTGCGAACGCTTAACTTCTAATCTTTTGTCAAAATACTCCTAAAGTAATCTTAAGTTATGATACAAAGAAAAAACTTCATTTACACAGTTAGTATATTGACATTATGAAAATAACATTTTACACAGAAACAAATACAAATTGGAATTATCTATGAATAACTTTCACTCAATCCAAAATTAATAAAAATCCCGTGTACCTCTACAAATCTTTCACAAAGTGAAATATTTGAACATTTTTGTGTTCAGTTGATTTGTAATTTACTTTTGGTATGGCTGGTGCTCTAATAGACAGTTGTTTTAAATCTAATCCCTATATTATTAATCATGAATTATCCTGTGAAGAAATTCCCACTTAAAAAAACATTATGATGTATTTATAATTATAAAACTGGGAGCCCATAAGTTGTTGTTACATTTAAGAAGATTACGATATCACCTAAGACCAGAGAACGAAATGAAAGTAATCAACACAACAACAGAACAAGCCAAATTATTCCACTGTGCTCCATCCCTTCCAAACAGAGGGAGAAGACCAGATTCAACCAAGGGAAATGTAGATTCCAAAAGCAGTTAAAAGCAGGAATGAACAAGAATATAACTCATATGTGTATAAACAACACAAAAGTGTCTTTAAAAAATGTCACAAAATAGCGTACTAAAAATGGAAAGGAACCAATGACATTTAAGGTCTTCTCGGGTGAGCAATATAAGCTAAAAGTAAAAGTGGGCGCTTTTGGCGCGAAATCGAGAAGGTCAAATTTCCATGATCAAATTATAAAAATGAGACATTTACCACGTGATTTCTGGGTATCTAACATCCCTAAAATACAGTATGGGTAACCAACAATACATGTCACTTAAATAAAGTCATTTATTTATATCCTCTATTTCAATATCATTGTTCTGTATTAATATCCTATTCTTTAGACATCATGTATTCTATCCCTTACAAAGAGAATTTAATTTGCAAACACTAAAAATGCATACCAGAACATTGATCTACTAGTATATTGTGTTTTATATTAAACATAAGCTAAATGTAATCGATCTGGTTAAAAAAATCATTATCATATAGGGAAACTATCTATGATTGCATAATCATATTAATCAAAATATTCTATCGGAAATGAACTAGAAAAGAACAAATGAAATGAATTATGTATATATCACATATTTATAGTTGCTAATCAAACATTTAAATGAATATGATAAATTTAAAAATAAAATCAATTATTCATGACAAGATAAAATATTCTCATGTTGATTGGAACTAATTATAATTAACTAATATTAGTAATAGTCAACACGGCGGTTTATGCTCCATTAAAAGTAACAGGAGTAAGTAAGTAAGTAAGTAAGTAAGTAAGTAAAGTAGTAATTAATAGTTAACATGATATACTTAACCTTATTTGAAAAGAGAAAAAATAAGGAAAGAAAATGTTTACAAGGGAAAATTAGTTAAATAAAATAAAGTATTCAATGAAAATTTCAACGGATAGTTGTTCATTTGTGAATAACTGTAATATTTTAAAATTTAAAGTTCATACATTTAAGATTCTTAAAGATTCTGTTCTCTTCACGCTATTGAATAAGAATATAATAGTTATTACTCGAAAAATTCTATGAAACTATAGTATTTTGATTCCATTATCTGTTCTTATAATTGATTGATCACTAGGTGGTGATCAATGTCATGTGTGTCAAATCCTTCTTAGTGCAGATCGAATGCTATCGACCAAGTTGCAATGTAGCCACTAGTCTAGGTGACTCGACGCTGCGTGCACTATGTTGAGATAAGATGGTGGTTGGAGGTAGTTAACAGGAAACCCTGGACCCGGGTTTCTTGCTACTTAGCACTCATCGGGAAAGTGTACCTGTATTCTTGAGAGAACTGGTGCTCACTGACGGATTCGATCCCGTGTCACCCAACTTCACAGTCAGAGACGTCACCACTGAGCTATCCGGGCCGCGACCGACCTCCTGTAGGACTGAGATGTAATCACAATTGATTGATCACTGGGTGGTGATCAATTTCATGCGTGTCAAGTCCTTTTTATAACTAATAGTCATCTCAATCTTAACGTGGCTGAAATTTGCTAGTCTCGGATTTTCCCTAGAACTTTAACGACTCCGCATATGATGATTTATTAGAGATGAATTCTCAAAATGTTGTAAATGAATGTGAAATAAAACGAATGATTGTCCCAATATATTAGGGATTTATTGATTCTGACATATAAATTACTTTATCAATTATGCAAAGTTATAATTTCAGTATTTCCTATTATTATTATACAATTGAAATAATGATTGATTCTTATCATATTTTTAAAAAATTCTCTATATCAGATCAGTTCTTTGATTAATATTAGTGTAATAGTTTAACATGGTGTTCCTTGGTGTTTCTTTACTTGTTTCAATGGTTCATTGTTAGTTCTAGATGTATTATATATTTGAATTGAAATAATTACAGTTTTCAGTAATCATATTCTTTTCTATTTGGTACTTGGTTTGCTATAAACTTTTAATTATCTATAAGTAAACGAATAAATCATCAGAAAAATAAAATATTTTATCTAATTAAATTTTTTCTTTAGTTGATAAAATTACTTTAATTACAATGTGTTTCTTTTACTATTGTCAGTTATGCAAATTAATATATATATATATATATATATATATATATACTTCAGACAATGGAAGATGACCACCTAATTTCGTGAATTGCTTGAAGTTCGGCACTAAGACCATTGGATGCCGGCTCAGTGGTTTAGATGTTAAGCGTTCGAGCGCGAGATCGATAGGTCCTGGGTTTGAATACCTCGTGCGGAATGCGCACTGCTGAGCAGTCTCTTATTAAGCCGAAACGGCCATTCAGTGCTTCCAGGTTTTTCATGGTGGTCTAGCTTCAGTTGACTCATGGTCTCAACTATTAAATAAAATTTTGTAGTTTAAGTTTGAAGTATTTCTCAGTAGTTGTATTTTCTTCCCATATTAAGCGTCATTGGTGTTTATAATTCATATGCGTCGTAGTTGTGACAGATAAAGCTAGAAAATGTATGCAGTCTTGAAAAAAAAGACAAACAATGTGTGATTAAATATCATTTCTTCCAAGTGGTTATTTCAATGTAAAATATTAATAAGTGTGAAAGTATTCACTTATCAGTAAGTGAAAATAAAGAATATTAACTAATAACAATATAAATGTCATCAATGTCCAAACAAGTATATCGATCCATTTTTAAAGAGAAAAATAACAGAAGTAAACTTTAATATAGTTGCGATTTCTCAGTTAATGATCACAGTGATAAAGATTGTATAACTATTTGTAATAAATGAAAAGTACAAATTAATAGTGTACTCGTAGTATTAATTAGAATAATGAAAGTTCTGGTCAATAGTTCGATAGTCAATTTGTGTCAAACTTGGATAAATAGACTTTAAAGTAATAATCACAAAACATTAATAAGATTGCATAATAATACAAAATAATTAACAGTTCAATACAGGAGTATTTAATCAACTCTGAACACATCGTTCTGAAGGAGTTTTCTTTTAAAATAATCTATACAATCAAAGGAATTGAATCGAAGGGATGTCGAATCAAAAACCTATGTACTTCTGATTTAATTTGACTATTGTACTTACAATCATTCGGAATCAAATATAATTGTCTCTGTTATCTTTATGCACAAATCTTAGTATTATTATTATTGTTATTATTATTGGTTAAACATCGATTATTAATCTCCACAATACATGATTTATTTACTTCTCATTCATTTAACCTTATTATGTCTTACTAATAATTTTTTACACATTATAATCTTCTACCAAACATTTGATCGGATTTATAATTGCCCTATTATGTCTCTCACCTTGTCTGACCCATATTTTTTCTAATCAAGTATCTTAAATTTTCATTTAACACATAAGCTGATCCAAATTAACATTCTATATGAGTCGTTTCAACATTAACAATTGAATTTTAATAGTCGAATTCATTAGTCAATTAAAGCTAGACCATCAAGGAAAACCTGGAAGCACTGGATGGGACTTCTCAGCAATGCTCATCCACGATCCCACCCGCGCGGTTCGAACCCAGGACCTACCGGAAATGTCTAAAGCTTTTTTTGGATTAAAAAACGGTATATAAAAATAGTCAGTCAGTCAGTCAGTAACAACGTGGAACTTCGTACATGCGTACATCAGTTCGAGTTGCCATACCACTTTAGCACAGAGATTCAGTTATCGATTCAAATCCCGTAGTGGTAGAGGTAGTGATAGGAAACATTAAGGTTTGATGATGTTATTTAAAGAGTATAGTCCAGAGGAATAGATTTAGAAAGAACATAAAGGACATGAAGAATTCAGAAGATTAGAATTTCGAAGAACACAAAGAGCGGATGCACCTGCGCCATTGCAAACAATTTCCAGCCATGTCATTCAAGGTCTCTAACTATCGGTTGCTATCATCTCGCGGTCCCCAACCAGGTAGTTTACACCTACCAACATGGCTCAGTCCACTTGTCAATGACTTCATGGATTTGTGCCATGTTTTGGTCTGGCCGCCCCTAGCTTTCTTCCAACCTGCTCCTACACCATAAAACATCGCACGTCGTTGCAGTCGGTGGTTGGACATACGTAACACATGTCCCAGCCATCTCAACTGATTAAGTTTCATTACTTCATCAATTGATTTGCCATCCTTACCTAGTACTCGTTTCCTAACAACTGAGTTACTTACTCGGTGGTCCCAGGATGTACGAGCAATGTTTCGAAGACACCTATGATCAAATACTAGTAACCTACGAATATCCTCTACTCTTACTGGCCATGTTTCACTGCCATAAAGTAGGACGGAACGAACTGCTGCGCAGTAAACACTTCCTTTGGTTGATAGACGGATATCTCGCCTATGCCACAAATGACGCAAGTTGGCAAAAGCTAGTCGAGCCTTTTGTATCCGTGCTGAGATTTCGTCACACACCAGACCACAAGGGCTGATGAGACTTCCGAGATAAGTGAAGCGGTCGACACGCTCAACTACTTCACTCCTTATCACTAGTTCGGGTGTCGATGCAACCCAATCCTGAAGCAACATTTTGCATTTCGAGGGAGAAAATCGCATGCCGAACATGCTTGCATTGTTGCTTAGAGTGGTCAGCAGACTCTGCATTCTGTCAGCGTCTTCACCAAATAGAACTATGTCATCGGCATATTCTAAGTCAATAAGTGAATCTTTCGGTAGAAGTTCAACCCCTGGAAAGTCAGATGTGGAAAGTGTTATCTCTAAAAGCACGTCAATGATAAAGTTAAACAAGAATGGAGAGAGTGGACATCCCTGACGAACACCACTTGAGGTAATCAGTTCTGATGACAGTTAGCCATAAGCTCTCACTCGACCAGTTGTATTCGAGTAGAGAGCCTTCATATGGCTATTTTACTTCTTTGGTACTCCTTTCAGTGACAAACACTGCCACAAAATCTCACGATCAACATAGTTGAATGCCGCCTTAAGGTCGAGAAATACGACTATTGTGGGGCGTCTGAATGTGTGTCTATGTTCTAGGGCCTGACGTAGTGTGAATATCTGATCTATACAACCACGTCCAGGTCGGAAACCAGCCTGGTTTTCTCTAGTCTGCTCTTCACGAGCTTTGGTTAGACGTCGAAGTATTATTGAAGCTAATATTTTAGACACTATATTGGTCAAACTAATTCCTCTGTGATTGTCACAGGAGGACTTTCGTCCTTTCTTATAGACTGGCACAATCAGTGATTGAGACCAGTCAGATGGGATTACGTCCAGTTCCCAGATTCTACCTAAGACCTCAGTCAATCTCGCTGCTAATACTGGACCGCCATCCTTAAAAATCTCAGGGGTAAACCTGTCAGGGCCTGCTGTTCTCCCACGCTTCAGATTTCCTATAACTTTTTCAACTTCGTAAAATGTTAGAGGACCTACATTAACTTGCCATTCAGGTAGATTGGAGATCGTGGGAAACCGAAGTGTGGCTGAAGGCCAGTTGAACTGATCCCTAAAGTATTCTGCCCACCGATCCAGTCTCCTGGATTGAGAATGAATAATATGTCCATCTTTCTCTGCGATTGTTTTGCTAACAGTTGGGTTCCTAATACCGGTTTCTTTAACAAGTCTGAACAGTTGCCTGCTGTTACTTATTGACACTGCCTTTTCCATCTCTCTTGCTTTTGCTACCCACCACTGTTCACGATCATTGCGTAGGTTTCTTTTCAGTTTGCGCTTAAGATGACTCCGCTCTTCGTTATATTCAGAGCCAGATGGAATGAGTTTTCGAGCATCTATCAGTGCGGTAGACGCTACTCAGATCCAGAATTTCTCCCTAAACTTATGATTTACCGTACTTGCAGACATCACTGCTGTTTCTACAGCTTTTCGGAAGTCATTCCACGATGCCTTGGGGCGGGTATCACTTACATGACTGTCTAACTGTTTTTCTAGTTTTTCCTGAAATATACTCTTAGCTTGACTATCATTAAGCAGGACCCTAAGGGGTTTCCTTGCAGCATGTTTCCTACGTCCAGTAAGACGTAGACAAATACGCGCTCGCACTAGAGCATGATCTGAGTCTAAGCATGTGTTCCAGAATGAGCGACAGTCTTCCATCGAGCCCCTCCATCGGTGGCTGATAGCGATGTGATCTATTTGGGTCAAACGTTGAGACGAATTAGGGGGTCACCATGTCAAAAGATGTTTTTCCTTATGCTTAAACTTAGTGTTTGCAAGAAAAAGGCGGTTATCTGAGCATAGCTGCAACAGACGCTTGCCGTTATCTGTTCTTTGAGCCGCGACACCATAAGATTCATCCAGATGTCTTTCCCTTTCGCTTAGTTTACCTACTTGAGCATTAAAGTCACCAGCCACTATTACTACATCAGAACGCCTAGCTTTTCGGAGAAGGTCGGAAAGCTTTCTGTAAAACTCATCTTTTACATCATCTGAGCTGCAGTCAGTGGGAGAGTAGGCAGAGACAACGAAGAGGCAATGACGAGTGTACCTATCTTTTCGAGTCCTTACTGTTCCGTTTAGTTGGACAGCGCACAAACGACTGTCTACTGGGATCCAGTCTAAGAGATCTGGTTCTGCCCTAGGACTCAATGCTATACCTACTCCAGCGAGGCCACGGGAAGCAGCATCAGGGCTTCCAGATACACGAAGCGTAAATCCAGTTAGTTCGTTACTTTGACATGGTGCGGTCAAATGAATGACACTACTAGGATCCTGTGTGCGCGTTTCGGAGACGCAGCACACATCGATGGAGCGAGATTCTGAAGTCCTAGCTAAGGAAGCCTGTTGTCCTATTTGGCCCAGTGTTCGGACGTTGAAAACACCTACGTGTAGTTTGGAGCGTGGTTTCAGGAGACCAGGAATAACATTCTGAGTACTCGAATTGTTTGCACTAGCGGGGCGAGGTGATGAAGGGTCGTTAGAAGGGTTAGTCGTGGAGATAAGAGAGTCATTAAGAGGTGTAGGAAGGATTTGAATGTGACCAACTTGGTCTCGTGTGCTGTTACGGGTATGAGGGCTGATGTCACTTCCTGGCTGCCCACACCGTGAAAGGGTATTTCTTGAGGAACCTGAAAAGGAAATCGGATTAGTGTTGGCCTTAGCTACCTGGGTGCGCGACCACAGAGCCCAAGGGACAACTGCTTGAGGCCGGTCGCGCACGGCCTTTTTGTGGGAGGTTTTTAATGTGTTAGCTTCGTTTTTCAAAGGGCCTTACCGCCGGAGACAGAAATCCGTGGGGTAAGGTGAGGTGTGACATTTTTAGGGTCAACGTTTTCTAACCCCTTCCTTCCTTGTGAGAAGGCAGGATCGCTGCAGATGCTGGTTGTCCGAGGGAAACACCTTACTGCTGTCACATCTCTGTACAGTCAGCAGTACGACTTCGCCCTCAGAAATTTCTCAGCAGTGTGCATCCACGATCCTGCTCTCCGGATTGTTTAACAATCGTAAATTCACATGCTTTAACTTTAAACAATGTACGTTATTCTTAACCTGACCATTTTTTGGATTATTAATTTAGATATATGAATTGTAGAACTTGAAGAGAATTTATCGAAAAGAATCTTTTATTTTCGTTCAAATAATACTCGTATAATATGTGTATCCTCTAAATACACAATTCACAATAACAATCACTAGTTAGGATATAAATTAATAATTAATCACTTAATTAACTAATTTGTTATTTAAACTGAATATAACCAACTAATATTCAATTGTTCAAATGCTTCGTTCAAATATAATAAATCTATACAATACATTCTGTTCATTCATTTGTCTCAAAATATATTTCCTGTTTTTTTTTAGCGTATTAAAACACTGATAATTATCTAACATTATGTTAACTTAACGTTAAATAGGATAAAGATCCTTATAGTGATAATAATAATAATAGTAATAATAATTCTATTCGATTACTGAATGAAATAACTTGACATAATAGACTGTTATTGAAATATAAAAAAACATTTTTAGATAATAAAGTCTATACATTATGATAAATAATATAGATACGTCCAAACCTTTTACGTCAAAATGAAACTTCTAGTTGAATATAGGTTTTTTCTTTTCCAAATGCTCATGAAGAAATCATATCATCAAAAGGTAGTTCATATGAATATCAACTGAAGAATATTAGTTACATAGAATCAATGAATGTTTTATCGTGAATAAAATGTTTTAAGTAAAAACTACCAAGTGTTTTAAATGAAGTCAGCTTTGTTGACTTGATGAATCAATTGGAGCTTGACCACCATGGAAATTCTGGAAGCACTAGATAGCTGTTTTACCCTAGTACAGGACTTCTCAGCAGTGCGCATCAACGATCTCGTCCGCGAGATTCGAACACGGGACCTATCGGAAATGTTTAATTTTTTCGTTTTTTTAATAAAACGGAACATAAAACTAGAATACACGTTAAAAAAATAATAATTTTAATAAAATAATCTCTATAATTATTCCTGGAAATTTTTAAACACTATAAACACCACTTGATGTTGTTCGCTTGTATTAGCCCATTGATGTTTAAGACTGCAATTGATCAGTCTCTTGTTGGTAAATATGCATCCAGTGCGGATCGTCTCGATATTACTTAAAGGTGCAAACTCTATAAGCAAAGATAGAAAGTAGCTATAAATCCAAATTAGTTCTATAGTAAGTATGACTACAATTCAGAATTTACAATTTATGAAAGTAATTAATGAATTAAGAGTGGATTGTGTGCGTTAGAAATACTTTGAATCTATTATCTTTAACATGGAAGCATATATTTTATTTATTAAGTAATAAGATTTGACAAACATACTCATTTCTTACTTCCGGCCTAATGATATGATGAAGTTACTTGAAAGAATATAGTTGAGCAAAGAGACAATCTACTTGAGTAATCAGCCAATGAATCTTAATTGAAAAAATATTAAAAGATAAATCTAATAGCTTTCCTAGCAAATGCAGATGAAGACATCCGGTGTAGCAGCATCCTCTGCAACAGTAGACCTTAACATGCACAAATGAAAAAGCGAAATCCTCAAATACAACACGGAGAACACCAAACCGATCACACATGGTGGAAAAATTCTGGGAGATGTGGAAACTTTCATGTACTTGAACAGCATTATCGATGAACAGGGAGAATCTAATGCTGATGTGAAGGTACAGATTGGCAATGCAAGAGCCGCATCCCTACAAAAGAACATATGGAACTCAAGACAACTATCTGTCAACCAATATCAAAGTGAGAATATTCAGTACGAACGTCAATACAATTCTAATATACGGAGCTGAAACTTCGAGAACTACTGTAACCATCGTCACAAAAACACATATATTTATAAACAGTTGTCAATGCAAGATACTCACTATCCGTTTGCCGCATACCATGAACAACAGCCTACTGTGGGTGAGAACAAACCAGCTTCCAGCTGAAGAGGTAATTAGGAAAAGACATTGGGAATGGATAGGACATACATTATGGAAATCATCGAACTGCATCACGAGGTCTGTGCTAACTTGGAATCTGAAGGGAAACTGAAAAGAGGAAGGCCAAAGAACATATTACATTGGGAATTAGAACCAGACATGAAAAGAATGAATAGCAACTGAAAAGAACTAGAAATGATTTCTCAGGACAGAGTTGGATGGAGAATGCTGGTGGTCAGTCTATACTCTTCCACGAGGGATAACAGGCATAAGTAAGTAGTGTAATTTTTCAAACGGTTATGTTTACTAAATATTTAACTGTAACATTATTTTTAGGTGATATAACAACACACGACTAGTTACATTTTCTCTCTTAAATGTGAATTCTCAAAAAAACTCTTATTTCATTAACAGATGTTCTAATAATTTGTAATTTATCTACTCCTTTTATTCATTACGTTACATTCTAAATATAGCAATATTACTAGTATGAGATAGTATATTTTGTTGAATTTCATTGAAATCATTGGTTCGATCTAAGTTATATCACACATGACTACATGAAGATACTGTGAAGTGATGATAAGATCAATATCAAGCAAAATGTATAGTACTCACAGTTAAAATTTTAATTAAGCAACAGTATAAATTTAAAAGTAAATAAACCATGGCAACATTTTCTTAGTCCCTAAATTATATCAAAATGTATAATGTTTACTCTATAGTATACATTCAAAATAACTACTATAAAGATATAATATCAAAAGTGCCTATACATAACATTATTCATCTTTTTTGTATTGATTTTTTCAATATAATTTTGATTTATTTATATAATCCGGATAACTATCTCCTTATTATCAACTCTTTGTGTTTTGTCTATTCAATTGTAGTCTAGGCAAAAAGACTAATGTAAATTTGATCATTGTATATTATGTAACAGGAAATGTAAGAAAATTATATTTATTATTTCTTTAATAATCTTGTATCCATAAATTTACACATAACTGGATTGTCTTTTTTTAGGAACAAAACAAAACAAACAAAAAGGATTCTCTGAATTACAAATGTTTTAATGGTGAAAATCATTTATTCTAATAATCACTATGTTAATTCAATATATTCAATGTTAATTCATCTGATGTTGAAAGTTCTATTCATGAAAAAATAAATAAAAAATACGTGCTTGGAATTACTAATAACTTATAGATATTGAATATGTTTATGCAAATTCTACAATCTTCATAAATTCAGTTATATTGTACAGAAAATAAGTATTAAAATAATGATACTATGACATGTACTACTGATGTCGTCAGATATAAGTAGTATGTATTATCAATCAAAAGTGATATGCCAGAAGTTAGAAGATTAAATAGAAGAGAATGAGAATAAAGAATGATTGGTGTGGAAATGAAAGATTAATGGAATCAGAGACGATTGATTGACATTTTATAAATGAATTATTTATTGTATGATTCTCAGATTTTACTAAGATATTCTGTAATGCTGTATTCAAATACATTCGATTATCCCCACTTGTGTTCTCGTTCAATACTATACTTGATAGAGTCATATATCATTTAGATCAGGCTTTGTTGCTCTGATGAAATTACACAATATTTTATTAAGATTATTATTATCTTAAAGATCAGAAAATCTAGTTTAAAAACAACTTTATATTTTGTGTTTTAAAAATTGAATCATTTCGATCATGATCTAATAAATCTTAATATCATGTTCTATGATTTAAGTGAACGGAAGATTTACGGACAAACTATTTAAACAAATGTATAACAATGAAATGCTTATATATAAACATATTATGTAAGCAGTAACAAATGGTACATTAAGTGAAGTATCTGTTTACAATAAAGTAAACAATCTTGTAAAAAATGTCTCTTTAGATGACATGCTACTAATTTAACTCTTTCTAAGGATTTATGGTAAAAGTATTTAACAAGCAGTAAACTTTATCCATTGAAATCATGAACTCATCAATTTTAAACTACTATTGAAAATCTGGAAGCGTTAGACGGTCGTTTCGTCCCAGTATGGAACACATCAGTAGTGTACATCCACAATCACGCACGCAAGATGTGAACCCAGGACCTTCGGTCTCATGCGAACACTTAATATCTAGATCACTGAGCCAGAATCCGATGATGTTAATGTCTGACTTCAGCCAATCCATAATGCTGCGCGACCATCTTTTATTGTCTTTTGTGGGTAACTGCCTCAGATTCGACAAATTTGAACTCCACTGGTCACAACTCACTGGAACTTCGAGGATTTCATTCTCAAAGCTAGTTACTGGTGAAGGCATGATAATTTTCATTTTAGGATTGCTGATGTTTTTGACTTTCACTTGATTCATGGACCGATCAATGTTGGATCGAAGGTGCTGTGTTTAAATCCCGCGTGCGGGGCCGTGAATGAGCATTACAGAGGTGTTCTACACTAAGATAAAACGACTGTCCAGTGATTTGGTGGTCTAACATTAATCGGCTCATGATTTCAATGAAACTCAATAATATCCTTAACCTCAAACTGAAAATTTATGTAATTATATAAATGGGCATATATATAATGTTCCGACTGTCCTTTCTTGCAATAAAAATAAATAAATAAGAAAATGAAAGTCATGTATTTAAGCCATCAACTAGAAACTGTTTGGTATGTTCAAGAGAATAATTCAATAAATTCTTATACACGTTATTTTAGCATGATACTCCAACAAATATGCTTCGTCAATATAAGAAAACATGAAGTTCACTACAGTGAGAGGATCTGCTGATGTGAGATAAAGTACTTTTGCAATCATACCAGTATAAATCAAAACTATTTCACTATTTTATCGATTGAAAATTCATCTATAGTTTTACTGACTTTATTAAAACAATCATTCGACAATAAGAAACACTAAATAGCTGTTAAGTTTTAGTATAGTTGTGAATAACTATCCAGTTCAACATTGTTCATGAATTAACCTTTTATTTACTGTTAAGTGTAAGTATGTAAATGTCAAGATTGACTTTTGATTGTTTAGAAGTATAAAAATTTGTTTTTTTTTGTTTTTACCCATAACTATTCTCATTTATAGGTGAAAATAGAATTAAAATTATCAAAATTGTTAAACAATATTAATTGTAAACTCTTGAAAATGTCATTTTTTCTCTTTGACTTATATAATCAACTTCATATTATAATACCTTAAAAATCCAAGACATTAACAGATTATTTTTAGTTTTTCTTATCACCATGTGAATCTGATAAATTGGGACAAATTTCCTTTGATTGTAATATATTATAATTACAATAGTTAAGCAATGGTTATATTTCTTTGCATATTTTCTTACACATTCATACCAATTAATATTTTTCCACATTGATGAAACTGTATACGCATGAATGAGTTCAATAAATAGTAATGGAAGTTAATTTTTCCACAGTGTTAATGCAATTCTAACACTAGGAATTAAAAATAATTTTACTCGTGATCTGATGTGGTTACATGACAGAACGCCTTCAGCTAGGTGAGTTCATTGAAACTAATATGGTTAGCATCAAATATTGTAGACTAACAGAGCTACTGCTTTTGGGGATTTATTTTCTTTAAAAAAACAACTCTTATTCATTAGTTATATGATAATTAACTTTATCTTTCTTAAAATATCAAAGAAGACTAAATATTTCATCTTTTGAAACATTTCTTAAATAAAAAAGATCTGAGTAATCACTTTAAACGGTTAGGTAATTATAATCAAGATGAAATCAACCATTTTAATTCATAAGAATGAACTATCAATTAAAGTATCAATCATCAAACTGTCGTTTTGCTTAAATACTCTAATTTCAAAATATTAAAACATCTTAATCTCCTTACAATAAAATCATGGATATATACAAATTTTATAAATAATTATATTGTACATCAATTTTCTTTTACTGTGATATATTAAAAATTCATAAACTAGTTAAAATTATAAGCAGAGATAAATAGTAGCTAGCAATGGAATCAACAACACGCGTTTCGTCCTATTTCAGATTCATCAGCTGGATGTACTTACATCTTAGAATTGATGTTCATTTAGAATTATTTGTCAATGTAATATATTATTTATATTCACTAATAAATTCAAATAAAACTCACCCGAATGGAAAAAATGTTGATAATTTTGGATGAATTTCAAATGCATTTTTAAATATTAAACAACCAGTACGTATTGGATTTTGTGATAATAGTGGCCATGTAGAAAATAAAACATCCAATTCTAAATCAGAAAATAATTGTCGAAATGATTTATTCTCTGGTATACTTTGTAAATTTATATTATCATTATCTATATTTTGATTATTTAATAAATCTATAGAATTTTCTCTTGGTTTTATATTGTTTATTGATGTTTTACTTGTTTTTATAATAATTTGTGAATTCCTAGTTAAACTTGATTTTTTTTGTTTATTACTAGTTGGACGACTTTGCTCTGAACCCATATTATTATAATTATTATTATTACTATTGCAATTATTATTATATTAGTGGTACTTTTTTTTTGTTTATTAATCAGTAATGTTTAATAATTCAAAATTTTTTTATCATTTTTAATAAAGAAATAGTATTAGTTGTTGCCAACAAGTTAATTTATTTTTTGTTTAAAAAGCGGTAAAGTTGAATGGGTTTTGGATGTTTATTTCATATAGTTGACTGTAAAAATAAATAAACTTATAGTATTTTTTTCTTTTCTTTTTTTCTTCCCATTCTATTGTGATTTTTAGCTTATATATATATATATATATATATATATATATATATATATATATATATATATATATATATATATATATATATATAGGGAAATCGGCACATGTAGTGAGTAAAACAATATTCATTTTATAAGATGAACATAACAATAATAAAAAATAGCTAATAAATGTAAAGACAAATGAGATGTGTTAAGATCTAAAAGCTCCAATCATATGTAGTCATATTGTAATGGCATAGTTTCTGCCAATAGAAATGATCTATATGATTTGATGACCTTCAAGTGGGATATTCATATAATGAAGATAGATGTCACAATTTTTTTTAATTGTTGAATTCCGAAAAATAATTCATGTGAGAAATCATACTGTTTGATTAGAAATAGAAAGACGATTTACCGAGAATGCTTTGTTGTTCTACATAATTAACTATATTATTAATTTTAAGCCAAGTTTTAACAGTAGTTCGAAGTTAAATTCAAGATGAATGTTTCGTGCTATCTAGAACTTGTCAGCTAGATATACCTCAACCTCAATATTGTCGCTCATGCTAAGACCCGAAGTCGATTTCCTTCTTTTTTCAAACTTCTAATGCGTTATCCATTGAGCTGCTGAGTTCAGATAACCACTGGCTTGGATCACTCCGTTTTCGAAGTATATCCTGAGCATCAACAAAAAAAAATACAAACTTACGAATAATTTATATTATCCATTGTTTCTATTTCGGTGAAGATGAAATAAAAGGGGTCTTATGATAAATTCGATGTCAAACTGTTAATAAAATAAATACGGTACGAAAGGTTGTGCTGTTTATTCGAGATTTTCATATTTATAAATTAGTTTAATCACAAATATTCGATTTAATGTTTGTTGTTTAAACACCTAAACAGTGGTACAAGGAGGCACCAAATAGATATGCGCTTTATAAATCATTTGATTTTTGTGAGGACTGGGATACTGGCCAGGTACCCAAACCGAAGTAGGCAGTTTTCTTAGGGGGTCACACTCAGAACCTTTGACCTAAATGTCTAATCCACACGGCAGTGGAGCAACATCAGGAGATGCAGTCCCTTGTTAGCCGGTGACCAACGATTGGTTCATATGCCATTTGTTTCTTCAGGATATTGGAACCCATGTGCACCAGTGGTTTGGAATCAGGGTTTTCCAACAACCCTAGGTGGATCCTCCACGTCCACCAACCTGGTTAAACGCCGGACGTTCGCTTTTCGTCCCCACAATTTCGTAAACAACACCCCCCCAACCAGGAGGCAGTGAGCAGGACATCCCTGACAGTGGTTGTATACACGTGGCCATGTAAGAGCATTTCGAGAGGGAGAGCTGACTCTACCTACTCTCGGCCATACCAGGGTAATGCCTAACTTCAACTACAGCAGCCTTTGTAAATATTTCATGCGAACAGCAATTATCGAAACTGACAGGTTTTATAACTTAATTCATAAATACGACTGACTACTCAAGTAGATAAATATATCACTTCTTTATGACAAATACAGTTTGTTTGATTCTTATTTCTTATCTATCTATACTTTTTATTTAAGTACTTAATAGAATATACAGGCATTTACGTTTGATTACTTAGTAACAAGTGATATAATTAGTATTGTGTGGTTGATATTAATCTTAGGGGTGAAATAATAAAGCTGAAAAGAAAAGTGAAACGATGGAAAGTCTTCATAATAAAAAATACTATGATATTAGGATATGAGTTTGACTTCTATTACAAATCTAGACATCACAATACTGGGATGGCTAACAAAATAATATCGACATATATAATTGCGTTTTGACCAGCTATTGGTATGCTAATAAACCAAAATAAAATACGTATTTGTTGAGCTTGGTTTTTGTGACCATTGTGTTACATGAAATTATTCAACAGACAGAATTGACGTTTTTATGACATCTTAAATATGATACTACTTAAAAACTTACGTCAATTAACGAGCCATTATTAGCTAGAAAATATTAGGTAGCTATTTCATTTTAATTTGAGGTTCTTTGACAGTATAAATCCAATATTGTAAATATCATCAAAACTTGAACAGTTAGATATAGTGGTGTGCGCGAAATGTTTACCTAATGATGTATAATTCATCTGCATACAATTTAAACTTTGATGAGTTTGTTGTATATCGAAATTCTTAATTTACAGAAATTAATCGATTACCATTTCATCGTTTCAACCTAAGTGACTTTAAAAATCATACTAATGTTCCATTGGTTTCAGTTAATGAGTGAAATTAAAGTGCATATTGATATCAGTTAACCTATTTCTTTTAACTTTCCTTATTTTGACTCAGTAAATGTTATCAACACGTCTATATAATTTGTAAATCATTTCAGTTGATTATTTGCCCGTTTTCGCCGTACGTTTGATCTTTACGTTACAATAATACGGTATCTGATAAAAAGTATATACATTTTTTCATTAAATAATGATAATATAACGGATATATATAGCATTACAATTTACACTAATATCAAAAATGGGTCACTTGTAGAAAAAACGAGTCCGGAAAAGTACTCATACTTCGGATAATAGCGACTTTGTTATAAACTATACACCATACCCGCCAACTGCTTTTGCAACCGATAATAGTAGGATTTGAATTACGCCTTACATGCTGCTGGACAACTCAGTCTCCACTAACGCGTTCCATTATCATCGATAATATAAAGAGTTAATTAGATATTGCATATTAGCAATCAAGCGAGATGCGTTTTAACATGTAGTCACTTGTGGTAATATTAAGCAAGAAATATAGGTTTATTACTCCTTAAACTACTATTATCGAAGAACGTGGTTACTGTAGAGCATTAGAGCATTCTTAAAGCAGCATCTGCTATCGATTACATTTCCGACGAAGTTACTAGGTGAATGATTTCTAGAAATAACGTATTTTTCTATAAAATGCCTGACAAAATCCCACTCAATTCACTGGGACATCCAATACTGAATGCAGCTAACCTTCGAAATAGTCCATGTCAATGTGTTAACCTTTATAAAGCACCAGATTTGACTCACATTTGGCAATTGAATGACTGAAAGAATCCGGATGGTTAGTCTGCGCACTTACGAAGTTCAGGGATGCTGTTTTAGATAATATCCTACTTTCGAAAAGACTAACTCAACCTCTTGATGAAAGTGCTTTCAGAATATAGACAATAATTGATTTGTTTACAAGACATTATCAGTTTGCCGAACTATACTACAAAATCAGTAACCAGATTGGTGTCTAGAATGGTAATAACGAATTACTCTTAGAACGACTTGATATGGAAAGATCATACTTTACGTATACCAACGTTTTACGTTTCATTTTGGAAAGCAGTGCTCATAAAGTCAAAAACGAAAATGTTAGTGTTTGGGAAAAAATATTATTTTCTATTGTACATAGCGTTAGACTACTAGGGCTAGATAAGCTACCGACAGAAGAAATATTTCTCAATAGCACACTACAGAGAGTTGTTTGGGATGTTGGACCTATCGTCCTCGTTACCTTAACCTCGTTAAAACATGTACAATAAATGTCAATAATAAATAAGTACTGAAATATTTTTCTTGGGTAGTTTGTTCCTCAGTACCACTCATTACTTTAGGATTTTATCAGGACTTATGTTGGTTAATTGATCAGCTAACATCCAATGATATTCGAGGAGATCAAAAACTGTCCCTTAAATATAAGAATCGAACACAAAGAAGATGGTCAATCCATATAAGCTCATCACAAAGATGTTAGATATTTAGTACAGGGAATTACTCAATCATTTCTAAGGGAGAATAAAGTCGTATTATACCTGTATTCGGGGAAATTTCCGTAGGGCCTGTCACTATGGGTGTCATATTAGTTTTTTTCCACAATCTGTTTGTACATTGCTGTCCGGTGAAATTCGATATAGTTGGCCAATTAGAAGTGCATTTACCACTAAATGCTTGTGCATGTTGTTTAAGTGTATGACTTTGAACACACTTTCTTCCGTCATGTTACACTCATAGCATGACACACGCTGTTATCTGCTAACAAATACATTACTATGAACACACCTCTTGTTCTTCATTGCTCGTGGTTGTGATAACTGAACTCTAAATCATCTACTATCTACATTTATAAACTGCAGCCACATTTATATTATATTCTACGTTTGGCTATACCATTGGACAGACAACAATCTTACTGGAATCACTAATCATCTATTATTGTGGATTCTGGTACCAAACTCAACCTAAACACGCACAAGCCAGCTGAATTAAGTAACGTCAAAATTTTTATTGTGTTTATAACGTTTAAAGGATATATTTTAACGTTACTGTTTGTACTCACTAACGTTGTTACTATTTTTAAGTTCATATGTTGTTTGGTCCACCACAAACTGTTCGACATTTAGTGACCCGACTGACGGATGATTTGGCTAGAGCTCACTCATATTTCACTGACTCTATAATGTTTCTGTCATCTTATTCTTCGGTTTACATGTTGTTTCTCATTATTTCACAGTTATTTGCAACTAGGAGAAAGTTCAAAAACCTATAGTTAATAACTCACGTTATCAGGAAAATTTCTGAAAATCACGAAAAATCATCTAGATGAAATTTTCTTTCATACACTAGGTATTCTCACCAGGAGCATGCTTTCAGACAGTTTTCATAACGAATCTACTTTTTAATGATTTGTTGTTTTTATTTTTGGTTTATTTTCTATATCTACTTGAGAACTTTCATTTTCAGAATGTGTATTGCAAAACGTATGGTTAATAAAATTGTTTCTTATTACAAGGGAATACTGTAATAAAAATAGTGCTCAGAAAATTCTTGCCCACTAATGCTGATTGTGATCTATTGTGAATGGAGTGTACTATTGTAGATAAGTATTAGAATCGATATAGACAAGTGAGCTGTTTGCTTAATATGTTCTGAAGTCGGTGAACAAAAGCGTTTGTTTACTGATAGAAAAAATGGCCTTGTAGAAGTATAAGGTTTGCGTAAGGAGAATTCGTGCTGATGGCTAGGCTTCTGTTATTCGAGATTCGTGGCCAGTGTCATTAGTTGATAAGTGCGAGATGGATGCAGATGGTCTGGTAAGAGAAGTGCGCAAAAGGTGTTGTTGTAGCAATGTGCAAAGTGCATAGTGTTTGTCATTTCAGCACTTGCCCTTGGCATCTACAAAATAGCCAGAGGAAGGGTGACTTACGGTATCTTTACTCAGCTGAAGAGATTTCGATGGCTGGTAGAACAGAAGAAACACTGAGGGAAACACTTATTTTTTAATCCTCCACTCTGTGTAGTAATTGAATTCTTACCCAGGACCTGTGTAACCGTGATTTCACAGTCTTCCATCTTCCTTGACTAGTCCTTTATTATTCAATTCCGGAAAGGAGTTAACTTTATAATTCGGTTTTGTTGCTGCACGACACCAGACAACAGATAACAGGACTATACTGGGCTATACAGGACTATATTGACTTGAGTGAGATATTCAATGGATAGGTGTATTTTAAGAAAGTCTTACATTCATATTCACCAGTACTTTCGTTTTTCCTGTAATTTACGGATGCTTCAGAATAAATTAGATCTTCTTACAAGAAAAGAAAATAGTATGTATAAAGTTCAACCTGTTGCTGCGTGAGCCATTCCTATGGCCTTTAGGAGCTAGTTAGCTTTAATCATCATAAACCTGATGTACGACAAGCGTTTAAACCTTCAGTTTTCTGAGGAAAAAAACGTTCCGCCTGGTGAATAGTTAGGCTGACGTTCAGTTTAATTTTAACAACGCTACAGTTTTCAAGTGAAATATGTAAACCTGGTTCCATATAGGTTTGTAGTGAAGTGATATAGAACCGTAGTGCATACTGTGTATATAGTCTACTGATCTATAGAAAAAATATGAAGTAATTGGTGATAAAGTAACATTTTCTTATATCTCTCAGTTAACCTTAATCACATTACTGAAGTATAGAACTATCATTATTATTATTATTATTATTATTATTATTATTATTATTATTATTATTATTATTATTATTATTATTATTCACAAACATCTTATGGGTACATAAGTGTTGTGAAGAAACCATTTCGGGTTTCTTCAAAAATACGATAATACACAAGTTTCAATAATGTTAGCATTATATTTGCCACATTTGAAAAAGAGAGTAATAATAATAGAATAATAATAATAAATCAGGTTCTGTGTAATTGAGAAGAATATTAAATTGAGTTTAAATGAGGAAAGGAAGAAAATAAGGGAATAGAAATAAAGAAGACGTGAAATATGCAAGAATACACAAGAATAAACGACTATGTATGTATCGTCGAATTAGTAAATAAAAATAAATAAAATAAAACATAAAATAATTGAGAAAAAAACAATTTGTTGAGGTAAGATATGACACCAGAATAGATGTTTGTGCAGTCATCGTTTGGAGTGATGTTATAAAAGTCTTAATTTAGTGAAAAGGATAATGAAATATCAATATGTATGAGTTATATATGAATACTGAAGATAAAACGAGTTTGAGAAGTTAATTTAAATGTAACACAGGTTATTGTCTTAATTACAAACTTCGTAAACTTAAGAATAATATTTATTTAGAAAGAAAAAAGAGAAAAGAAATGAACACCTAGTGAAAGTGTTCAACCATGATAATAATAATTGTGTAATGATTATCGACCTCTGAAGTAAACCAACAATTTAAAAAAATAAAATAAAATAAATCATTTGATGAACTCTGATAACAGTCAGTGAGAATATGCAATACACTGTTGTTCGTTTGCTCATTCAAAATCAGTAACACATTGATTACCATGGGATTTCAGCTATTGTCATATTAAATCTTCTGAAGTACAGTTTTTGCCATAAGGTTAAATAAGGTTGGCTTTCAAACCTACGCCGGAAATTATTATTCCATAATATAGGCATGTCTATTACTGCAAATAACGCTTTTAAACAAATAGCCATACAGTCACTAAACACTTAGAAAATGAGTCCTTAATGAAATAACGTCAGGTACTGGGGTCTTATCCAGCTCATAAGGGTTTGACATGACGTGTACGGACGTATCTGAATCATAGTTATGTCGCGGTTAATTATGTTATCACAATTCACACAACAGAATCCGCTGTACGCTGCCAGATACTTCAAACGAGGGGGCTATTTTTTCAGACGATGTGCTAAGCCAATGGATTTCACTGGTCAATTTTAATGCTTTTACATAAGCACACCACAATGATTGACCGCGATGGTGCAGTGAAGATCATGTTTGCTATAAATGTTCAGTATTCCATCTTTGTTCATCAGTATTAACGATAGGGGTAAAGTGAATAATTTTGCACTTCACATCTTTTAGCACTCTAAAAATCCCGTCTCGCAATGGATGTATCGAAATAAAGTGTTGACGTAACGATTTCTGACACGGATAACACCTGCTGTAGAATAATGAGGAAAGGTTGAGACGTGTCAGTCTGTGGTGAAAAGTTTCACCATTGAATTCCCTCGCAATTAATCCTGTTCTGGAATATTCAACTCACATTTGAAATAGAGGTATGCTGCTCCAATCCTGTAGTCCAAATGCAGCAGTACATATGTCCGGAATTCCCGCCCAAAATGTTTTGAAAAACTGCCCAAATAATCCTATTCGATAGTTTGAAGACCACAGTGATCATAATAATGTATAGCGCTAAATCGATCCCAAGAACAAATAGTCCTATAAATCTTCGACATTGATACTGACCTCATTAGTTTCACTGGACATACCCTAACTGAAGGCTATCGGTCACGACCCGAACCATTTCACGAGTGAGTGCTGCGTGCTACGCATCTCCTACAAGCATCAGCCAGCTTATACTAAACGCTTCCCGATATACTGATGACTTTTTAAATATATCTTCGAACTTCATCACTTCTGACTTCTGATTTGACTGGGTCGGTAAACTTCGATTATTAAAGTATTACATGTAAAGGCATTGTCAAACTCCGAATACTTGTGGCATCCTTAAATGTGTCAATAAATAGTAAATATGTATATATATGTTTAGTCACATAGCAATTAAAAACACCTCAGAAACATTTCAAACTCAGTTACCAGAATTTCGGCATTGATATGCCTGAGGTTATCTTGTCTGAGATAATGAGGTATCCCAAAGAAGACTACTGTTTTAGTTATTGTTAGGTTGTTCAATACTATTCCCGGAAAAATGCTGCTAAAACATTTCAGCAAAAATGCAGGTTTGTCAACACTACCACTTGTCAAAGGATTCTACTGTGCCTCAAGTGGAGAAATCCTGGCACCTTTCCGAGTTCATATTTTCATGTATAGGAATGACTTTTTTGAAATACTTTCAAAGTTCATAACAAGAATCTAGCCTTATTTTTCAACCCTTTGCAAGCATTCCTGGTCTAAAAATAAGTGGATCAGAACTGTACAGCATCTGTAGAAATGAATGCAATTGCTTCTCCCTGCTCCAAGACGTTTGAAGATGCCAAAGGTATTCGGAGTTTGACAACGCTTTAACCAGTAACACCTAATATGAAGCGTACCCACCAAATGAAATCAAAAGATAGGAGCGAGGAGGTTCGAAGATATATTTGGTAAGCTATCAAAATATCGAGGATCGTCTGACCTAATCTGGCTAGCGATTGCAGTAAGTGTTGAGCACGGCGTTCCCACACATGATCTGGTGCGGATGCATGACAGAGCGCCTTCAGCTAGATGAGTCCACTAAAAGTAATGTTTTCAGCATCCAATGTCGAAAACTTACAGAGCTATTTACCTTGGGGATTTATTTACCGCTACATATCACTCCCCCTAGTCGAGTAGTGATGACCCTAAGACATGGCAGCCATACGTTTAAACACAGCGAGTTTTTCATTGGTAAACACTCTTCTGATAGCTTGCTAGGTTTAGCAGCGTCCAGTCGTCTTTCCTTACTATAATGGACCATGATGTACAATATAGTAAAAAAAGAAAAAGTACAATGAAGATTTCTGTTTCTCGCAAACTTCATCGTTTTCTTAATCGTATTTTCCAGCCGTCCTGGAAAAGACAAAATATATGTAAGTGCATGTCGAAATACACTCGTACGCGCGTGAAAACACAAAGCAGGTGAAAACATGGAAGATAAACTCATGCTCACGTAATAGCGTTAAAAAAGGATTTTTATAATATGGTTTTTTGTTTTGTTTATTTTTTGAAATAAAAAAATAAAAAAATAAAAGTATATTAAAAATTTTTTACAAAAATTATATATAGCACAAGGGAAAATCGAGACGATATAAAATGTCATCTAGTATCTTACTTGCAATAATCGTTCAAATGTTCTGGAAATCTTACTCTTTTTCCAGAACGCGTTGTTTTGAGTTTATTTTTTTATACCACTGAAGTATCAGTGTGTGTGTTGGCTTTCGATTGAGGTATTATAATGGCAGGAGTGGTGTCGTGCGATTGAAATGAAGGAAAATCGACGTGAATAGGATTTCCTTCTAAATACGCCGCTTTGAGGCGATCGGTGCTGATGCTATCGTTGGTTCCGTTCTTAACGATTATATGGTACTTAGGTTCGTGTTGAAGAACTTTTAAAGGTCCTTCGTATGCTGATTCGAGTGGTCGTCGATCCGAGTCTCAACGTACGAAGACGTGTGTACTATATCGTATGTCAGGTTGAACGAAAACATCAATTGATTGTGGTCGAGTGGAAACAGGTTTAACTGAACGCATTGCGTTTGTAAGCCTGTTCGCGTAGGAGGTTAGATCCATGTCCATCGAAGAGGATGAAGGATCTTGACCTTTCTGGTTATTCTTGGAGAACAGGTTTATAAGGTACTAAGCATGGTAACCAAGTTAATTATGCTTTTAAACATAGACATAGCTTCTTCAATTAATGCGCTAGTATCTAGTGTTCGGTTAATTCGTAGAGAATCACTGCAAAATCCCCTTAATAATTGTTTTTACTACTCTACATAACACCCAATATCTTAATCACGAGCTACTATTAACCTTCCAACTTTGATTTACAGTAATGACGAAATGATAGTCTCATGAGATCTACTCCAAATAAGAGTTTTTAGTCACTGAAATACATTAACGTTGCTTTGATACTTCAGGATTCTGAAAGGAAAAGTTATGAGTTGGAATATTAAAAGGATTTAGCGAAGAGAACAGTCAAGTGTAATCTTTTTCTTCATCTTTAGATTTCAAGAGAACAGGAAACATGCATTCTGAATCACGAGCTGTGATCGCACACTCTATCAGTAAATTCCTCAGCTTACAACCTGAAATCAATAGGTTTTCATGTATTTTTGGGGAAAATCGTATATTTTCTATCTCAAAGTAATGTCCTTTCGAGTGTTGTTTGGTACAGAAACGTGATAATGACCGTTTAGAATGTACAGGTTTGCAACATGATCATATAACACACCAAATGTTCCAATACCATTATTATCAAAAAATGGAATAAATCTTAATTGGATATGTATCGGGCTATTCATCATCTGTTTTGACTGGGTTAATGGAGTAATATGACGACAAGGTCAGGGCTTCGTGTATCGTGTTTGAAAATGTCAGCAGATGGTGCTCTTCATGAATTCCTAGCACGAGAAAAGGAAGAATTGCGCGGGTTAGAAGACGACTTAAATTTTACATCAAATGGTTTGTACTACACTCAAAAACGCCATATTATTTAGGTGAGGATAATGTTACTGAACACCTTCAAGAAAACGAGGAACCGGAGTGCGTAAAACGTTGGGCCATAAGTTTTAAGAAGCGGATAGAGGTCAAAGACGATGCTGAACGCAAAAGCATGTCCATGTTAGAAGAGCAAGGACTCAAAGTGATTTTCAACGTGTAGTTTGACTGTACTTCTTTTTATCTACGTAGTCGCTCATGACTCTAAATCCCTCCTTCATTTTGGACAATTGTCTAATATGCAGCCAGTATAAATTTTCTAAGGAAATGAATGAATCAGGGTCACTCCCCCAAATTAGATTGCTTGGCTTCCGGCAAGTATCACCATTGCTTCTGCCAACTTGACACGAAAGTTTTGTGATAAAATATGAAGTTGCACTTCGATCTTAACAGATTTCACCTCTGAAAACACCTAACTTGATTGACGATGTAATTAGGTCTCTCAATGTCTTATAGTTACTTGTCCCACATCCTTATAGGATTTTCATCATTTTATTCTTAGTGGCTTTCTCACTCACGTATGCATATCCGTATTTTGCTACCTTCACTACCTACAGAGCTGAAACACGTTGCTCCCAAGTTCATGTCACGAGTTAGAAACTAAAATAGTTATAGCGTAAAGTAATTATACACCGAACTTTCAGACTATATTATTCAGAAGTAAAACCTATTTATACTTCAATAACGTGAAAAATGATTCTCCAGCTATTTGATGCGACATGCATAGTACCAAAAACCAGGTACTGTAGGTAAACGCTTGAGCCACTTTACTGGGGAATAGTTCTCACATGGCCTCAAGGTTTTCGACACAACCAGTCATGCCAAGCTTAAAACCATAGCAGGGAAACGGATAATCAATATAAACATGCTTCTAGACTTATTCGATACTCTCAGTTGATTTCTTGATGTTAGAGATTATATTAATCGTATACAATAGTAGTTTTAGACATATCGTCATTATTTAGTTTCAATAGTGCTGAAAATAGAAATTCCTCACAGATTGTTTTCCGTTTAATTAACAATCATATATTACTGACAAGTAGTCTCACAAGTGCTGATTTGCATTCTTCGATTTTGCTCACACAAAGAGTTTAAGAATTACCCAAAAGGATGCTGCAACCCAAGACTAGATATAAGAATACCTCACTCCAAGTCCCCGTTATTTACGACACCGTAGCTGAGTCTCAGCAAGACTAGGCATGTATAAAAAGTGAAAATACCAGTGCTTGTAGACAAAGGAGAAAGGAAAAACATGTCAATATACGATATATATGGTGTCTACCATGAAATTGATCGGGGGAAGCAAAGTTCCTTTCTGTTTGCCAGTCTCAACACCATAGACGTCTACCCATCAAATTACTGCAAGACGATAATCTACAGGCGACCTTGAGAATGGCCTCCTACTTACTGCATTTAAGTGTGGAATCAGGATTTACGGTTGGGCGCTAGGTTTTCATCACCAGCTATGACTCCAACATGCTATTTGACCTTATAGTTAAGCGAACTTCGAGCTATAATCCAAGGCCTGTCATCTTAAATCTGGTTCGTTCGTCCAAAAATTATAATCTCCCAAATAACATTAGACCCATAGTTTTGATGCTTAGTATACTTGGCACCTGTAGGATTACATATATATGAATTTGTCTCTATGGTACCCTGCTATCTTTGTTGTTTCTTTGAAAAGGATTTGCATGAGTGGGCACTTCAGTACCGCGATTCTCTTGCTCGAGGACAAAAACTCAGCCGCGCTCATGACAAAGAACTTCAAAGTGCTCAACAAAAAGCTGCAGAAGCATCAGCCAGAATGTCACAGGTGGACGCTGGGCAAGCTGTTTTATGGGAAAAAGTTTGCCAGTTGTGTAATTTTGTCACTTCTGGTAACGAAGAAACAACAAACGTTCACACAGTCCCGATAAATGCAAAGGATAATCAGCGAGACTTGAACAGGATGCGTGTGCTCCTTTTGCAGTTGAAGAAGAATCCCCCTGCAGTACAATCTAAAATCCGATCCCACTAATCTACGAGTTTACTTTTATTGAAGTGCAATATTACATTTAGAAACTGACCTCAAATATTTAGCCTCATGTGACTACCAAGTATACATTCCAATTGTTACATGACCACCTTTATCTGTGTTTACAAGTATATTCTTAGTAAAACTGATTTCCGAATTTCAATTTTTATAACGAACTTTACCGTCCCATAACTTATGGTGACAGCGTAGAAATTCTATTGTAATAAGCAGTGTCATATGAAAGAGCTCTACACTCCCATTTTTAGGTTAGATTTGCTCAGTGCATTAGTATTTCGAGACAAACTATTTACCTGTTGATACTAAAAATAACGGTTAGGAAGTTTGTTTGAATACTTGAACCTTGGATTAAGTTACTAGACCGCCAACGACACTTCTGTTGTAACAAATAGTACTATTCAGCCTGATGTAAATAAAGTAGTTTCTAAATAGTACTTAGTAAATGGGTTTGATGTAATGCCGACTCACAGTTTGATTTAATGCGTGCTGCAGTAACAGTATGGACTTTTTAGAAATGCTACTGTGTCAAACGTCATCCCAAAGATGCGGCAATGATCGTATGGCAAGACAGGAAGCTTCGTCCTTCGAAAAAATTCATCCGAGTCATGTGATAAAAATCGGTTAGTCTTTGCGCACAATCGGGTGATACTCTTTCGATTCCGTTCACAAACATGTAAGTCTTAATATTTATCAGTAATTTATATTATTGGTAAAATCAATAAAAAGTGACAGGAATCAGTTTTGTGGTTCATTATTATCTGTATCCATAGTCTCTTCCTTCTTAATTTCTTCACACTCGTCGTTTTCATCAGTTCTAACTCCTGGTTTAGTTTTTTCACCAATCTCCTCATCTATTACTTTTACAGGCTCTACGAAGTATGGATTAGGTATAGACTTATTCACAGCCCAAACCTAGTTAGAAGTAAAGAAAGATATGATTTAAGTTTTAGTAAAACATTTTTACATAGAATATAAATCACCTACTAAAACATTTCCGTTTTTAACAAATATGAAATGAATATTACTTACCTGAATAAGAGTTTCACTAAGGGGTATCATCTGTGGCAAAACTTCGCTAACATGCAAGTCTTGTAACTCGAACCATTTTCCGGTACCGCGATGTACTAAATGGATACGATGCGTACCGGAGCCAGGAGTTGGGGGACCGTCATGCACAATATTGGCTACCAAGTCGTAAGTAGTATGCCTATTCAAGGTTCAGAGAAAGACAATCGATGCTAAGAACCTAGATTTTTTTTATGTTGCGCTTGAAAAACAAAATTATTACGTTCATCCAAATAGATCTATTTAAACGAAGTTGACATGGAGGTACATATGGTTTATGCTACAAGTAGACAGTGATAAATTTATCGAATAATAAAGATCGAAAACAGAAGATGAGTGTCAGGGGTTTGTTGTTTTGGTATGCATCCAAGATTGTTTTATCCTGAGACAAGATGCTTCAAAACGATAGTGCTTATGAAGAAACCAATCTTAATGATATTTATATGACTAAAGCTCAAAAACCAAACGGTTGTTGTTTTCCCTTACGTCATTATTCTAAAAGCATGACAGAAACTATTACAACAAACTAAAGTTCCGCGATTCAAATCGTAAAATGCTACTGAATTATATGTATATCATGTGCACAGATACCAACCATAAAGTTAAAGTGCTCCAAGTCTAGAAAATCAGTATGATTTTTAGTTAACCATCTCAATCCATATAGTCTTGTTATAACATCTTTTGCTTGCTGAATTAACTGCAAACAGCGACTAGTGTTCGAGATCCTTTGACTTTGTACAAACCGTGTTTCTAACGAACATGAAGTCAAAAGTCTCATTGTAACGATAGATACACGATAATCTGTTTAGCTTGATTTAATGTACGACAACAAACATATGAGGTAAAAATCGACGGAATATTTGAATTAAGCGTTAGCATTGATAGTCGAAGATACGATAAATAGTAGCGGTATAAACATACTTAAATTTAATAGAAACCGCAATAGAAAACATTTTATCTGGAATGGCTACCACTGAGAGTGACGAGTTGGTTGGAAACTTGAGGATGTTTAAAATAGCCCTTACAACATTGAGTAACATCAGTACATAGTTCTCTGAAGACGTTATACGTTTAAGTCATATTTTCTCAAATTTTAGCGAACATTCATACAAAGTCCTCTGAAAAGCTACAATCTACAGGTAATTAAAACAACAGAAATTTCGTCATTACAGTAGTAAATATCCCCGTTTTAAATTCTATGTTTACATATTAAGCTCTGACTCTTGTTGATAGTTGACCTACTACAGTTAATTGGTTTGCGGAAATACATTATATAGTCAAATGATTAAAATGTAAAGTTAGGTAAAACAGTTAAGCCTACCGATGTTTAGCTCGAAATTCTGGGGCCAACAATTCACCGAAATCAATACTTTTAATGGGGAAGTTAACTATCGTTGGATTTTTCTCCAGTGTAAAGATGTTTTTAACAAACCTCTTCATGTAAAGAATTAAGTAAGGAGGTAGTCGACGAAGCTCAAATCGACGCAACGTAGAATCACGATGAGTCTTGTACTCCTTTTCTGTAACTCCGTTAAATTTCGAAAGAAGTGTAGCTAATGAAACTTGTGGAATGATGTTTTCCTTGAATTCATCTAGATATAATGGAGGTGGAGGTAAGTCACACGTAAGATAGAAGAAATTTATGTCTGATATTGAAGTCTGGAAAAGAAGAAATACAGGATTATCGAGAGTTGGATAATACTAAGATATTGTGATGTGGAAAATGGAAATTTCTCATAGTAAGGGGAAACTACCAGTAGCTTACGTATAAAAAGATACATGGTACAACCGACTTGTCTCAATTACTACTAGTATCTGGCATTTTATGTAGATTTTGTTTACAGCATATATGTTTGTTAGACAGCATTTCGGTCTCAGTCTTCAGAAAATCGTGGAAAAGTTGGTATGCTAAATATTTAAATGAGGGATTTTTTGTTGTCCGTTATGCATAAGATAGGTCATGATCATTTTGATCACTAGATTTTAAAAAGTGTACCAAGCTGTATTTCTGAAAGGAAGGTTTCTATTTCTGATCGCTAAATATCTGCAACCTTCTAATCGTTAGGAAACTTTTGAACCATTACAACTCAAGTCTCTGGACAAATACATAAGGTTCTTGGTTGAGTTTTGTTTTCTGAGCTGGATGGTTTGGTCGTGAGGCCTTCGTTGTTCTTCTGCACGACATCATCAGCACAAGCTTCAAGTAGAAGTGAACAGTTCGAATTTCTTCACATATAACTCACAGCTTGTCCTGTACACCTTGATGTTGATTGGTTCTTGTTGACGATTAACTTGTCATTGTTTACTTCTTTATTTTGATTGTACCTCCCATTGATTTGATTCTTGACCCTATATTTGTTCATAATTTTCCTGATTGGTTGATAAATTGGATTGATTTTAATGTTTGCTGATTGACCTTCCAAGTTCTCTGATGTTTTGAGAATTCCATCTATCCAAGATCTCAACATACTTTGATATAAGTGAGGATATGTCATGGCGTTTGACCGCTAACTGATGTTCGTGTAGGCGAAGATGAAAGAGGGCGTCCACTTTGTCGGATAGACCTATCAAATGGCTATGTAACAGTTATAAGTTGGTGAGATACGCTTAGAATACATGTGTGTAATTAGATATTTAAGTTCCCAGAAGAAGTTCCGGACACTTTACTACGAGAAAGTGATTCAATGTAAATAATTTTCATAATAAATCACTAGGAAAATACTTCAAAGAACAGATTATTCTATTTGCCTTAAAACGTGCAATGGGCGGCCAAAAGATATAGCACAGATTGAGTCAACTAATCCTGAAATTAATACAATTTATGAAAACTAATGAACACATTTTTAGTACCATACCTCAAAGGGATAACCAACTGGATTTTTCAAAATAGTTAAACCTCTATATCCCACCGCTTATTCTCAGCGTTTAGCTTAATAAAACGATATTAGAAAAAAGGTGGTTCGATAATTATGTTGCATCATAAGATTCGTCTGCTTTTCAGACTAGCATCGATTTTACACACAGGAGCAATACTCTTCAAAGATCTCAACACATATATTTGTGTAGAGAATTATGACACCATAGCAAGAGTAATTTCCCTTCATAATTTTTCACACTGATGTGTAGCTTTGTTTTTTTCATAGTAATTTTCCTATCAATAAACAGTGAACCATTTCGTGCAAGCAATATAACAAGTGGTCGTAAACTATTATTTATCTCTTTCGCCACTACTGCTCACAATCATCATGCAGACGCTTTTATCGATATCATATCTGTAATCGCTAATCACCCTATTGGACGTCAGCCAGAATTAGTAGTTATGTCTGAAACCTTTCACACAGATTAGTCATTATGAAAAACAGTTATGTCATATTTAAACAAATACAATACCATGTATTCAGGGCTGTCTGCTAGAGAAGCCTTTTCTTCATCCGTCATGTTTACAGGCATGATTTTCCGACTGTACATTCTCATCTTCCCTCGTAAAGTTGATGAAACAATGCTTTTATAGATTTTGTTAACGGCGCCTTTGGGACAGGGAATTTTTTTAATCCTTAAAGCTTTATCTATTGCATTAACCAACCAAGAAAGGAATTCAATAGCATCGCCTTGTTCAGTGATTTGGAAACGCTTTTTACTGCACAGCACAACTGCCTGTAGGAGAAAAAAGAGATATATGACTTTAAAAACATCCTAAATAAGACAAAGTTGTATGAATTTGATGTTTTCGTTCCTATGAACTTTGCGTTATAATTCAGGAACTCATTGAGTGCCTTCAACCCAATGGGTTGATCACAAGATTTTAATCGCTGAAAAATTCCCATTGTATTAAAACACAATTGTATGCATCCTAATTACTGAACAGTTAAGATATTAATTCTGATAATTGACTGGAACGTTATTAATCCAAATAGGAAAACTGGGGACTTTATTATTTGGTTAATTGACAGTACCATTTACGAATTCTTAAAATAATAAGACAAACCAATGTAAACATTAAATACACGTTAAGAGATAAATACTGTGTGAAAAAGTAATCACCCTTTTTAAGATACTCAAACCTATGTAGGAAGAGGCATTGTTCGACCTATGGTTAACTATTAAATTCAGTAATTAAAGTTTGTGCATTTCAAACAACGAATCATAGCTATAAATCCTAGATGTTGTCAAGATCCTAAGTCAAAATGCATAATTCCGGAAGTTATAACAGGATTAATACTTATTAGGTAATTTAATGATAAAGCTTAGGATTGTTAAAAATCATGAAAGAAGCAATCGTTGCGTCCATTGTGTACGGCTAAAAACTTGTTAGAATGCGGACCACGCCGAAGAATATCATCACTGCTAAGAAAATAGAGAACCATCTACAAATCAGAAAACTGAAAGAGAAAAATAAGCTTACCTGTAAGAATTCATGAGGTGAAACGTGAGTTTTGAAGTTTCGAGGATTCCACAATTTTCGAATAAGTTCACTAAATCTTTGAACCAAAAGCATCATTTGATCTCCAGAGACAGAAGGTAGATTCTCAAAGTTTTTGATATCTAAGAAATAATTTCGCAATGGACTGATATGGCTGAGCATTTGTAATATGACGTTGCAATAATCATTAGCCTAAACAGAAAAAAAGGGTTATCAGTATCAGGGATTTGGTTGATTTATTACTACAATTGACAAATTAACCTACCTTGATATTATTGAGACCCACAACGCCAGGATAATATGTCAGACCATTGTATGCTCTAACCATTTTCGAATAACTGTCCAAAGCAAGTATTTCGGGAGTACTGAAAGTAGGATTTAGTAGATAGGTAATGTCTTCCAATGACCCATCTAAAATTTCATAATCATCGGGCAAGCAATAAAACCGTCGAGTTTCTAAGTTCAGGAAGACGTGGTGGCTTTCACTAACACTGTGGGTATATGCATGAGTAGAATTTCCACGACCCTAAGATATAAAACATTTATGATAAGTATTTCCATTTAATACTGTGTGTTTTGAATTTAAGAAACAAAATTATTAGGTTAAATTTGATTGGTTGAAAGCCCAATGTATTCAAATGCAAGTTATTATGCGGAGCTGTTGGTTTAATTTACTTGAAGTGACGAATAAACTGTTTCATGCAGTCCCACCATAATAAAACAAAACACCGTAACCTATTAACCATTCGAACGTTCATACACTCGACTTTGAACCACACTTTCCTGTGAGGCTTAGTGATAATACCCAGATACCCAACGTAAAGTGGGTAGATGGAGGTTAGAATCGGTGACCCATTGATTGAACCCCAAGTATCTTAACGACTACGCAAGCACCTAATATAACCCACTTACCAAGCACATGTAAATATAGCTTCGAGTCATAGTGTGAAGGCTAGCGATATCACTAAGGTATCACACGGTCAATATAAACTAACAAGATCGGTGTTTTCAACACAGCAATGGCAAAAAGTGTGAAAACGTATTGTCAAAATATAAGTTAAATTGGCCGGATGAGAATCTTTCTATCTCCAGTCAATGCAATCACAGTTAAAGCTCACCAAAATGCTTCACCAAGTCCCTGTGAAAAAAAATCTGTAGAAGACTGACAAATTATTAACTCAAATCTTTGTACAATTCAGGAATCCAAGTAAGGTAACAAATTCAGTTTATGCAAAAGTGAATTGGTCGCAAACAGTGATACAATAAAGTCAGTGTACAATCTTGAGATCGCTAGTCTAGATTCAGTAGGAAAAAAACTGCATCAGGACAATAAGGAAACTCTTCAGGGTTAAGATTAAGGTTTTCGACGTTGTTCGATTTTTAGCAGAGTCAGAAGCTACTTTATTTATCAAGAGCTAAGAAAACGCACAAGAGCTACCGAAGTATTCATTTGCAAAAAAAAAAAAATAGTACACACTTGAGTTGTTGGAAAAAAACCATATACATTACTATGCATTATGAATAAACTTGTAATAAAATTACCTGAAAGTACTTTCCACATATTAGACAGGCGTAGACATTCAGGTGAGATAAAGAAACAGAACACAGCTTTTCAAAGTCAAAATCCAGCATATTCCTCCTAATAGTATCCAGATATGGGCATGATCGACTTCTGGTGTCTTCATTCTGATCATTGTAAACGGCTCCATTCCCAGTATACACTTGCTCTTCATCTGACTTAAGAGAAAAAAAAATTAAACACTGATGTACCTCTTCACTACGCTTGATCCTTTTTGAGGATTTTTTATGGGCTTTTTCATGCTTCCTTTTATGTCCAGAAACTGAAGAAACAGAGTGAGGTACAAACGATAGTGAAGACATCCCGGTAACGCATAGGTTGAAGTTTCCACTTCAATGTTCAGTTAGTTCGTTCAAATGGTTCAAATGGTTGTTGACGGAATAGAAGAAGCTTTCGCTTAACAGGCTTCCGTGTCTAGTAGCAGTGGATCACCAATACCTCCAGGCGAGAACCTAGGTATATTAACGATAAAAGAGAAAGAAAATGAATTGGTAAATCATAGTAGGATACTATCCTTAGTCCTTAAGAATAGATCAAATCGCCTCTTAAAGGACTCCTGGGAAGTTGCTTGGACTAGCTCAGCTGGCAGCGAGTTCCAGCATTTGACAACTCTTAAGGAGTAGAAATTGTGTCTGCAGTCCGTTCTACTATGTTGTATCTCCAGTTTTTGGGTGTTACCCCTTAGGTTAGTGTTGGGACTAAGCTTAAGTAGGTGTTTAAGAGGATGTCCAGAAGTGTTAAGGATACTGTAAGCCATTAGAAGGTCACCTCTAAGACGCCTATACTCCAATGGGTAAAGGTCGAGTGATTGGAGGCGTTCATCGTAAGGTTTAAATTTCAGTCCCCGAACTGATTTCGTGGCTCGCCGTTGGATACGCTCCAGAGTGTCCTTATCCTTTTGGAGTGTAGGAGGGAATACTATGTTCCCGTACTCTAAATGGGGACGAATGAAACTATTTAAGATTATGTGGAAAGTTCTCCCATCAAACTGACCAGAAATGTGCTTCAATGTTACCAGTGCAAGGTTTGCTCTAAAGGCATTTTTGTCACAGTTGGCGTAAGACTTTAAGTCGTAGGGCACCAGAACTCCTAAATCTTTTTCGACTCGGGATACTACTAGAGAGGAGTTTCCTAAGTTGTAACTGTAATCTGCGACACGTCGCAGATCGAGTGTGATACAGTAGCCTCAATATTCAAGGAATCAGGTTAGTTGCTGTTCTATGGACCTTTTCCAAAAGCTTACTGTCTATTTAGGCAGGGGCTAGCTGCTTGTATTCAGTACTCAAGTTTAGGACGCACAAACACTGTACACAATGTCAAAAAGGTCTTAGCGTTGACATGACTAAAGTTCTAAAATCTTTGGCGACTATTGCACGGCAGAGTGCAGTAGTATTTAAGTCTTACTTAACGATGACTTCTAAATCATTGTGTATCTGGAAAACAGGCAGCTCAGTGTCATTCATCGTGTAAGTATCTGACAATATGCATAACAACACAGTTGGAAGTATTTGTCGGCAACTGCCAGGTATAAGGCCATTCAGATCATTTCTTCAGGTCATTTTGGAGTTCTAAGTTATCACCCTTACATCGTATCACTCTCCATATCTTGACATCGTTAGCATATAGCAAGACTGATGATGAAAGGAGACGAGGAAGGTCATCTACATACATGAAGAATAAAACTGGCCTCAAAACCGTACCCTGAAGCAATCCGCTAAGCTCAGTTTCTCAGTTAAACAATTTGGAGTTCACCCGTACACTTTTTTGGTGCCCAACTAGGAAGTCTTTTATCCACATCAATAGATTGCCTCTAACCCCAACATTTCTTAACAGCAAGTGTGCGGATATTTACCAAAAGCTCTGCTGAAGTTAATGCAGGCTACGTCTACAGATAACTTTCAATCCTTAAGAGCGCACCAGCTCTCACGAGCTATTAATAAGTTAGTGAGATAAAAATAATCTACTCTAAAACCATGATGCTTTTTCGAAAGGAACCGATTTTCATCGAGATACTTAACAGTTTCCTTCCGAATAATCTTTTCTAAAATTTTAACAACAACGCACTAGTTAGGCTAACGGGTTAATAATTCCCAGGTTTGTGTCTCGTACTTGTTTTGAAGACAGGAGTTACTATGGCGTTTTTCCAGTCTTTTGGTAAATGACTCTAAGTTACGGATAGATTGAAGCCTATACTTGAAGGGTTTGCGACGAGGCTAGCTAATTCCTTTAGTAACCTAGGATGCAGTTCATCAGGCACCGTGGATTTGCCTGTGTCAAGCTTATTTAGTAGACCAAAGACATCGAGTTTTTTAATGGCCACAATGTCTAGTGTGTGAGGGACTCACATGGACTGATGGGCAGATTTACCTCAGATTACCTTAGTGATAAGTTGCGTACTTCTGGTTCATAAGATCCCGTATTTGAACTGAAAGAACTAGTCGTCGATTGCGTAAATTCATAACTTTTGACTTTTCAAGACTCTGAAGGCTTTGTTAAGAATTACAGGAGAGATTGAAGAATAAATCTTTATGTAGTATTATTCAATAAAGTTAGAATAACAGAATATATCAGTCTCTTCTAATTATCGAGCGAATTTTCCCTCATCTCTCTTAATGTGAATATTCTACTTTTATTGAACAAGTGTCTATCTAAAATATTACATACCGTTGTCTACAGAAATATCTTTTATGTAGGCTAGTAAGAGAAACGACGCGCATCAGATGCCTACACTTTGTTACAAATATAGATAGATGACGTTCCTAAAATGAAAACATGGTAAAGGAGAAATTCAAGCATGGACGGCGTATCATTAAAGGGTGAGTTCTCCATCCAGCCAAAATCATTACATCCATATCTTTCTCTAGGTTTCTCCTCTGTTATTTATACATACTGAAGGCTTCTGTTCATACCCATCCAGACCTTGTGAGTAAGATTCTCATACACTCTTAGTCTTCTAACTGTTGCCAATCTAATAGAGTGTGAATATTAGTCACTGAACGGAAAGTATCCAAAGTGTAGGGTGAATAGTGAACGATTCTTGACAATTTCAACTATTTTAGATTTATTTAATAAATCTGAAGGGTCCGTAAAGACGATCATGTTTGTTACTGGCTAGTATATGTGAAATTTTAGATCAGTTATGAAAAGCTTTATATGAGATTTAAAGGGAAAAGTCTAC
The DNA here is from genome assembly GCA_946903255.1 of Schistosoma spindalis. NCBI lineage: Eukaryota > Metazoa > Platyhelminthes > Trematoda > Strigeidida > Schistosomatidae > Schistosoma > Schistosoma spindalis. The sequence continues at coordinate 68,132,097 of OX336416.1, read as the reverse complement.
CTCAAGGTTGTAGTCACACTGATATTGTTGACAAGTTTGGAAAATCCACCGAAAATCTGCCGCGATTTTGTAGTGGTTGATTAAGACACTAATGAGACGAAATTACTATTTCTTATGTTTCCGGATTATACTTCTGTCCTGCTAAATATGGACATAACTCAAATTAGACCCTCACTATTTCTTATGACACTAACTAACTTTCCACTTTTGACGAATAACAGTACGAATACTGAAATCAATTTACAATACACATATCGTACAACTGCAACGACTTGGATTGACTAGTTAAGAGCTGGTCGCAAACATCTTAGTAATGTCAGAACAAAGATGCCACTGGTATTCGGAGTTTGATAATGTCTTAACTCGTAACAATCGAAGTATGCCAACCCTATCAAATCAGAAGTCAGAAGTTATGAGGTTCGAAGATATATATAAAAGGCTATCAGTATGTCGAGAACCGTTTAGTATAAGCTGGCTGATGCTTGTAGGAGATGCGTAGCACGCAGCACTCACTCGTGAAATGGTTCGGGTCGTGACCGAGAGCCTTCAGTTAGGGCATGTCCAGTGAAACTAATGAGGTCAGTATCAATGTTGAAGACTTACAGAACTGTTTACTTTGTGATTTTAGTGATGACTCTAAGACATGCCCAGTCAGTAGTTTAAACCCAACAAGCCTGTTGTTGAGAAACACCCTTCTGTGGCTTGCCACATTCAGCAGCACCTGGTCATCTTTCCCTATTATAAGTAGAAGTATGGTACCATATTGTGATTAAGGAAATGTATAAATAAAATTTCTATTCTTCGTAATCTTCATCAGTTCTTCGTCTTTTTCAGCGGTCGTTGGAAAGAAAAAATAGGAATTCGTAAGTACGTATTGAAATGCACTCGTATATCTGTGCGGACATAAAACGTGAGAAAAAGTGGGTAGGCACCGTATAGATAACATGCGATTGCGCAAAAATTTTTTATCACGAGGATATTATTGAACTTCATAAAAATGAAAGCGTACACATATCACCGTATATTAGAAAAAAGTGTTTGCACTTTGACACAACAATACAAATAAAGGAGGTAAAATAAAATTTTATGTTGCGTCTTACTCAAAGTAGTAGTTTAAGTGTTCTGGAAACCACATCATTGTTCCAGAGGGTGATGTTTTAGGCCAATTGTCAGATACCAGCGACGTTTCATCATGATTGTTGGTTATTGGGTAAAGTATAGTAAATGTAAGGATCATGTTTAACTGTACGAGGGAAATTTGACATTTTGGGTTTACTTCTGAATAAGCAACTTTAAGATGGTCAATGCTGATGTCATCTTTAGTTCCATTTTTACTGATGATATAGTAATTAGGCTTGCAATGAAGGACTCTGAAAAGTTCTTCTCACGCAGTTTCGAGAAATCGTCGCATTATGTGCTGTATATCTTAAGGCAGGTTGGACGAAAACATCAAATGGCTGAGGTCCAGTGAATGCACGTTTAGCTGAACGCAGAGTGTTTGTAAGCTCGCTCGTGTAAGGGTCTAGGTCTATACTCACTGAAGAAGATGAAGAATCCACGAATTCTCCTGGAAGTCGGAGTGTCGTTCCATAAACGAGTTAAGTTGCAGTGTTTTCAATGCCAGCATTCACTACATTGCGAATCCAGATAAAACGAGCGAAAGAGCGTTGGTCCACTGTGAAACATTTGCAGCTGAGAGTGAGGCTTTAAGCTATCGGTAAGTGTACTACTGACCTGTTAGTTTGTGGGTGGTAGACAGTCGTTCGGAATCGCATGAATTCTATGCGCCTTCAGATAATGAAAAAATCAGATTCGAACTTATGTCGGCGGTCTGAAGTGACAGTTGAAGGGCAGCGGAAGTTTGCTACTAATAGTTCTATGAAGGTGCTAGTCTCTGTTTCTGCGGTAATGTACTTGACAAGTAGTGCTTCTAACCATCGTGTGAAACAGTCTGCACACGTTAGGAAGTATTCGTATCCATTCTGATCTGTTATCGGCCTTACCAAATCAAGATGAGCGATTTCGTAAGGAGCGTTGGCATTTGTGACGTGGCCCAAGAGAAATTCGTTGTGCCTGATCATTTTGGATTACTAATAATTCACACCGTATCGTGCACACCCCCTCACGTCTTTAGTCACACGACTGACGCGGACAAAACTAATTTCAAATGACCTCGATGATTGCTCGAATATCTGGATGGAAAAAACTGCTCAACGTATTGCCTGTAATCTGGCATGCCTCTTGTAAAAAGAAATTGTTATCTTGTAGACGTTATGTAGATAATGTTTAGAAACGAATGTAAAATATCTATCTGCAGATTTGTCACACAGTAAAAGTTCCTTCTCTGTTCCCACCTGTTCGGTTCGTAACTCATGCTGAAGATCAGTGTTTCCGTTTTTCAGCTGAGCTAGTTTACGAAAGTTAATTCCTTGGAACCTGTCTAAGGAAGTTATACGAGACAAAGCGTCTGCAACTACACTGTCTGTCCCAGAAATGTGTTGTAATGTGTTGTATGGTGTGTGCTGCCTATGTTGACATAAGTAGTATATGACGCTAGTCAGGAATAGAATGTCTGGCAGAAGATCGAAAAGGAAAGAACGAGACATAGAAAACTATTGGTATGGAAATGTAGAAACAATGAAGCCAGTGAAAATTAATGAACATTTTGCAACTTAAGTATTTACTGTATGGTTCTCAAATTTTATGAAAACCTTTTGTAATATTGTGTTCAAACACATTCGAGTGTCCCCACTTGTGTTCTCGTTCACTCAAGTATTTCTGAAGTATACTGTGGAGTGTAGTCTAGTTGTTGAGACTCTCGAGAGGAGTACTTGTCTGAAGAAGAGCTCAGAGAGAAGGTGAGAAGCTTGTGATCGATGAAAAGCGCTGAAAGTACTTTACGGCACAATACATGGCTAGGGGATCCGTACCGGAAATGCAGTGCCTCGATTCTGTGTCTTGTAGACATCTCGACGAAAATGTCAAAGGTAGTCAGCAACGGTTTGCCCATTGTTGTACGATTCCTCTGATTTCCGAGTCGGATACTTCTACTGCGATACTAATGGATGCCTCGGTGGTCTAGTGTCCGAGCTACGTTGCTTTGATGATAAGTTTCTCAACTGTGGAAAATGGTTTTTGCATTATGTCGTTTTAATGGATGGATATCGTATTTCCACGAGGTTGGTCGTTTGAAGGTTGAATGATAGACGCGCATCTCGGTACGAGTAGTAGATATAAACTTACAAGGCCGTTGAATGTGCGTAAGCGTTCTACTATGGTCAGTTTTGAATAATTTAGAATAGCCACCACATTGCCTTCTAGAGGTCGGATGCCTTGAGCATCAATAGTAAGTCCGAAGAAATCTACGACGTCTGTTCCGATCATGCATTTCTGTATACTTACAGGAATGCCATGTTTTAAGTGTCGTTCGAAGACAAGGCTTACTAAAGGTGAGATTCTCTGTCTAGACTTGCGACGGAGATGAGAGCTAGAAAGGTGTCATCAATGAATCTCTCCAACGTTTGTCCATCATTTCTTAATCCGAAAAGAAATGCTCAAAAGTTCGTAGAGTCTGAAGGGATTGGTGGTAGCGGCTTTCGGAATACTGCTAAAGCTACAGGAGTTTGGTCATATGCTTTAAGCAAGTCGATTCCCAAAACATAGTTGTACTGCATTGTGTGCCACTTACACGGACAGATGTGAGCGTTGTGCTTCAGCATGTGAAATAGAATTCTCACTGACAGACGAAAACGGAAAGCAATTAAAAAGACAACAGGAGTAAAGGAACGATGAAGTTTGCAAGGGACTCCCAAAAAGGTGTGCAAATGATTTTCTATGCGTGATTTACATGTTTTACTAAATCACTGTGTGATTTTGTCTTGAACAGTGGTTAGAATATCCCCACGAAGGAGTCGTGCACTACAATACCTTTTAAGTTAGCCGTCAAACCACAAATGTAAAGCAATGACCGGCGATCGAGAGTGGTTTTCTCATTCAGTAGCCGATAGTCACCAGTTCGATACCAATCGTTGCTGTCTTTTTTAGGGACCACGCGTAACGAAGATGCTCACGGGATGATTGATGACCGAATAACTCCTGAGTCCATCACGTGGTCAAATTCATTTGTGGCCAACTTCAGCTTTTTGGAAGGTAGTCGGCGCGCTTTCGAAAAAACACTAGTCATGTGGTTGAGTTGTAGAGTGCAACATTGCTTGTTACACACGGCCACTTAGGTCGACCATGGTATAGTTCAGGGTACTTGTTGAGCATCTATTGACATTGTGGGTCAGTTATATGCTCAACAGTGACTAGGGATAACCACTAGACAGAAAATGAAGTTATGCAAACAGATAAGTTAGAACTTCGTCTACCAGCCTCTGTTTTCACGTTTGAATAAGTAGATTATGGTGATGTAGCAGGTATATACCAATGACTGGCATAGAAACATCTGCAATGACAAAAATCCAACGAATAGGTCTACGTAAACCCACATTAAGATACACACATCTATTGCCGTAAATAGCAATCACTTTCCCATTTGAGGCCTGTAAGTTGAAGGTTGGTTCATGCAGACGGTAGTTAAGACAGACGAAAAGAATTCTAACTTATGCGCTAAAGTTGACGAGATAGAAAAGTTTCGTCATCACATCGATGTTGCATAACAGACGGCTATGTCCTTCAGGTACGATTGACGTTAACGCGAGGCGACAGGGAAGTTTCCCAAAGTTTTACGTGTCAGATGATCTGGAGATTGAGAAAATAAAGGGTCTTCTGCAACTTCTAGAAGACGCACAGTACTTACTGTGGTACCAACAGCGATCAGGATTATCTGCCTTTCATGGTCTATACACAGATCGTTTTCGTGACGAACTTCTTCGAGAAGTTAGAGGGGGTCTACGATTATGATGGATATTAAGATAACGAATTGGAGTACGATTGAGATCTGCGTCATCACCATATGTAACACCTTTATAATTGAATATACCAACTCTGTCAAATCAAAAATGAGCGGGTTCGAAGATATATTTGAAAGACTATCGATATGTCAGGAGGAGTTTTGTCTAAGACAGCTAGTAGTTGCAAGAGATGCGTAGCACAACATACCTATTCGTGATGTGGTACAGATACATGGCCGAGCGCCTTTAGTTAGGGTGTGTACAGTGAAACTAATGAGGTCAGTATCAATGTCAAAGACTTGCAGAGCTATTTATTTCGGTGATTTATTTACCGCTACAGTTATATTGTCTCAATATTATTGTAATTGGTAGTTGCCTGACAATGAACCAATCTGTAAGACAATTTGAAGTCCACCGACAAATCCAACATCGTCAAATTTATTAGTACTCACCATTTGAGTGGTAGTGGGTAGTGTTTTAGCGCCAATAAAACGTCATGGTCCTAGCCAAAGCATAGTGCGGTTCGGCTGCTTAGTTCCGGACAGTTTACCGATCCTCGTCAAAGTCAAGGATAACCAACTCACAACAATTAGTTGTTCGACGTGGACATGCCCATGCAATTGTGATCATATCCTGTTCTTTGTACCGAGCTTCATTAATACATTCCTGTAATAACGTCGTTCGTATTGCGCGGTTACCGAAGTAGCCACAGTACAGGACATGATGAAGGGGTAGTCTACGTTAGGTGCTAACCATGAGGTGTGACTTGAATATTGGTTGGTTGGTCATGTCATTCCTGTTTAACTCGCATAGACCCTCAATCATTAGTGACCCTAGGCTTTTATTCATTTCCATAGTAACCAGATCCGTGGTGTTTGTTTATATATGTTGTTATGTCGTTTCCGCTTATCGCGGTCGCAACATGAGAAATAAGACAACTATTAGAAGTTAGGTTTGATTAATTGATAGCAGCAAACTGTGAAACTGCCGTTTGTTTGGCGAGCACTTGTGACTCGTGATTGTCGGAAATAAGCCTTGAGCCTTCTTGAAACCACCAGTTACTTTCGATGAAAATAGTGTTAAAATGCTTGAAGAGCGCATCTCAAGACTACATATTGCTGTCTGTGTCAAGTTGTGTTGTATCATTTGACAGGGGTCTGAACTGTTAAGAAGTAGCACATAGACGAAAAACACTCGCACCCAACTACTGGGTCGAATAAGACTGAAGAGGAAGAATTTGTAGCAGCTAGTGGCATTCAAAAATAGTTAGGCTGGTACCTACTCAACGCTGGTGTTGAACGTCTTAGTTCTGAAAGTATTCGTATCTGAAAACATTTGACACCTCCAGTGAAAATTTAAGCGTGATGTTTATCTTTATGCTTTGATAGTCAGCTCAATTATCGGCCGTTCTTTTGTCTCCATTTTTATCCAAACTTACTAATCCATATAACCTTAAGGATCTTAGCTTTCTTTTTGAGTACCAAACATAAAGAATTCCCACAGCAAAACCTACAAAATGTCACAACAAACCCCTTTAATGTGACGACAGTAGTGCCCAACTACTCAAATTATTAAACTCTATCAGTATGTGATGATGTTCGCAGACACGTAGCGCTTGGCAACGTCGCTATCCGAAAACCGTAAATAAACAATAGCCCCAAGCTTAATCAAGACAGAATTCAAGAGTGGTAGAATGCGGATAAGCTTGGAGAGTTACCGTACGAAATACATAACGCAGCGTACTCAAACGCGGTCCGGTGAGAATGCTTGATTAAACGCGTTAAGGTAAGGATATATCCAGTAAAATATATTAGATCGGTATCAGTATCAAATACTTACGAAGTTATTAATTTATCACTATATGTTCATTCATTCGCTATATCGTGTATAAACAAAATGATATTTGACCAGCTTAAATACTACATTGGATCGCATACAGAAATAATCGAATATGAAAATGGGAAGCTGGCTGGTGAAGAAAAATAAGCCGCATGACGTCAACAGAGGGTTACGAAAAGTGGTATTTTCCTTCTAGATCATAACGAAGTACTGAATCCCTACTTAGCCTTTGTCAAGCTGTTTAAGCATACTGCTCACACTTTTGTGGTAGTTTATGAAGTATCTTTGTATATTTTCAAAAGTAATGCTCAACCAAAAAGTTTAATAAAGTCGAGTTATTGCATTCTTCCTTTTTTATGTATTTTGTAACCATCCTGCAAAAAATTAAGTAAATGGGTAAGGAATGAAGACTAAGTGGTGTAACCACTTCTAAAACGTGATCGTATAGATAATGGAGGCTTGGTCTAGACTGGGACTAGGACACATAAACTTCGCATAGTATAACGAATTTTCAGTTATCTGAATTTCCTAGCCAGATCAACACAGCTACCACTAGTTTCCATCGTAATCAAAGTCAAACGGACTGTTGTTGATCATAAAACTATGGTTGGTTGGTGTAATATTTGGGGACTGGTTCCATTGTTCGTCATCGCGCTTCCACACAACTTCGTGGAACGCCCTACTCTACAAATAGACTTTCATTGTTACCTTTGAATTCACTGACCTTCGAAGAAATTTATAATGCTGCTTTGATTGACGCAGGACAGTTTCTCGTCAACACCATCAGCTTACTTCTCTATAATGATTGTTAAATTTTGGGAAATCCTTTATTATTCATCAGAACAAATTCCATGAGGCTTTTACAAACCTTATCAGCTCATGTTATTATGGTTTCGAGACAAAAGCGCCTACAGCTGAGTTTGTTTTGTCATTTAACGAAATACTTAAGCGTCAGAAGGTCACCGCTTTACAAAGATTTATCAGCTATTGCATCAAGTTTCTACGTGTTTTATTATTCATGATGTGATTCTCTTTGAAACCCAACAAAAAATAACTTGAGGGCTTCGTAAAATGACACTCAGAGACTTGATGGTTTATGAACAAAAACGAGATGTTTTTTTAGTACTAAACATTATATTTCACACAAAAAGACATTTAGCCCCACAGTTACATTGTTAATCACTGAAATTTATTCCGACCGCAATATATTTAAACAAATTGAAACTTTCTCGCGATACCACTGTTATTGCATAAAAAAAGTCATAACTTTTTGAACATTTGATAAATCTTTGAAATGCTCATTTACAAGTTGAATGTGTTTGAAATTATTAAGGTTAAGATTCAAACACTGGTTTGCTTATTTGAGAATTTATCTGTTTAGTTAATGACTGCTAAGTTATAGGAAGCCATTATTATTCTAGAATAATTTTTTAAAGGTTTTACGGAAATTCACAATAAATAAGCCTACAAAACGAGTTCTGTATTTTATACAAAGATTGTGAATAAATGAAAATTAACACTATAATGCATTGTTGGTGTATGAGTGTTAAATCACATGAAGGACTTTATGTTAAGTCAGAATATATTTTTTATGCTTGGTTCGATGACAATGAGGTTGAAGAATAAAATCAATAAACTAATAAATTAATACAAAGATCAATGAAATACAATTAGCAAACTATTATTTGATTAAATAAACGGACTTGCTTAACTAAGAATCTTTTCGGCAAAGTGCTACAATCATGTTAACGTTTAGATCAGAATATATATATATATATATATATATATATATATATATATATATATATATAACCACAAATATATGTGTCTTGTCTATCCGTATGTCCGTCTATCACTTGTTGGTGGTAAATGGGAGTTGGCTTGTGGCCAACCCCAGAATGTCTTTTATTTAGTTTACATTTGCATATTGTTTGAGGATAATATTGTATGATATGTATGTATCTAATTAAATCTTCGCATCCGACCTAATAATTGCGCCGTTATACAAACATGTTACTTCGTAAGAATATAGGCGAATTTAGGTGTAAGGTATATGCTTTCCTCATTTTCACTAAGTGCATTCGATTAAGGTCAATTTCTAAACTAAACTGACACCAAATCTTGGTCAAACTGTTATAAGAGTTAACTAGTTATCAGCATCATATGCTGACAACACAATGAAGAACTAATTAGTCATTAAATCTTTCTTTATGTGTGTGAGAGACATATTTCTTATTGTTATGTTCGATCATTTGCAGTTTATCGTTATCGTTTAACTTAAAAAAAAACTTTTACATTAAATTTCCTGATTTGTTTTCCTGCTATGATATTTTGTTCCAAATTCTTAGAGGTAATTCATTTGATTCACTGAGGGCTCGGTAAGTCAGCATCGCATTAAAAAAAATATAATTGAAAATCACAAACGAGAAAGTCCTTAGGGAGAAAAAATCTCAAGAAAACAATTATCAAGATCAGTAGGATAAAATGTTTTGGGGAATCCAAACAAGAGGACTAGTCACAGCGAAAGAAATGGACCACTTTTCAGTAGGAGATAAGTGACTAGAAACTTGAGTTAACATGTAAATATCAATTTCGGGAATACAGATCAACAATAACTAAGTAGTTTACAACATGGACTGATCTTAGACAACTAATGGAAAGCAAGAACCGTCACATAGCTTTTATTATAGTATGGGATTCCTTAACTATGTGCATTTACAACACCACCAAGTCTTTATAGTTGGGTTCTCATTAGCTGGGAGAGAAACTTGGTTATATCCCACGCTACATGGATATTAAGAACTTGTAGTCCCAAGGTTATAGATAACAGACCAAGCCTCCTTATGAAAATACTTATCGAAAACGGGTATCCGTCGTCATTTATGGACAATAATATAAGACTTGAAACGCCTAAAGTAGAAATAACCTTCGGAAAAAGGAAAACTTTATATGAAAATCCATTTGTAAGACGATATAGTCACAGAAATTCTAAAGAGGGGAATTCTCGACCATCTTAAAAGAAAGTTCTTCACAGAAACTATGCAAATCGTCTTCTCTAGCCGGCCAATGTTCATCAATAACCTAAGGGATAAATGATCTCATTTGACCAATCCCAACTATGAGTTTGGAAAAACCAGAACTATGTGTCGAAAAAAATTGGTAAAACCTCTATTCCTAATATGGCTTTAATTTCTCGTAATTTTTTCTTTCTTCTTTATCCTTCCTTCTTCCACAGCCATCTGCTTCCCTTATGTCTTCTCTATAGGCCTTTTACCCCCAACTATTTTCTTCTGTTTGAATGATGTTCTCAATTACAGTTCACCTGATCCTTCCCTATCCAATTATAATTTTCTTATCTATCTGCATGATGAATGTTCAAGATCTCAACAACAAAATTACCACTAGTTTCCATGATTAAAAAAAAGTTTTTATGACCTAGTTTTTGATAACTTATTATTATCACGTTTAGCAGAATTTTACCATCACTATTACGGTAATATATATATATATATATAATCTCGACCATTGAAATTACTATAATATCCACAAAACCCCTTCTGATATATATATTTGCGATTGTACAGCTTTGAAAATGAATTTGCTGAAAACAGAACTCATCGTTAAACCAAACCTTCTAATTTCAAATCCTCTATACAAATAATAAATAAATCATTAAAATACGGTATAATATCAGCGAATTTTGAAATTAATATAATAATTCCTAAAAATAGAAATAAATTGAGTTCTTATTTGTGCCAAAAACGCTAAGTAAATTTACAAGTTAATAAAATAACTGGATAAAAATAGCATAGAAAGCTGTAAAATGCATACACATAGCCAATATAGATTTATATATAAAACATGAAATATCTATTTATAATGTGGTGTATAAAATAGAATATTGAATAACACTTATTTATGTAATCATGATACATGAATTAAACCTTAATCTTTATTGAACAAATTAACAAACACCCACTTATATATTTAAATTTCATCGACAATTATGAATTATTTAACTTCTGTATAATAGTAAAACAATATCATATGAAGCCTACGCAAAACAAAAATAATTATACATAATTTGGTTATATGTCCATGAGTTCAGTTGAAGTCGAAACATATAAAATTGAATAAATGATTCATTTGTTTAACGTAAAACGTCAGCATATCATATATGTCCCAATTTCAACTGATCTCCACACATAATAATTAAAAAAATCTCAACTTTAATATTTTGATTTCTAAAAATTATACAGTAGTCAATCAACACTTATCCATACGATATCATAAAATTGTATCATAGAGAATAATGTATTTCTCGTGTGTAAATATCTATTTATATGTATTAATATGTAAAGTGGTAGGTGGATGTAATTAGTCGAAAGGAAATGCTGAACCAAGATTTTGAGCTAATTGGCCTTCGTCAACAAAGTGTGCTTGAAATCTTGAGGGAATTGATGCTTTCTGAAGGATACGTCTCCATGTCATTGAGCTTCACAGTCAAAGATGTTACTACTAACAATTACTTACCCTACTGTTGCTAAAATTTATTAGACATATTGAATGAATGTAGATAATTATCTGCGATTTCTTTAAATTACTAAAACATAATGGATAAATACTATGTGACAATACCCATGATTTTACATAGAAATTATAAAACAGCATTTCGATTCATATCTTATGAATTATTATTTTGTTTTGAAATATTTAACACTGAAAACAATAATAACTCCGCCTGTAGCTCTTCCAGAGTTACTGCCGGTCCCAAGCCCGGGTAAAGGAGGAGGGTTGGGCATGGGGTTAGCGTCCCCATCCCGTAGAAACCTAACTCGCTAAAAAAACGCTAACCAGAAAAAATAACTCAAACCATTTAAACTCTGCCCTGGGAGTTAGAGGTAATATGACGCTTCATGGTGAAAGCCGAGTTCCTTCGGAAGCCACGAGGCCGATGCCCCTTATAACAACCAGAGCAACAATTTTTATAGGTACATGGAACGTCCGGACAATGTGGGAGGACGGGAAGACCAGTCAAATAGCAACGGAAATGAGGCGATACAACTTGGCAGTACTGGGAATCAGTGAAACCCATTGGACCCAAGCTGGACAACAAAGGCTAAATACGGGAGAGATGCTGCTATACTCCGGTCACGAAGAGGAAAATGCTCCACACACTCAGGGAGTTGCTCTAATGCTATCCAAAGTAGCACGAAATGCACTTGTAGGACGGGAATCTCACGGATCCAGAATCATCAAAGCATCATTCAAAACAAAGAAGGAGGGGATCACAATGAACATTATCCAATGTTATGCACCCACCAATGATAGCAACGATGACGTTAAAGATCAATTCTATGAGAGGCTGCAATCAATCATAGAGAGGTGCCCAAGAAAGGACCTCACCATTCTGATGGGAGATCTAAACGCCAAAGTCGGAATGGACAACACCGGATATGAAGACATCATGGGACTACATGGACTGGGAGAGAGAAACGAAAACGGGGAAAGATTTGCAAATCTGTGTGCATTCAATAAATTGGTCATAGGCGGTACAACATTTCCACACAAACGTATACACAAAGCTACGTGGATCTCACCGGACCACACCACAGAGAACCAGATAGATCACATTTGCATCAATAAAAAGTTCCGAAGGACAATGGAAGATGTGAAAACCAGGAGAGGAGCGGACATAGCTTCAGATCATCGCCTAGTTGTGGCCAAATTGAAACTGGAGCTAAAGAAGAACTGAACAACTGGACAAACAGCACCACAAAGGTTCAATACAGCCTTCCTTCGAGATACTGACAAACTCAATGAATTCAAGGTAGCTCTCAACAACAGGTTCCAAGCCTTACAGGATCTACTGAAGGAAGAAGAAACTACTATGGAGGATAACTGGAAAGGTATCAAAGAAACATTAACTTCAACGTGTCAAGAGGTTCTGGGCCCCAAGAAGCATCATCACAAGGAATGGATCTCTACAGAAACACTGGACAGGATCAGAGAAAGAAAGAACAAGAAGACAGCAATTAACAACAGTCGAACAAGAGCAGAGAAAGTCCAAGCACAAGCAGAGTACATAGAAGCAAACAAGAAAGTGAAGAAGAGCATTAGAGCTGATAAGCAAAAATACGTGGAAGAACTAGCAACGACGGCGGAAAAAGCTGCAAGAGAAGGAAATATGAGACAGCTTTACGATACGACGAAGAAGCTTGCAGGGAAATACAGTAAACCAGAGAGACCAGTCAAAGACAAAGAAGGAAGAACAATCACTGAGATTCAACAACAGCGCAACAGATGGGCAGAGTACTTCGAGGAACTCCTGAACAGGCCGGCTCCAATGAATCCACCGGACATCGACGCAGCACACACAGATCTTCCTATAAATGTCAATCCACCAACGACAGAAGAAATCAGAATGGCCGTCAGACAAATCAAGAGCGGGAAAGCAGCAGGACCTGACAATATACCAGCTGAAGCGTTGAAGTCAGACATCGAAGTAACTACAAGCATGCTTCATCTTCTATTCAAGAAGATTTGGGAGGAGGAACAAGTGCCGATGGATTGGAAAGAAGGACACCTCATCAAGATTCCAAAGAAAGGAGATCTGAGCAAGTGTGAAAACTACAGAGGCATTACACTACTGTCAATACCGGGTAAAGTCTTCAACAGAGTGTTACTGAACAGGATGAAAGACGCAGTTGACGCTCAACTTCGAGATCAACAAGCTGGATTCCGTAAGGACCGGTCGTGCACAGACCAGATTGCGACACTACGGATCATCGTCGAACAATCAATTGAGTGGAACTCGTCACTCTACATCAACTTCATTGATTATGAGAAGGCATTTGACAGTGTAGATAGGAGGACGTTATGGAAACTTCTTCGACACTACGGAGTTCCTGAGAAGATTGTCAACATTATCCGGAACTCATACGATGGACTACAGTGGAAAGTAGTGCATGGAGGACAGCTGACAGACGCATTCCAAGTAAGGACCGGAGCAAGACAAGGCTGTCTACTCTCTCCCTTCCTGTTTCTTCTGATGGTCGACTGGATTATGAAGACCTCGACATCTGAGAGAAACTACGGCATACGATGGACAGCTCAGAACCAATTAGACGATTTGGACTTCGCAGATGACCTAGCCCTCCTATCACATACACACGAACAAATGCAGATAAAGGCAGCCAGCATAGCAGCAGTCTCTGCATCAGTAGGCCTCAACATACACAAAGGGAAAACCAAGGTCCTCAAACACAACACGGAGAACAGCAATCCAATCACTCTTGATGGCGAAACTCTGGAAGACGTGGAATCCTTCACATACCTGGGAAGCATCGTCGATAAACAAGGAGGTTCAGATGCAGACGTCAAGGCGAGGATTGGCAAAGCTAGAGCGGCATTCCTTCAACTGAAGAACATATGGAACTCAAAACAACTTTCAACTAATATCAAAGTCAGAATCTTCAATACCAACGTCAAAATAGTTCTACTGTACGGAGCTGAAACTTGGAGAACTACAACAACCACCATCAAGAAGGTACAGGTATTTATTAATAGCTGTCTACGCATGATACTCAACATCCATTGGCCGGATACCATCAGCAACAGCCTTTTGTGGGAGAGAACCAACCAGCTTCCAGCTGAAGAGGAAATTAGGAAAAGACGATGGAGTTGATGGATAGGACATACATTGAGGAAATCATCAAACTGCATTACGAGACAAGCGCTAACTTGGAATCCTGAAGGGAAGCGGAAAAGAGGAAGGCCAAAGAACACATTACGTCGGGAAATAGAAGCAGATATGAAAAAGATGAATAAGAACTGGAAAGAGCTTGAAAGGATTGCCCAGGACAGGGTTGGATGGAGAATGCTGGTGAGCGGCCTATGCTCCTTCACGAGGAGTAACAGGCGTAAGTAAGTAAGAAAACAATAATGTTATATGTATATATATTCTACAATGAATTATTGAACAAAAACAGCTTGCTTAAGAAAAGAAATGTGGAAATGAAAACATAATGTAGATAACATGGTGTGAAAACATGAAACTCCTTTTTAAAACAGTGAAATATGTCAAGTTAAAGAATAAGGAAACATCACTTTGAAGAATTAAAAAAACGCTGCTTTCTCTCTTTTCATGTGGCTAGACGATGAAAGTATAAACATAAATTACCATTAAATTAAATGAGTAAAATGAATGATGCAATCCTTAATATTAACGCTTACATTTTGAAATGACAGAGAAACCTTGCAACTACGGTGGATGAATACTGTGTGGTTATTTAAATTAAGTAGTTTGTTTGCAGAGCTTCCAATATAGTTCTAAGCAACATCAATAGCGTCTTATTCATGTAGAAATGAGATTTCCAGTTATAATAACTTAATAACTTCTATACTGAGTAGATCCTAAATATATTATTCAGAGTGATAACGAAAACTGTACAAATAAATTGTCTAACTCCAACGTACATAACATTATCATAAGTTTCCCACTTTCATAGTGAAGAAATAAAACACAAGCAAAATCATTTATTGTCATTGTGTAATTTGAATAAAACACGACGGTTAAGGTATACATATATATCACAATCATATTATCGATAATAATAATAATAATAATAATAATAATAATAATAATAATAATAATAACAAAATACTAAATGGTAAGGTTATTATGAGTGAAAAGTGTTTATATTTATACAGGTAAACTCATTGATATTATTTAATGGATTAAAAGTTGATACGTTGATATTGAATAAAGAATTATCTGTATAAAATATGTAAATGTATATGCATTAATAAAGTTTACATTTTACAAGCATATCAATGTAAATTATTTAGATACAATGTCATTAACAAACAAACAAAATACAATTGAATATTTCGAGCGGGAAAAAAAAGAAATGTTTTCATATCATTTTACAGCTTTTAATTGAATTATGTATTTATATAACAACAGAAATATGTTATTGGCAGATAGTTTACATGTACAATGAAATAAAATTTAAAACAAAAACAGAAATAATAATCAAATATGTGAAAAGATGATGAAGAATGAAGAAAGAATTAAATGGAATATTAATGAAATGAAATATTTAAAAGAGAAAGAGAGAAAAAAAGAAATAATAAAACATTAATTTTATTCTTATTATAATTTGATGCTATTCAATAGATTCATTGAAAATTCAATGCCTTTCTTCTACTTTGATTTGATTTATTAAAATCGATTTGGCACGAACACGACGTTGAGCTAATGTAGAACATTCAACTGGTTCAAGTATTGGTATTTTACTAGTACTATTCAATGCTTTAAATGTAGCTTCAACTGAATTCTATAACATAAATAAAACATTTGTAATAAAAGAATAATTTATTGTTATTACTGAGATATTCTGTTCATTTAGAACAATGTAATTTAAGAGTAATATTACAATAAATTAAAAATACGAGAAATAAGTAACTGATGATTCTTTTCTGCGCAAGAGTTATTAAGATTGTTAAAATTTGTGAGTAATTTTTTTATTATCACAAACTGATTTTATTGTAACTGGTATGAGAAATAAGAAGGCGATGAACAACAGTATACACTCATTATTCCTAAAAGAGATTGAGCCCATGATATCCAGGTCTTACAGTGACCGTATAATCTTTAGACATAGGTATATAAATAAATAATATACATACTATAAATATCCTCATTTTGAAAGTGATACGTTTTGCTAATTGAACGCTATATTCGGTTCCTAAGCTAATCGCGTAATCCCCAAGCTAGAACTACACAGAGACCTGAACACGAGAGAAATGGCGCAAAGTATGCGAGAAGCACTCTACTCCAACGGTTCGTTTTACTACAGAAAATATAGGGTTTTTATAGTATTTCAGATGTCCTTGGTTTTCCCGAAGATTCTGGAATGCTACTAAACATAGTAGCAGTATAGTAATCAGCCAATCAGAAACTCTACACGTGACTTTTCACTTTCTTGATGTCTCTGGCTAAACCACAAGTGAACGCTGATTGGATAAAATGCTTCTTAGCGTTTTCCTGATCCTTGCTTGTTTCTTGCGAGAAGTTTTCTGGATCACTCCAACAGAAAGTTATTGAACTAGTCACAAAAAGTAACGCTTATTAAAAATGGATAGATGAATTTTCTTTTATCACATTTAAATAGTTTAAGTGTTTTCAAATAGGTTAATTCATTAATAGTTACATTTTAATCGAAATTCATCTGTACCATGAAATAAAGTCTAGAGAAAAATTAGACAATATACATAGTTATGTTCTTTTGCATATTTAGCAAGAAAATTAGTTTAAGTTGAATAAAACTTAAAAACCAAAGAAAATTACAGATTTTAGCAAATATTAATGTTTAGTATTAGATATACACTAACCTAAGGAAAACTACAGACGATACTATGAGTCTCGAATTCCAAGAAAAAGGAAAACTTTAAAAAAAAACACTAAATAATTCAGTAACAAACACTTACTTTTGTCTGACTGACATCATTTAACAAAACGTCGGTCAATAATTCTGGCGACAATTGATCACGATTTTTAACCCATGGATGTGACAAGATTGCGCTAGCTGCACAACGTTTAGATGGTTCAGGATTTAACATTTTTGTTAATAAATCCTAAACAAACAAATGAAAGACACAAATGTAATCAAAAGTTATAGAAAGAATAGAAAAATCATAAATATTGAGTATGAATGACAGCTAGTACAAAAAATAACTATAGTGCCTTTGTAGAGATGGTTGGATTTTATCGTTTACTATCACTGAAAACCAAGGAAGCATCGATTTAAGTTACACAATGAAACCATTAAATGTTGACTCAGCAATCTAAAGGTTAAGTACACACTAAAAAACCGAAATTTCTTGGATTTGATACTCCTCGATAGGTGGTCTTGGGATTCGCACTTATAAGGAGTTATACATACTGGGACAAAACGGGTATCTAATGCTTCCTTGTTTTTACTGGTTATCTAAGTTGTTGACTGCATTTAAAAGTGTTCCGTTCTAATTTATGGCACTGAAACATGGCCGGTAAGAGTAGGGGATATTCGTAGGTTGTTAGTATTTGATCATAGGTGTCTTCGAAACATTGCTCGTACATCCTGGGACCACCGAGTAACTAATGCAGTTGTTAGGAGACGAGTACTAGGTAAGGATGGAAAATCAATTGATGAAGTAATGAAACTTAATCAGTTGAGATGGCTGGGACATGTGTTATGTATGCCCAACCACCGACTGCAACGATGTGAGGTGTTTTATGGTGTAAGAGTAGGTTGGAATAAAACTGGGGGCGACCAGACCAAAACATGGCACAAATCCATGAAGTCATTGACAAGTGGACTGAGTCATGTTAGTATGTGTAGACTACCTGGTTGGGGTTCGCGAGATGATAGCAACTGATGGTTAGAGACCTTGAATGACATGGCTCAAAATCGTTTGCAATGGCGCAGGTACATCCACTCTTTGTGTTCTCCCAAACTCTAATCTTCTGAATTCTTCATGTCCCTTTTTTCTTTCCAAATTTATTTCACTGGATTATACTCCTTGAATAACATCTTCAAACCCTAATCTATCCGATTACTGCCTATACTTTTACTACCTCTACCACTACTGGATTTGAATCGATAACTGCATCTCTGTGCTAATGTGATATGGCAACTTGAACTGATGTACGTACGTACGAAGTTCTACATTGTTGCTGACTGACCGACATTTAAAAGAGGAGTTGAAAAACCAGTGAATTTGTTAGACCTAACAAAATTGAACACATACATTGAAAAATGAGTCAGAAGAAACTTGGAAAAAACAAATTATTGATTAATTCAACTTCAACATGTTTGAAAATAATTTTGTCTTTAGTGAAATATGAATACATGTAAATAAGATAACATAATTGGTCACTGATATATAAGTAGTTCTTATTCAATAAGATGAATGATTCTTCAAACTTCCCTGTTTATCTCCCAAATCAAAATTATTGTTGAAAAAGAGAAATTTAAAAATTAAAGTGTGAACGAACAAAAATTATATTATATTTTTAAAATAAAGAAATATACACAAAGATTTATATACAATTGTTTTATGAATTAGGCTGATTAAGCGCTTAAACTATGGAAGAAAGTCAAGTTGGGAAACTATTTCGTTATCGACAAGAGTTTAGAAGGAAACAATTCAAGTAATTATTAGATAGAAGTGGAACACCAGTGACAAGTGAACATCATTAGTAAATTTATTAAAATAAAAGATTAATTGATAGTGATTTCTTTTCATCTCATACAGGATTTTGTAACACTTATTCCTCAAAAGTTGTGTTTGAAAGAAAGTATACTATTTCAAACGCAATCACTAAACATTTAATGTAGAATGAATGAACCAAAAACGTTTAAAATAATTAACAAACAGTATATCCCACTTTTTGTAGAAACTGTTGTTACTACACGCTTTTGGCTAGACTTTTGTACACAAATAGAAAGTGTTATAAACCTCTTAATGCCATGATTAAATAAACACAGTAATGTAACGTTTGTCAATTAAATAATCTTTTGATTTCAATTTATACTTTAAACATTCCATTGAAATTCACTGATAATGTTAACTTGAATTTCACACCGACAAGATGATTTGATTGTAAAATCATTCATTGGTTGTCGATTGTTTATTAGTTATCATATTATTCCCTTCTTTATATAAATTCAATCTCAATATATAAGCAATAATCATTTTAAACCATTGTGTCACATATGTTATAACCTTTTGTTGTTCCGTGTTGTTTTTAGTTCAGTTTCGCTGACTAAGGTATGTATAACCTTGTTCATAAAAATATTACTAATTGTAAGTTTTAAGCTGTTTACAGCTAATAGTATCCATTCACTTTATTCTACAAATTTAATTTTGTTTTTAGCCTTTTTTTAAAATTTGTCAACGAATGAAGAGAAAAACAATTGGGTTGAATTAATGAAAATACGCCACTAAATGATATTTTTAATGGTTTCCAAAAAAGGATGAAAAAAAGACAAATACATTGTTTGATTTCAAAGAACTGTAATTGACAGGTAGAATGAATTTATACAAATTGCTCATAAATGTTAAAATCATGAACTATAAAAGCATGACCTATTTTAACGATGGATACAAACATTATTTCAGTGGGTTTAATATTATCCTTACTTTTGTGATTAATTAACACTCATGACAAAAGTGTAATACCAATCTGAAAGTGATTATTGATTACGTGAAGGAGTAAGTATTTAAAAATGTGAATGGCATACTTCATGCACGTCTTATTCGTTGCATTGCACAACAGGGTTAATACGCACACAAATCAGCTAGTTTATTACAATAAAAAGATAAAATGTTCCGTTAGTTAACGAAATAAAGAAAATGAAGTAACTCAAATGTTCATCAGTAGACGTTTTTAAGTGTCCATGAAATAATCAGTAAACAGAATATTACTATAAAAGTGTTTGTGAAAGTTGTTGAATTTCATAACTTACATCACTGACTGATCTCAGTTAGACACTCACTGAAGTCGAGGAATGATTGAACAGTTATTTCGTCATGATATAGTTGCATAATATCATGAAGTGAATCAAGTTCGACATATAAACCAATTGATACCGACCTGGTGGTCTAAACGTTAAGCGTTCGTTAAGATATTCAAATTCACGTTGGGTTTGTGGATGTGCATTGCGGAGTGATCTCATACTAAAACGATGGTTTTCTAAGATCAATTCCAGATGAATGGTTTAATTATAGGAACATTACTAGGAACATTAAAATACCTCGTTCGAAAACGATACCACAGTTGAGAAAACTTTATTATCAGACAAAATGACTGAGTTTTATTACTCGAATATCAGCATATTCAGAAATAGGCTTCCAATTACAATTTCCTTGAAAAACAGGTAACCTCTTTATGCAACGTTTCTCGTTACATATTTAAACAAGTATCAGTGATTACACAATTTATATTAAAATCATATTTATAAACTTATGTAAGACATATTCATAGTAATAGTGTAGTGAACGAGAACACAATTGGGGAAAACCAATTTATTATTCAATGCAAAATTACAGAGTGCTTTGGTAAAATATGAAAATTATACATTAAATAGATAATTTGCACATCTTTGCGTTGTATTTTATCTACTACACTATTCTTCTAATTCCGTTTTACATTGATTGCTTTACGATTTGCTTTGTGTTCTCTTTAATTTAATCTTCTGCTGCTAGGCATGACAACTTTCGATCGTGGCTACATACTACTTACATCTGACAGAATACGTACCGTACACCACACAACTACTAATGATGTGGTATAATTTATTCATAAGGTTTTCGAAACAGAAAGTATGGAAGATTTATATCATACAGATTGTTACTCCATTGATTGTTATAAATAAACGACAATGACAGTATTTAAATGAATTAAATCGAAGTTCAAATAATAAAAAGGTTTACCTATATATGTTTAATATAAAAACCTTTAAAAACTATAAGCTATCGACTTCACTGGTAACAGAATAGGTGTAAATGTTAGAGCGATTAGAAATATTTTCTTATTATTATTTATTTGGGCATATAAATATTGGTACAAGGGGGGCACCAAATATATATGCGTCACACAAAAAAAGAACAATAACGAACAGATTAGTGTAAGGTAGTGTAATAGTAGTAATAATGGAGGGAACGAAAAGGTACAATCAGAAGAAATCTTTCAGTTGAGGAAGATACAACCACTTTTTATGAAGAAAGTAAAAGAAGGTTACAGCAGGATCGCCACTGGCTTCTATTCTGAGCCATATCTGATAACGTCTCTAGCCACTGCGTTACACCGTCTCTCGGACCCCAACCAGGGAGTCGTGAAGGGCCAACACAAGCCAGCCCTTTGCAGCTTTCTTTCATACCACGACACCATGTCATATACTGACCACCTCTCCGCTTTTTCCAACCAGTTCCAGAGTCGGCAAATAATTCACAAAGTGGAATTCTCTGGGACGACATTCGTAGAACATGTCCAAGCCACCGAAGTCGATGTTTCAAGATGGTGACACCAATTTCATTATCGTCTCTGTGACCGAACACACGATGCCGAACCTCTGCATTACTAACATGGTGTTGCCACTGAATGTCAGCAATCCTTCGGAGACAACGATGATCGAACACAGAGAGTCGTCTAACATCCTCAACTCGGAGAGACCAGGTTTCACAAGCATAGAGCAAAACTGCTCTCACCGTCCCGTTGTAGATCCGACCTTTTACAGCCAGACTAACATCACGAAGGCGCCAAAGATGGCCCAGATTGGCATAAGCCGCTCTGGCTTTCACTATACGTGCATTGATCTCATCACTCACGCCACCACCAGCACTTATGCAGCTACCCAGATACACGAACTTCTCGACTACTTCAATCTGCTCACCATCCAGAGTGAGTACAGGATTAGAATCCTGCCAGTCTTGTATAAGTACTTTGCACTTTGAAGGTGCAAAGCACATACCATACCTACGGACACTGATTGCCAACTGATTAAGTGCGGATCGCATGGCTTGGGCATTCTCGCACAGTAAGACAATATCATCCGCATACTCAAGGTCGAGAAGTCTTTCTCCAGGCAACAGATCCACACCACCATTACTTACATCCATCAGAGCTGTTTCCAGAATGTCATCGATGGCAAAGTTGAAGAGGGATGGTGAGATTGAGCAACCCTGCCTAACCCCACTGCTCGAATGGAATAATGGAGAAAGGTGGTTGTATGCCCTCACTCTGCCTGAGGTGTTTGTGTATAGGGCTTTTAGGATGTTAATAAACTTCTCAGGCACATCCTTCTTCAATAGACAATCCCAGAGAACAGTTCTGTCCAACGAATCGAAGGCAGCCCTGATGTCAAGAAACACTACGATTGTTGGCCTTTGATAAGTATGGCGGTGTTCTAACATTTGGCGGGGGGTGAAGGTGTGCTACTTATGTAGACATAAGTAGCATATGACGTGAGTACTGAACAGAATGTCTGGCAGCAGAGAGACGAGAAGATCGAAAAATAAAGAATGAAGAAAGAATGGAATTTGTGGGAAAATGCAGGAACAAAGGGATTCTGAGTTATTTGAGACAATTGATGAACAATTTGCAAATTAACAATTTAGTATATGGTTGTTGGATTTTAGTAACTAGTTCTGTAATTTGACGCAGTCGGAAGTAGACTTATCCTCCAACAGTTGTTACAGGAACGACGTGAACCCTTTTTAAAGATAGGGACAACTATCGACTCACTCCATGACGTTGATACACTCTCTAGTTCCCAGACCTTTGTAAACAACGTCGTCAGTCCCTTAGTCAGAAAGTCAACACCATCTTTAAAAAGAGCCGGAGGTAAGTCATCTGGGCCCGGTGATTTGTAGCGTTTCAAGAGTTGGAGTTCCTTGCGGACCTCCACCTCATTTGGTGGATCAGTCGTCACCTGCCATGGAGGGCAGGACAGTCTGACCGATGTTGCCGGAGCAGTAGGCCAGTTGAACTGCCCTTCGAAAAATACTGCCCATCGTCCAAGATGTCGATGGACGTTAGTGATTGGCGTTCCGTCATCCTCGCAGATTGTTTCGCTCACACCAGACTTCTTGCTGCCAGTGGCTCGGATGAGTTGAAAGAGCTTCCGGCAATTACCAGATGCAGTTGCTGCTTCCAGCTCGTTAGAACGTTCCAACCACCAGGCTTCTCGGTCCTTACACAAGCTTTGCCCGATTTTATTACGTAAAATCCTTCGTTTGTGGTCAAACTCACGGTCACCCGGAGTAAAACGACGGGCTTCAATGAGTTGTAAAGAACCAGAAGAAACCCAGTGCTTGTAAGCGGGACGTTTCGCAAACCCACAACTGACTGTACCCGCCATTTTCATGGCGTCATGCAATTGCAACCAATGCTCATCTATACTTTTCGGTGGAATGGTAGCTAGCCTAGAAGCTAGCTCGGTTCGATACTTACTAGCAACAGAAGTTGCAACCAGCTTGCTAACATCAATCCTTTGGTGGCGGTCACTTCGTTGTCCACTGAAAAGTAAGGTAAGATTGGCGCAGACCAGATTCCAGATAGGTACTCCAAAAGGAGCGGCAGTCTTGTACACAACCACGCCAGCGCAGCTGATCGCGATGTGATCAATCTGAGTCCAGGCTTGAGATGCAGATGGAGGACGCCAGGCGGCACATCGACGATGTGCTTAAAATTAGTTCTAGCCAGAAACATGTTGTGGTCCGTGCATAGTTGCAGTAGACGTTCCCCGTTATCTGTCCTGCGACCAACAAGTCCCCATCGGCCACCTAAACGACTCTCTTCTGTGCCTAGACGCCCGACCTGAGCATTCAAGTCTCCAGCTAGTACTACAATATCTGTCGAACGCACTTTCTGGAGAAGAACAGATAACTGGTGGTAGAATTCATCCTTGATTGCATCCGGGCTGCAATCTGTCGGGGCATAGGCGGAAACGACGAAAAGACATCGTTTCTCATGCCGATTTCTTCTCACTTTGATGGAACTTTCTAATCTAACAGCACATAACCGACTGTTAATGGGGATCCAATCGATTAGTGCTGCCTCAGCTCTAGCGCTTAGTGCGACACCAACGCCAGCAAGACCACACGAAGATGCCACAGGGTTCCCGGATAAACGCACGTAAAACAAGCTTTTTGAAGTGACAGATGGAGAGCGAATTTGTAGTACTTCACCAGAGTCTTGAATACGGGTCTGGGATAGACAACACACGTCAATATTAAGACTTTCCAAAGACACAGCCAGCCCTATCTGTTGTCCGACCTGCATAAGTGTGCGAACGTTGAAGGCAGCCAGTTTGAATGGTGCACGTGGTTTCAGAAAAACTGCTTCAGTACACGTATTCGGTGGTAACATACAATTTTCAACCAGGCAGTGACTCGAGAACGTTTAGATAGGGCCGAATTTCCACCATAGGCGAGCTGATGTATAAGTCGAAAATAAGGATTTACAGAGTGGGAATAAAAGAGAGTGAATTTACCACAGGATATCAGAGCAAAAGGATGAAATTACAAAGACAAACGATAATGTGGTAATATTAATGTCAAAATTGACGATAAGGAATATGAATGGAAGTATAAAATAACTAAAACTGAAGATGCAAATGCATTCATTGCACAGCAACCAACTCTGAACCATATCAACTAGCATCTCTTCCTCCCGTTAGTCAAATTCATTACGCAGGCCATAACCAGGAGTCAATTACTTCTTGAATTATTGCGATGTCTAGATTTAAACATCCCCAGTTTTACTCCAACCTATTCCTATGTCAGCCAAGTACTTTGTTCAGAACTGTATAGTTTGGCGATAGTTCAGGCCATAAACTGAAATAAACTTCTATTAAGTGTTCATTAAATTAAAAATTTAGTTTTTGAAATTCCAATAGAAATACTTAATCACGCAGTCATCCGAGTTCAAAATGAGAAAGTAACCGCCAAATGATATTACGTAAAGATTGTATAACACCTCAACTTGACTACAATTACGAATGTCAACCAATCAATTGCAAAATTTAGGTTCATAAATAATATACTAATCACGGAAATTGATTGTTATGCATATTATTCGACATGCAGTTGTTAGTACACACTATTGTTTACTTTCATTGTACTTCTACAACGAAAGTAAACAACTGCTAATTGTTTATTCAAAGGCTCCCTCTCTCTTTCTATATGGTGTCGATGAGTGTAGTGAACGCTACTCAAAACATTGCTTGTAAGTTGTATGTTGAAGAACGTGGCTTCAAAGTTGTCGGACGGAATGAAGTGTCTCAGTACAGCGAAAGCACGGCGTTGGCAGAACAAATTGTAATGAGGTAAATGGTTCTATTTGAAATATAAGTACAATAGTAATAAACAATTGGTATTTATCTATAACTATTTGAAAGAATATGTAATAGACTAGGTCAACATTTGCTATAGTTAAATCGACTTCTCTAACAATTAAATTATAAACACCAGTTATAATGGTGAAAATAAATCTTATCAAGAAATTAAGATAGAAAATTCAATTTATAATTTATTTTTCTTAAATATGTTGTGACATTTGGAAAAATTACATTGGTGAAACTATAACATATATACGACCTATGTATGATTATAAATGAGACTTGAGAAA
Source organism: Schistosoma spindalis (assembly GCA_946903255.1). Taxonomy (NCBI): domain Eukaryota; kingdom Metazoa; phylum Platyhelminthes; class Trematoda; order Strigeidida; family Schistosomatidae; genus Schistosoma; species Schistosoma spindalis. Next base: position 68,106,183 of record OX336416.1, on the reverse strand, counting down.
CGTCGTTCAATTATTAGAGTTTAAATTGAGTTATAGATTGATGTGAGGAATTTGAATTAGGAGTTACGAATTAGAGTAAGGGTTTTATTACGAATGGACATCAGTTATAATGAAAAAAAAATGTTATTTATTCAGATAGATAAATGAATTTCGTGCAGATATCTAAGAGTCGTCATTTTAAATGTGATTGGTTAGTCCATAAATTAGAGTCCTCGTAGTGTATTCATACAGATTGTAGGTGTAGAATGGAAAATAATGTATTCCAAAAATACTTTTTAATAAGATAAATGTTGATAAAATGAATAATAGTTTGTCATGGACTCAATTTATCTAAACAATCAGTAGAAAGCAGCGAACGTAAGTCATGTCCTTCGTGCCAATGTAGAAAGCCTCAACAATCCTGACAAAAATTACGGACAAATTTAGCCTATCAATAAATACTTTAGATGAGGTTAAAGATTATCATCGTTTCAAATTATTCATTTTATTGAATAGGATGAAGAGTAGATAAACAATTGATTTTCGAAACATATATTATCAAATAATTTACTACAAATACCAATAACAACACAAACAACACAACTAGGAATGTAAAATATCACAAAGTTTAAAAGTGTATTATTTCACTATAAACATACATTTTCTCGTCAAACAATAACCTATTGGCACTTGAGTTAATTCGTTTACTGGGCATGAGTTTTATACAGACACGTAAAGAAGGAAAATCTTGAAAAATACGTATAATTCACTTGCATTAACAGTATGAATAAGATCTCTAATTAGTATTGGAAAAGACTCATGTCTGTATATATAATGGGTAAATAATCAACCCAAAAGCAGTAAATGTTAAAAAGGGAATAAAAAACTCACTAAAACAACAATACTGTGCAATAAACATAAATCGGTAACTTTCAACTATTATAACGTTAAATAACAGATACTTCGACATCTACGTGAAAATTAAAAAAAAAAAAACTAGGCTTTATATTACAAATGTTAATAACGATTGTCCTTTTAGTCTAATCTACTGGTATTACTAATATTAGCTGTACATTTTTCTGTTTCCTCTTTAACAATGTATAAACCGGTTGAAATTTCCATAGTAGGCATTGAATAACTTATGTTATTGGTAGTCAGTTGACTGGTATTGTACGGAATAGTGAAAATTGATTTAACTGTAACAAATTTTTATTATATATATATATATATATATATATATATATATATATATATATATATAATTGTCGCTTTTTGTGTGTTAGTAAAAGTAAGACGTGATTGGTTAATGAGAGATGGATACATAAATATATGAGACAATATAATATTGTATGTTCATTCCACTGCAGATTCTACTGAGATTTAACTTACAGTTGACTATTTTGTACTTGTGTCGATAAGCTATAGTTTTTTCTCATATCTAATTCTTGATTATTAATGGAATAATTGTGTTATGCATATCACATACTCTAGTGTCTAGTCAATCCTATTATCTATTGTCAGGTCTATTGGTACTCTTATCGTATTATCTAGTGTTTAAGTGTACGATTCTATCAAGTGTAAATTTCATAATTTTCGACAAATTATCAAGATTTTAAAACACATCATGAAGCTGTACATTTGAATGTGATAATTATTCAGATGAAACAGTATAACAAGGAATTTATTCTTATCTTTTTAAAATAAATAAAAGCAGATAAAACTATAGAATGCATGGATTGTAGCTAGCAATGGAATCCAGAACATGCATTTTGTTCGAACAATGACTTACCAGCTGAATTTGCCTACAGCTCAGAATTAGTGTTTACTCTAAAACGTAAATTTAGTACCGTTCAACAACGATTATTCACTTGACTTTCGAATCCAAATAATTACTCGCTTGTACAACGGGTCGTTGATGAGATGAAACGAGAGTCCTGCATACCACTACTAGTCATATCCCATTTCTTCTATATTATCTTATGTCATAATGGTTATATTAAAACAATCCATGCAATATGCATTAAATGTTAGTAAAAAATAATATTAACAATGGGATAGTCCAAACTATTTCAAATTGAATTAAATAAAACTAAGACTATATATATATATATATATATATATATATATATATATATATTTCTTTGCTGTAAAAATGATCAAACTTGACTGAATGTTTTTAATGATACGGTTTAAAACAAAACAATTCATCTCAACTTAAAATGAAACAATATAAATTATAATGATTTATAGGTGGAAAAAAAGAAACAAGGAAATTAAATTATATGTTTAGTTTGAAGTAATCAGGTCATGCATTTTGATTGTTTTTTTTGTTGTTGCCAAATTATAGATATTATACATAATTCTTATTATTTTTTTTCGTATGTGTGCGTGTTTTCTTTTTCTTTCAGAAAATAGAATGGAGATTATTTATTGAATAATGGTTGAATAAAGTATCATTCTGCCATTTTTTTGTTTTTCACCTCAATGAGTTAATGTGATTTGAAGATTTGAAAGAAATAAGAATAATTAATATACACAATAAAGTTTAGATTATGTCATTTTTTAGAATAAATTATATATATATATATATATATATATATATATATATATATATATATATAATGAATTAACATTATGAATTAATTTCACAATTGTACAGTGATATATTAAAATGTATATACATATATATAATTTCTTAAAAATAAATTATAATACATACTTTTGCTGAATCAGATATTTTATTCCAATTATTATTGATTAAATCTAATCGACCAGATTCTATACGTGATAAAACTACTTCAGATGATTCATTTGGTTTAATTGCAAATGGTGTTTGTCCAAATAACATTGTATACATTAATACACCTAAACTCCATACATCACATGCAGCATGATAACCTTGCATTTTTAACACCTATATTATTATGCATTGATGATGATGTGTAAAAATAATAAAAAAGAGTAAAGATATACAAATGAATGAAAAGTGATACATACATACATGAAAATTAGTTGAAAACGTAATAATAATGATAGTAAATAATGATGTATACATGCATAAAGTGGTTTGCGTATTTATAAAAAAGTTATTAGCCCACAAATGTTCGGGTGAGGACAATAGTGGGGAGAGTCAGCTTTTCCTCTCGAAATGCTCCAACATGGTCACGTGCATAAAATTACTTCTAAGGAAGTCCTACTCACTGCATTCTCATGGAGGGGGTGTTGTTCACGAAAGCGAGGGAACAAAAATCGAATGTCCGGCGCTTTAACGGGGTTGATGGATATGGAGTATCCACAAACAATAAAACAAACGATCTAAAATAATTTAAATGATTTGAAGTTATCACTAGATTATTTTCAGAATGATTAACTCCTAACAACCAACTGATTTCGATTGTTTTTTAAGCAATACACCATTATGTCACACAAACTGACTGATGTTAGTTGTCTTCACAATTTCTTTTTTTAAGGCTGGTCCTCCACGTTTATCGGGCAACTTATTAGTTATCCTTGACTGGAATATGTTAACCAAGGTCCAATCTTCTCTAAAACTAACTAGTATGTCTGAATATATTTCTAGTTTGTATTTGCCACATGTTGATTCCAGCGTGTATGCAAACGAAAACTAGAGAGCATTAAACAGCTGCTTCGCTTCAATACAGGAATCCTTAGAATGTACCCTAGATCACATAAAGGGGTCGATTCCAGGATCTTCAGACATCATCGTGAACATGAACATTTGAAGCACCGAGTTGGTATCTTATGGTAAATAAATACGTGAATAAATAAACAGTATGCTATAAAGCTTTACTTTTTTACTGATGCTTCCATATCAAAGCAAATTAAACACAAATACGATTTTGAAAAAATCAAAAATGTCAAGCAATTTACTTCTGGTGCGACAAAATTTGCAGTATAACACGGTGTCATTAAAAGACCATTTTCAGCTCTCAATTGTTTTGCAAAACCAAAATCACATATTCTCAGGGAAGATGCATCACCAGAATCGTCTGCATATAATACATTGGATGGTTTAAGATCACGATGGACAACCTGGCAAAATAGAAAATATTTATATACATAAAGAATAACATTAGGTTTTTAAATAATAATTATACAAGCATCAACGTAATGTAATGTAGTATATTAAGATTTTTAATTATATATATATATATATATAGTAAATTTATTTACCCCATTGGTTTAAACTCATAAATAAGACTGAAGATATATCAATGAAACCTATTTTCAAAAAGGCATAAAATACATTCAATATTCTATTACAGAAAGTAAAATGTTTAACATATTTCTGTATCACAATTTATACTTTGGTTGCCTATTTAGTAATTATTTACACCTTTTGAGATCACAGACCTACCTAATTAAGTGACCCATTGAAAGCCAAGAAGCGTTGGATAGATGTTTCATCCCGATATAGGACTAATCCTCAGCATTTTGTATTTACGACTCCTTAAGGAACAAAATTCAGAATATGTAAAGAGCTTAACCTTTAGGCTATTTAGAGATCTACAGCTCATGAAACGCGTTTTTTGAAACATAGAATTACCTAAATAAATATTCACAAATTGAAAACGTGGAATTAATTATCCATTTTGTTAATACTACTTAGATAATTTCTTTTTAAGAGATATTCCTAGTGCGTCGCGTTTATAAATTCAAATGTGCGATCGCGATTAACATAATGATGTTGTCAGTAACAATCTATATGAATGATTTAATTTCGTTCAACATAAAATGACAGCCTATTATTTGTTACAAATGCTTGCATTGTGTATATATTATGCATGCATTTATTAGACTAGATTATACAGCACACACATACACACAAAATACACAGTGTTTACACAATTCTATTAAAAAGGAAACGACTTCATGTTGTACAACCAAGTGTCTGATTGAATAGGTCACTCATTTTCAAATGAACTGTTATTACCTTCTAATTAAAATCGTATTTTCATTTTAATGTCTACAACTAATAACTATATGTTATATTGTTTACAGAGTATAATAATTACACATACATTCACATTGACCTTCAGGGATATATGGCTTGACTACAAATTAATGCAATGATATTTGAGTTATCGTCACAAGACTAAAATATGTATGGTATCATGTTCACATGACCGAAAATAAACGCACTATGTCTATCAAGGAAAAAGATACACTGTTTTGATTTTTGGTTTGAGAGATTAGTTTTGATAGGTAAATGTGAGCTATGAGAGGATGGGAATCAAAAGCTTAGAGGAAGGGACTTTTAGCTGTTCTATTTAACGAGCTGGATGGTCAGAGATTAAGCCAGAAAAGAAAACGTTCAAAATAAATATGTAAATAACGATAACAGTAAACAACAGTAAGCAATCAAAATCCATGTCAACAGGACACGCTGTTAGTTAATCGTGGAGAAATTCTTAACACTGACTTCACTTCAAACTATGTACTGATGACATTGTCTAGAGAGATGATGGGAGGGTCACGACTAAAATATTTTTCTTAGAGAGCACAAAACTTTTAGAATGCAATATTTATCATTTTCACATGATATAAGTTCACTTCTTTAAAAGATAATCTGAAGTGATGTATCAATAAATACAGAATACACAAGCACAATAGATAGATTGATGGGCAGTGACCGATGCCATATTTGTTATATATGTTACATAAAATGTGATATCACTAAATTAGGTGAATTCACGTTACGTGCACTATGACCGGTTGTTAGTTGGTTGGAAGTATTAAACAAGAAATCATGGACTACGGTCTGTTAGTTGACCCTTGTCAACAGTGTATACCTAAATCTTGGGAGGCCTGATGCTTGCTAAGGGATTCGAATCAGAGTATTAAAGGAAGAATTGTTAGAATCACGTCTAAATATTGTTACTCATATTATTATTTCATTCACTTTATTACAGCTGGATTACGAAAGTAAAAATTAAAAAAAATCGTTTGGATTTATTCATTAATTTTTGTAAGGAAAGAATTTATCCAATTAAACACATTATGCTATCACAATGATAGACCAATAGAAATCTATACTATGAACTCGAACCTTAAAATAATGTATTACAGTTTAATCTTTTTAATCATCATAACAACAAATAATTTTGTAAACGCACAACAATGAAAAAAAAGCCAATAACTGAGTTTGTATAAAACGAAAAATTACTACTACTATTACTACATATTTATTTAATAGTATGACAAATAGAGTAAAGATTATATACGATATATTTGTGAACCAAAATGTTTCATCACATATTATGCATAAATGATGAGGATAAATTAAACAATAAATCGATATTTCCTTAAACGGTCTATGAATTAATGTATTCTATTTATTATTAATAAGTTTTCCTATAATAAATATTCATTTATTTTACTCATTAAATTAAATAAACACTTTGTTGACGAAACGACTGTGTTTTTGAATATACAGACCGACATAACTAAGAGGTATTACTTTTTAATTGGTTTTTCTTCATAGCTGTAGATTGGAGTATATATATATATATATATATATATATATATATATATATATATATATATATATATCTTTTGTATTGGTTGTTCAAATCGTCCCAGTGATGTTTAGGATTGAAATTATTAGCCTTTTCTGGAATACATGCATAGTGTGAGAATTGTCTCGATAATGCCATAAATTCACAAGTATTTAGGCAGAGATGGATGATAACTAGCAGTGGAATTCAGGTAAGTCTAACTGACGAGTCCCAAATACGACGAGACGCGCGTCCTACATTCCACTGCTGGCCATCATCCAACTCTGCTCATATATATTGATGGAGTTTTGTTCTCTGAGCTACAAATCTCCACCATCTCAAAATCATATGAAGATGGTACGATTCTCGTTGTTCAATAATGAAAGAATTTCACCAAAATGCAGGCTTTCACCCGAGAACAACTGTATTTTCTCCATGAGTGTCTTCGTCAGCATGTTCCGCCATCAAGTGTAAGATGCAGGCCTCAAATGAACTGACCAATGAGATGGAGAATAGCTGACACAACAAAACCATCCTGCTCAGAGAACAAAACTGCATCAAAATCATCCATCTGATCTACAAATCTCCACTATCTCATATATATATATATGATTTACAATAATAAAATAATACTAATCGAGTATAACTCCTTCATTAAAATTCTCGACGTTTTTTTCACATTTCAAGTTATTGCATAATTTCAATATTCATGTCTTGATGCTTACACGACTATTATAAAATTGATTTTCCATCAAAATACTTTATCGACCCTCTTATTAAATATTATGCAATCTGGGAGCCATTTAATTATGTTTTAACAAATAGCTACTTTACTTAGTACAGTTACCGTATTAATTTTCTTTTAATCACTAAGCTAATCGTTTAATATTATTTTTGTAATCACTTGCGAAATCCTAGTACTACTAACCAACCGATATTACTTTATTTTCACAGTCATTAAATTACGAAATGACTTTAGCTAGACTATCAGTCCTCAACAGTGCACATAAGTGACATCATCAGGGATGGAACCTGAAATCATGGGTTTTGCGAGCAATCGCTTGATCTCAAGAGACCGCTCAGCCAGCATACAAACAGAAATTTAGTCAATTTGTGATACCGCACTACCATCTTCAATTATTTCTGGTGGATAACTATTTCATACTCGAAACGATTGAACTCCACTGGTCACGCCTTTCTTGTTGCAAATCATATGCATATGTATTGACGTGAAGCTATAATAAAAAATTAATCGCCGAAAATATTTTTCCACTTTGTTCATCTTTGTGCTAAACGTCTGAATCGTGATTCTCGCTGAAACTGTTTTATTTTCGGTTAAGCATCGAACATAATATATTTTAACTTTAAACGAAAAATATCGTTTAACAAGTTATTTTCTAAACTCGAACAGTCAATCAGAAAATAAGAAACACATTTCCAGTCATTGAGTAAAAGTAAACCAACGTCCAAAATCACTTTCCCTTTATATTTTGTCGTTGATGTTTATTAAACTGATAAGTAGTGAAGAATTAATAATAAAATCTCATTCACTGAAAGTTATTTTATATATAAACGAATTAATTATTCATTCGGAAGATGAATTTCGAACGCTATGATTAACTGTCTGAATCAATTGTTTTTTGTTAATCTTTCCCAATAATAATTTACATAAAATTTTGATAGAATAGTAGGTATTTTACATTGCATTATTTAAACTTGTGTGAATTTAATTCGCTTATTTATTAACCCTGAAGAAGTGGCTTACATTTAGTCGTGGAACTTCAGTAATATAATTTCTCTACTTATTGGGATATTTTTAATAGTTGACATCATGATTCAATTGAAGCTAGACCATCATGGAAAACCTGGAAGCATTGAATGGTCGTTTCGTCGTACTACGAGACGCCTTAACAGTGACCATCCACCATCCCGCCTCATGAGATTTGAACTCGGGACCTATTAGTCTCGTGCACGAGCACCTAACTATTAGACCACTGAGCCGGCATCTAACGGTGTTAATGTCTAACTTCAATTAATCCACGAAATTTAGCGGTACATCCACCATTGTGTTCAGTCAGTTACCATCTCACAACAGACCCGGTTGAACTCCACTAGTCACTGCTTCATTGGGATCTTAAAAAAAATATATATTATTAATTTTCTGCCAAATACTCAATTTATATGAAACTATCAAGTCAAACCTTGGCATTGATACCTAAAAAGAAGGATGCTATTGCGAGGTAATAAAAAAAGAGTGACATCAAAAGCAGAAAAATAACGAATAGATAAACAGGAATAATCTGTAGTAGCGAATATATTTCAACTCTTTTAATAACTCAATTTCTAGATAAAATAAGGCTAGAAAAATGATGAAAGATCTACTGCATACAGTAATATTTAAAATCAAGGATAAACATTTTTTTCTATTTTTAGATAGGAAAGCTATATTCTAAATATAAATGACTATTTTAATAAATTCTTTGAACCCATACAAATATAGTGATATTACTTTGGTATGAATAATCATTTCAGATCAAAATAATGTTTTTTTTTATACAAAATACATGTACGTTTATTACTGTAATAGTGTTTATTTTATTAAACACAATAACTCATGTGGGTTGAAGTTAATTCATTACATTCTATATGCCTTAAATATATGTTCATTTATTTTGAAGTTAATATCTATTTTTGTGAGAAATGGGTTGTACAAAAAAAAATTGTTTTACTAATGTAATTATTAAAACACTTGTATAATTAGACAAGTTTAAGTTTGAAAAGAATTTATGAAATAAGTAATATTTGCATTTTAGTCGATAAAATAGAAGAACATACAATGTTGACAATAACTATGAAAAACTACATACTTATAGCGAACGAAATCAGAAAAATTATTTTTGAAGCCATATGTAATAAGCTCTTTAAAAAAATGTAAAAGGAATGAAGTCATATTGTGTCTTGAAAAGCTAATAAAGATTACGTGTTCAGTTAACCGATCGAAATTCGAAATATGACTTCCTTTATCCTGCGTCTGTTCTTCCGTTTACAGCCTAGCTCATAGTTCGTAAACCCTTCCTTATATCCTATCTTGAGTCAACAGAGAAGTCGTCAGCCAGTTTATATTATTATATTTAAAGCAAATGAAGCTATGTATACAAGCATACTGGACTAAATAGTATTGTGTGATAAAATATCACAATTATAAATAAATAAGCCAATAGTGGCTGTAAAAAGGTGATGTGTGAGTAATGGATTGGCAATAAATTAAGAATAATAACTCATATAACACTAGTTATTTCGCTAAACGAAAGCTGGAAAACAGTTTATATAGACATAGTAATCCAGTTACATAATAATTATACAATAAGAATATATATAATAGTAAATCGAAAAACGGTCATAACATTTAAGGTTACGACAGGTTAAATGTTATCCTAACATGGTAATTCATTATTATGAACATATGAAAGTTAAAATAAACTGAATAATCAAAGTCTCAAAGTAACTATAAAATTGCTTTGAAGAATGCAGAATGTGTTGTGGGAATGAAGTGCATACACGATATAATGTTTATAATAAGAACTTAAACACTAATAGGTATCAATGACAAGGTTGAATGTGATAGTTTCAAACAAAGTGAGCAATGGGTAGAAAATTAGTAGTAAATGTTTCCTGTTATATCCCAGTGAATAAAACGTCTTAGTTCTGACATTTCGTGACTAAATGTAAGCCACTTCTTCAGAGTTAATAAATAACCGAATTAAATTCACACAAGTTCAAATAGTACAAAGGAGACAATGCAGAATCACAATAGGTCTGAATATGTCAGTGTCAAGTTATTCTTGGTCAAGGTGAATCTTTATGACCTGTCACTGTATAAATTTGTGTTTTAGAATGTGGGAATGAAAAAATGTACGCATTTGTAAAATGTAGTGGTGTTGAAATTGAGTGTATATGTGTCGGTTGTGTGAAAAAATAAATAAGGTCAAGTGCGGTTTGTTTTAATGGCTGCATGGTAAATATACGTTACAGAAGGGAATTATGGTCAAGGAAGGGTGAGAGGTTGGATGTATCGTTTTTGAACTAACAGCTCAGGTTTGAATTGGTGTATCGCTTATGCCTCAGCAGTGTATACGTTTTTGACTCGACTATACAACTATAAATACAAATGTATAGCTTAAGTAAATGATTTCGTCTAAAAGAAAGTTTCCTTCGCTGAATTTTCTTTGTCTCTATTCATTGACAGTATGGATTGTTTTAATTATCAAATGTGGTCGTTTGGATAGACAGGCCAGATTAGATGAATATTCAGGCCTCCTTTCTTAATTGGAGTTGAGGGATATAGGATAATGTGAAACGCTTCAGCTACTCATCTCTCCTTATAGTTGTAAAAGCCTTTCTGAATAATTTTGATATATAGCAGGTACTTCTATTGCTAATTTAACCTATAAGTTTTCCAGTTCTACAGGATTATTAGGTCTTTTTGTGTAACTTAAGTGTTCCTTGGTATGAGTCGAAATTTCACGGGAAGACTCGACACAGCCTAATTTGCGGACACAATTTTGTATGGAAGTGAACGGGGTCTTATCTTTTGTTCTAACTAAAGCATTTCTTAGAGTGTTAGTTGTCTTATAGAAAGCTCTAATTTTATACGTTTTGAATACCAATATTTCATATTACAAATGCGTAGATTTTTCATTCCCATATTCTAAAACACAAATTTATACAGTGACAGGTCATAAAGATTCACCTTGACCAAGAATAACTTGACACTGACATATTCAGACCTATTGTGATTCTGCATTGTCTCCTTTGTACTATTTGAACTTGTGTGAATTTAATTCGGTTATTTATTAACTCTGAAGAAGTGGCTTACATTTAGTCACGAAATGTCAGAACTAAGACGTTTTATTCACTGGGATATAACGAAGAAATTATCTTTTATTGGACATTAACAATTACAGAACAAACTGAAACATCTGAAACTATCGTCAAAAGTTAAGATAATTAGAAGCCTAAAGCAAACTTAGAATATACTTCATTAATGAATATTATTTTTCTACATCTTTGAGGTCTGTAAAACGCCAATTTTTCATTATAAAAAACCTATCTTAAACCTTACCCTACCCAAGTGTATATTTATTACAGTAGTATATCATGGTTTACAGATACTTAGTGTATAAAATCGAATTCTTTTTTAAAGATTTTCAAAAAAAATTTATCTGCCCAATATGTTATTTATTTGTTTCTATTCAGTTTATATTATTTTCATGAATGTTTTACAGAAAGTTGTTTAGAATTATTTAACTCATTGGGTAAATCAATATTCCTTCATTTTATGTCTGGATGAACATATTATAGCAAACAATTTACAAGTTTATAAATGTAAACAATTTAATGAACTCAATGTATTGATAACTTTCTATAGTTAATGTTATATAGTTGTTGTTTACCTGAGACAATAAAACATGATGGTCGCATTTCTGTTTATTTCATTTAATGGAATAGAAATATTTAATCAATAATTGGCAGTTGTTTTTCTTATTAGAATCATTGATCAGGAAAAAAAGAAAATCAACAAATCGGACTTGGTCGTTACAAATATAAAATTATTTGTGGTGAAAACAAGATTTACGAATTGAGACTACTATTCACAGTCAGTTATATGTAGGGTAGAACTTGGGAAATATTTGCATATATTCATGCTGAGACACCACATCACGTTAGAAGAGCAAGATACTACGGCAATATCAGTACAAACAGTATGGGAGGTATGAGGAAACATTAAGTTTAGAAAATAAGATTCTAGAAGAAAATATGTTCTTGGAAAAAACCACCTTAAATTACTAATCGTTAGTTATAAAAATTCGGAAAGCCATAAACAGATAGTTTATACCTACTTAAATTGCTCTATTCAACAATTAATGACTTTATAGATTGATGCCACAAGCTGATTCAGTCACTCAGAACTTTCGTGCCTCTTACTCTTACCTCATCTCTCACAGCGACCGATATATTCGATTGTTGAGTATACGTAAAAATGTCCTGAGGACCACAGTCGATGAACATTCATAATCTCATCACTCAATTTATCATCTTTACCCAGTCACCTGATTTCACTTTATCAATACGCACTTGAAGATCTTACTATATCTCAGAAAAAGATTTTAAAGCATCTATCATCAAATAGTTGTAACATAAAAAATTATAAGGACCATATTATACAGCCATAAAACAAAATGGGAGGAACTGGTTGGTGAATGAACCTCCAACCTATTTACATTGCTATTTAAATAAAATTTCTTGAAAGATGACAATTGGGAAATAACGAAATATAATTCGTTAAGAAAAAGAGCGAGGTGATGAAAGATTTAAGCAAATGTTCATAAATTAGGAAAATGACATAAATTCATTTAATGAAATTCATGAAATGAATCTAACAAAAATTTGTCATTGTACTACACTAACCAATGAATTTGAAATGAAGTTATGATAAATCCGCATTAAATGCATTCAAGTAACATGCATAAACTGAGAGTTTTTCTACTTTATCTTACAAGTTTAGAGACTGTCTGATAAATGTTATTCTATTTTTGTACAAACAGTATTTCACTAGTGTTTGAATTTTTTTCAACTATTTATTTTAGTGTTGTATAGCATTGACCAGCACAGTATATATACACACATAGAACTAGTGAACTGTTGAAAAGGTTACACAAAATATCTATACCGAAAGTCAAAAAAAACAAGTTAAAGAATAATATTATTTGAAAGTTTAATATTTTTTAAAACAAGTATGCACCAACTTACCATATTACTATGTAAATAACTTAAAGTATTTGCAATCACATAAGTTATATTACTAGCTTCACGTTCAGAAAGAAATTTTTCTCGGAAAATTTTATCCAATAATTCACCACCTTTTAAATATTCCATAACAAGATAAACTAAATTCTCATTTTCATAAACCTAATTAAAAGAAAAACAAACAAAAGAAAAACAATAAACGTATAGCCCTAATATTTTTGAAGGCTAATTATACAACAAGACTGTTGGAACAAATACAGGCAACGAAATAGAGTATGAACTCAAGTGATTTAAAATAATATTGTTTAATTAATATAACAACGCTTTACCATAAATAAAACTCGAAAATATCGACATTAAGAGATATTTCAACTAGCGGAGTTTTCTAAGCAGATACGAATTACCCTTATCCCTTTTTGATGATAACGTTACTCATTTACCAAGGATAAATTCAGCTTTCAGCCACAATTTCAGTATAAGAGCTAGTGATACTACCAATTTGTCCAAAGTGAAGGAGGCGGAGCAAGACGAGAACGTGCTATCTAGTTGTTGAAAGCTAAACCGATTATTAGCTAAGCCAGCATTGACCTATCGTGCAGTCTGTGAACAGAGTATAAATCTATTCCACTTAAGATCAAATTTGGTGGTAGTATCATCTCGATCGCCCGTTGTATTACCGTATAATAGAAGTATTACAGGAAAAAACAGGAAACAATTTTTTATTCTGCCTTTATATCAGTTTTGTTGTACTAGGAAAAGAGAAAACAACTTACAAAAAACGTGATTCATAAATGTAGAGAAATTTGTACAGTTTATATAAATTTAGGAAGTTTAAAAGAGGTAAACATGGTTGATTTGAATAAGTAGAAAGTTACAAGTTAAGAATGAAAGGTAGGCAGTAATGGTATTAAATAAAAAATACCACTATTGAAATTAAAGAATGAATTAAGAATTACTTGGCTAAGTTTAGACTGCAAACAAATTGTTTTTATGTACACAAATGAAGCATAACATCCTTTAGCGAAAACTGTAGTAAACATAAATCCTAAAAACTATGAAGTGATAAAAGAGTGAGATAATGAGAATGATTTGTTGCTCATGAGAAAAAGCTTTAAAAATAAACAAGTTAATCTGAAGCTGTCAAATCTGGATAGCCACTAACACACTAACCAAGTATCACATACATTATTCTTAAAGGTTTATGTGTTGTAATGTTGATGTCCAAAGATGAATTTTAAAGAGTTAGCTATCAGATTCTAGTCTCAGTAAGTATACTAACGTTAGAAGTCTGACACATGCAACACATGAGTTTTAAATAAAGTGAAAAATTGGTCCTGGATATCACTTTAATTCATGATATAAAAATGTACATCGAAAATACTTGTTAATACTAAGAATATCGATGGTTTTGTTCAAAGGATACATACATTAACAAATTTAAAATTTCAATCTGAGATATTATTAATGACCAAATATAAACCCCCTATAATAATAAATTACTGTTTATGTTTAAAGTGGTACTTTTATTCATCTTTAAATAAATTTGTATATAACAAAGAAGGTCAACTGCAAAATGTCTAATGATGGTTGTTAAACGAAAGAATTTTTTTCTGAAATCTTTTATCAACAAGTTTCAACTGAGATTTAGTTCGTAACTATTAATCTTTAATTCTGTTATATTTCAATATATACAATATCAAACAATAATTATTCTTAAAACGATTATTCATCATTGATTTGTTTATAAGTTTATAGTGAATATTTATTATCACATTTCTTGTAGAAAACAATACTGTTAATATAATTTTCAAATTATTCTTTTAATAAAATGTAAAGGTGTTGATTTAAACAAACTAAGGTCATTTGTATATACTAGTTAGTTTTATACACATGCATGAATTATTATCTGAATATAGATTTATAATTTATTTCAAATCAATTAAAGAGTGAAAGAATTGTTTAAATTTACCCAATTATTCATACCTATCGTCTACTAATAGTAAGCATAATGCATGATTTAAAGCATTTGGATACACAAATTACCAAAACACTCCATATCAAAGTGAAACTTAAGAGGTTAAAATTGTTTTCTACTCAAAACTATAGATCATTGATTGATTTGTATTAATTATACTTAGTGAATCTATCATTGGTGGGCAATTCAACGTGTAAATTTGTTGACAGCATACGAGATGAATTTATTTGCATGAATTTATAATTAACAAAAATGACTGCTAACATAATGGTGTATGCTCCTTATGCTGTTAGATGTAAGTAGTATGTAGCCACGATCGAAAGTTGTCATGCCTAGCAGCAGAAGATTAAATTAAAGAGAACACAAAGCAAATCGTAAAGCAATCAATGTAAAACGGAATTAGAAGAATAGTGTAGTAGATAAAATACAACGCAAAGATGTGCAAATTATCTATTTAATGTATAATTTTCATATTTTACCAAAGCACTCTGTAATTTTGCATTGAATAATAAATTGGTTTTCCCCAATTGTGTTCTCGTTCACTACACTATTACTATGAATATGTCTTACATAAGTTTATAAATATGATTTTAATATAAATTGTGTAATCACTGATACTTGTTTAAATATGTAACGAGAAACGTTGCATAAAGAGGTTATCTGTTTTTCAAGGAAATTGTAATTGGAAGCCTATTTCTGAATCTGCTGATACTTGTGTAACAAATTTATTTAAACAATTATGTACAACGTATTCTAATAAATTGGCTTTTATAAATTTCACTACTAAAATAGGATGTCAAATGTTCTGTAGTATGTATTAGTCGGTATGTAAGAGACTTGAATCGAGAAACTTGTATTGGCGAATTTATTGAGCTCATTAAAATTAAAATTAAACATGTTCAAGACTGAATTGATTACTTTTGGGTTTTATGTCTCTGCGTTCTCATTGCTATTACCAATTTCAAAGGAAAAATACTTATTTCTTACATTAAACAATCATGATGAGTAGTCTATAGTTAACTAATTCTTAAATTCATTTTTTACTGTTATATGTGTAGTGGATTGTGGAAGTAAAGGTTTCTTGAAACATTGACTACACAATTATTGATTTTTTGTCATTATCAAGCAAGATGTTTTAGAAAAGATATTTCATTACATAAAATATATATACATCCTTGTGGATCATATTTGCCAAAGTAATGAGAAAACAATTTTTCGTTTATACTTAATAGAAAGATAAACTTGATCTGTTTCATGTAAACCATCAGTTAATTCGCCTATTACATTATCATTTTTTTTAAATAAAGGCAGTACATCAACACAGTGGGTGGAGTTTGTAGAAATCATTACGTTTCATCCATTACACAACGAAATAACTTTAAACAATTATTGGAAACAAGGAACCATTGATTAGGTGCTCGCTACGAAATCTGAAAGTCAAGGATTCGGTCTCTGCCTAAATCGTGGATATCTAAAACTGCAAAGTACTATGCTAGAAGGAAAAAGCTATATTACGCTTTCTAGTTTCTAATAGTTATCTAACTGAGGTCAATTCGTGATATAAACTATTAAACATAATATTATATATATGTATAGTTAATTTATGCTTAAAATTTTCTGAAATACTTTTTAGTTATTCAAATAAATCTCGATTGGTTGATATTTATGTTAGGAAAATCAATCAACCAACCATTATTAGAATACTTTATATCAATTATAATTGGACTTGCTAAATACTATCGAAAGTAAGCAAGTCTAATCTATATTTAATTAATTTTTTGTGAAAAAAAAGAAAGATAACACAATTAAATATGTTTTAACTGTCTTTTTGTTTTAGCTCAGTGTGTTCTTACATTAAAATTTAATAAATAGTTCTTGTATAATGATAAAAGAGACTAATCACATCAATAAGGTGTTTATCATTAGATTCGAAAAATATTTTTTTAAACGATCAGCTGAAAGTAAAGTAACATTGTTTTTTTTGGTCGATCTGTCCGAATGATGAAAACACTTACAAGGTGAATATTCCCGTATACTTTTATTAACTTATTATTTATAAAACTAAGTGGAAAAGATTATTTGGTTTTATATCAAATTAAAATAGATTTAAAAGATGATGAAAAGAATTTGTAGATTACAAAAAGTATTTTCAATTCATCGCATTATGTATGATATTGGTTTTGTAGTATTATTACACTTAATGCTGAGCAATGTTTTGGAGATTTTTACGGAGATTAATATTGATTTGTGAATGATTATAAACCAAAGTGCACTGAACATCTGTGTTATCGAAATATGGAATTCTTTAACAATGAGGAACCACGACCAGGACAGGAAGAGAAATCAGACATTTCAAATCTAGTAGCAAATATTCAGCTTTCAGACAACTAATTCGCCATTGAGTGTTTCAATTTTTCAATATGATATGTTTAATTAATCTTTTATCAAGACAATATGCAAATTGTCATATGTAGAATCCCTTATATCATTGTCTAATTTCAACTTTTACGCGGGACAATTAAAGATTACTTTTCTTTTTCTAGTCATGCGAGCAAAGATACAAATTAGACTTAATCCTATAAGAAATGATTACATCTAATTAGGGGTGAAATATATTTTATTTTCATCCGAAAGATTTTTCAAGAAGAAACATCAGTAATAAATGTATTTAATATGTGATCTGATCAATAATGAGACTTGCTACTTTAGTTAAAAATAAAACTGAGTATAAATTATCAAGTGTGAAAAAAATGGATCATCAACAATTAAAGTGAAATATGTTATTAAAAGGAACTACAATCCATAAGGATAGTGTATTTGTTCACTTACTGATTATTGAGCAGTAACCAATCAAAAGTTTGCCCAAAGTTTCGGTCTAATGCTATCGATTATGGTTCAATGTAGCTACTAGTCTATAGCAGCTGACGCTAAATGTACTATATTTAAAGTAAGTTGGAAGTAATCGACATGAAGCACTGTAATTTGGTCTTGAATTTCTCTTGGGACCCATCAGCATAATGTATCTGGAATTGTTATTATGAGATCATAGTTTACGTCACTGTAAGAGGCGTTGACATTAAGCCATTAAGACTGAAGTGAACACATTTTTAAATTGTAATGTTGGATGATAAAACGGTAGTGAAAATCAATAACCTTGAACATCCCGATATTCCATACTGACAAGTGTCAACAAACGTAAAACTCATGTCTCGTGCTTCACTTCAGTTACAGTAAACCAACACACACTAATGCAAATTTATTAACTATTCTATAGAAGAAATGGAATAAGATTTGGGATAGCTTACATTTTAGACAATTCTAGCGATGAGATAACAGCTTGTTGTAAAATGAATAAACGAATACTAAATTAACAGTTAGATTAACTGATAATCAAAATGGTATTATGAAAAATGATGAATAAATATAACGAACTTACATCTCGAACGGAAACAATATTTGGATGATTATGGTGTCTAAGCAATATTTCAACTTCTTCACGGGCATCCCGTTTTGATTTATCAATAATCTGAATGTTTAAACAAAGTAACAGTGTGCAAATTACTAAATGGAGTTTGAACAATAAGGAGAATATTTATAACACTGACATATCTCTATACAAACAATGCTCACTTTGAGAAGGATACCTTGTAATATCAAATATATATGGAATAAGATAGGAGGTTTCTCAAGCAACGGGAGTACGCGTAACTACGATAAAACGGATCTTCAAAATTTCTTGATTTTTTTATTGAACGACTAGTTAAAATCAGTTCGCGATAGAAACTATCATCAAATAGAACATTATTCACAAAACTTTTATGTTAGAATTACATATGATTTTACTTTTGAAAAAGGCATCAACTTAGGAATTTAAAACGTATAATCCACCGAGTCAGTTTCCCTATTTATAATCGATTTATTTGTTAATGTTGTATTCTCATACATAAATTATTTAAATGTGAAAAGTTTACACAATGTAATCGGCTGATAATGATGTTCAGAATGACAATAAAGGCTTTGAAATTCAATTATTCAGCTTAGAGAATACAACACTAACAAAATTCACTCACTTAAGTCATAACTCTTCTCGGCTATCTCATAAATAAAATAATGTCTTTAATCTTGAACACAATTAACATTAATGAAAAGTTATACAGGCAAAAATTTCAGGTATGTCGGAAACTTGAATAATATAATGTATACAATGAAGGTGTAGCAGACCATTGTTTTGTGTGATCAGTTAATAAAGATATATAGGGGAAAAATTACACAATCTCACACAAACACATAAGCGTATATGGTGTTGCTGAATTTAAACACTGTACTAACGACCAAAAGTGAATGGGTGTAATCTTAGAAGAAACTATAGTTTAATCTAAGAATACATCTTCAATGTTTAGTCTTGATCGTTACAAATTACAAAACATTAATTTTTTTACTATTCATCTTATCCTGCAACTTAGTGTATTATGGTAAATTTGGCCAATGGATATGTGTATCAGGCATGATGTTGATTAGTTCTAAAGTTAAAGTGGAACTTTTAAAAAACCAACATCCTTAACCACTGATAACATTTATAAGCTACAAAATATGCCAGTTTCACAACTTTACACTATCTATTTGACCTTATGTTTAATAAACCGGTACATATTTTTGAGCACCAAATTGACAAAATTACAATAACTATAAAAAGATAACAACGGGAACACTTGCTGTTTTTATCATCATCATTATTCACTTCCTTTTTAATCATTTCCGATATATATATATATATATATATATATATATATATATATATATATATATATAAAGTACAAAACAGCATGACAACGTATTTTGCGTATTTATACCCAAACAAAAGTACACATAAAGTATATACTTCTAAATTAATAATTCTAGAAGAATATGCTGCATGATATTTTTTGTATATAAATACATTTTTTTAAGAATACCATATACAATATAAGATTATTGAAAGGTTAATTCAAAGAAGTAAACTATTGAAATGGAATAAAGAATAAGTTGGAGAAAAAATTAATCTATAGAAAGTGTGAAATTTCTAGGTAACATTTTAACGTTGAAATAAAAATATTTATCATATTTACATAATTAAACTTGAAATCTAAATTTCACTTATTATTTTAAAAATGTAACAAGAATTTTAGTTACAAACTAAGGATGAAACAAATGATACCTGATCTAAATAAAGTTTTAGTAGTTGAATTTATGAGTCGATCTAAACTAGAACACCATTGAAAACCTTGAGGCACTAGATGGCTGTTTCATTCTAGTATGGGACTCCTCAGTAGTGCGCATCAACCATTTTGATTGAAATTAGGCATTACTACCGTTAGATACCAGCTCCAACAGTGTCGCTCGATTTCGTGGATTAGTTGAAGTTAGACAATAACACCGTTAGATGCCGGCTCAGTGGTCTAGTGATTAATTGCCCGCGCGCGAAACCAGTAGGTCTTGGGTTCGAATCTCGCAGGGGGCGAGGTCGTGGATGCGCACTGCTGAGGAGTCCCATAATAGGACGAAACGGCCGTCCAGTGCTTCCAGGTTTTCCATGGTGGTCTAGCTTCAACTGACTCATGATCTTAACCATTGAAATTATTATTCCTTTGATGAGTAGAGTTATGTAAACTTTCCACTGTTATCATTGACTCATAAACCGCTTTGATTGGTTGAATAATTTCACCTATGCATATATATACTATTGTATAATTAAAGACTAAAGAGTATCTAACTAAAAACAATATTGTTCGTTTACAATATGGGAATTTTTAAAATTATTTGATTTGTTTAACATTTACACCATTAAATAATAGTAAACAATGTGAAAGAAATGTAATTATACCTAATATCGTCCCTACAAACATACATTGTATTAGACTGATTTTTTTGACAATCAGTAAATCTCTTTTAATGCCTCCTTATTTTAATAGTATATAAATAAAAATCTGACCTTAGCTAGACAACTTTTGTAAACCTAAGAGCATTGAGAAGTCGCTTCCACTTAACATGAGGCTTCTAATCAGTTTTATATAACACTGAATCACATTATGAAATTAGCATAAATGAATATTTTTGTTATAAATTTGAAGCAGTGGATTTCATGTCAATCGAAGCACAAATACTCACAAAATTCACAATTGGTGAAGTTAAAGTCACTAAATCTAAACTTCTGTATGTTATTGACAAAGGACACACTATTGAAGACATTTTCTCAGTTAGATATCAGGTGCATAGCACTTTGGTAAAGTAGTGCAATATTACATCATCACGGTATAGTAGAAGCGATCAGCATCAACTTAATGCAATCTAACCCATTTACATAAAATAGACAAAACTATTTTATTTATCTTGAATGTCATTAAAAGTCAAATTTTATCAGTACAATATAATGGAATTAACCTCTCTTTTCTTATATTGAATGATATTAATGATTATTGTTATTTATATCATTATGATTATTATCACAATAACCGCGACACAATTCCTATTTTCTGATGAACATTTTACATATG
This sequence comes from Schistosoma spindalis, assembly GCA_946903255.1. Lineage (NCBI taxonomy): Eukaryota > Metazoa > Platyhelminthes > Trematoda > Strigeidida > Schistosomatidae > Schistosoma > Schistosoma spindalis. The sequence goes on along the minus strand of OX336416.1, from coordinate 68,084,374 downwards.
AATCCTATCTATCGGTTCAAGGTATAGTATTATTTTTCACTTTTTATTGCATGATCCTTTTAACTTTAGCAAATACACATTTTGTGAGTATTTAAGACATTGCTATCATCAATATATATATTCTTTCATTGTGAATTATAGTATATAAACTAGCAAGAAAATATTAAGAAACATGATATTTCGATTGTGATATTTATATCTGCCATTCATCTAAGTGTACATCTGAGAAAAAAATACTAACCATAAGATAAAAAATTAGAAGAGAAAAGAAAGAAGATACAAGCAAATTCATGTCAGTATAGTGATGTTTTGATTTTGGTGATGTTGATCATGATGAACTGTGTGACTTGAGAAATTAAAAGCATACATATAAGAAAGACAAAATGTTAAATACACAAACAATAAAAACATGAAACTATTGCAGTGAAAAAAGACTATTATATGATTTAGGAATTATGCAATCGATTGCACTGAACTCATGTGTGCAAAACATGCCGACTTGGCGATAACTTGTCGAAATGATTGAGTTATTGCAACAAAACGTATAAATAACCAAATGTCAAATGAATAGAGTTCAGCGATGAAAATTCTTCCCCAATGATCGCATTTACTGAAACTGTACAATCGTATTCAGAATGAATACACATATAGTAGTGTATAAAAAAATATCAAGTTGTTCAATCAATAAGATATCATAAACTGAATAGAGGTGCCAAATGTCAAAAAAGTTATGCAACAGTCTAAAATTAATAACAATGGAAGTACAAATGACATGGCAGAACAAAGAGAAAGTATACGTGATACATAAAAGTAAACATAATTAAAATGCATTGAAAATTTTAATGACTGTAGGTTATTCACTAGCATATAAATGAATGTAAGACCTGAATCTCATGGCGTTTGTCAGTTATATCAAACTTAGAAACGACTCATAAAAATGAAATTGAAAATTTTGATATAAATACATGTATTATTTGTTTTATTATGATAAGAAAAAGTAATCCAGAATTCGATAAGCTTAAGTAAATAGTTTCGGAAAAAAACAACAAAAAAATAACGATTGAAAGTAGTATAGAGAAGTTTGTAAAGGTGGCAGAATTTTCATAGTTTCGAATACAAAAGGAAGATGGTGGACTAATATCAGGTACTGATCGAAGTTAGACATGGACATGATCCGATGCCAACTCAGTGGTCTAAAGGTTAAGGGTTCACTTATGGGGCCCAAGGTCTTGGGTTCGATTCCCAGATGGAGGGTCGCAAATGTTTACTGATGAGGAAGCACGTATTTGAACGAAGCGACTTTTCGATACTTTCAAGCTGTCAATGGTTGTCTAACTAAGATCAATTTACGACTAGAACTATAATAACTATTCATATATCTACTGTTTAAAATGTAACTTGATGCCACAAAAAGTCAACAATTTATTAGAAATAAAAACAAAACAATTAATCATGTACTTAACTTAAAAGGACAATGGAAGTCCGTATGTAGTAACAGTTATTTGCAATAGCTAATTATCGATATAAGTATTATTACTAAGGTTCAAATTATCAATACAAAGAAACTGAGCATTAGGTAGTTCGAACTTGAATTACTTTGAGAACATGTGACTTAAAACCAGGCCACAAAACAACAGAATTCGTAATGTATATTCATTAAAATAACATAAATATGTCATTATTTTATTATTAATTGGAAATATATTTGAAAAATACCAACAAATCTGATAATCATAATGAATTCTTAATTACAAATGAATAGAATTCAAGTATAGTTCAATGTTTCAACGTATTGAATACGATTCTATATATTTAAAGCCAATAAGTCCCATAACATAAGGCAAAAATAAGAATATATTGTTTATTTGAAAAACAATGAATATAATGCGAATACTTTTGCTTTAAAAGATCGAATATAGTGTGAGCATATATAAAAGCAACTGTGACTGTCCAATTAATATATATATATATATATATATATATATATATATATATATATATATATAGATAGATAGATAGATAGATAGATAGATAATTTGAAGTATTTATCAAATTTCTTAATCTTCAATATGAAACTAATCTCAAAATCACATGCTTTTGGTTCTATAAAGAAAATTCTTCGTAAATAAAACATTGATCAACAATAAAACAACTTGAGTATTTCTATTGACTGACTACTTGACTGATTTATAAGACATATGTATGTCTGCATGTTATTAGGTATTTCAATGCGAAAAGAAAAACATATGCTAATGACGAAAATTAACAAAGGATATTTGAATATTCTATTTCGTATTATAGAAAATGTCGTTTGTTAATAGTGAAAAAAATTTTTATCTTTCGTTTAAAACAAAAGAAAATAATATTATTAAAAAAATTACCAACTACATTTTAATGCACTTTTCTTTAGAAAGCAAAAAAAAATAACGAGTATTCTGTACAGGTACAAAATGGATTACTTTTTGTAAGGAAAAATCAAATGTTAATTGTTGTTATGATGTTTGATGGTATTATCGCATAGAAATATAAAATCACGTGGTTACTGTAAAGAATAATATAAATACAGACATGAAGTTAACTAACAGATTTGTCAATATTTGATAAGAGATATTGTAAAATAAGAAATTTTAAACAAAATGATAATTATCATAGTTTAACTTAATAAGCTGATAGAACAGTTTATTTTTTTACGTTGATAAGTTTCTTTGAATATCATATTATGAGTGTAAGGCATACATCATGTGTTATAAAAAAAACATTATTGGTTAATAACATGTTTCAATCATTTTCAATTTTTGAGTAAAATTCATAGACACAATAATTTCTATTAATTAAAGTCGTGTTAACAGGTTTTTATGATTATTTAAGCAACGTAACCTGTCAGGTAATAAATATTGAAAGGAAGAGGTATGAAATGATATAAAGTTCACAGCTGATTGATCAGCAAGTAATAGCTAATATCTTATTTTCATAAATATTATTTATTGATAGAATTCGATCAAGCAAATTAGAATATGTCCATTAGGCTACGTCAGCCAGTATTGCGTGCATTAAGTTGACACGTTAGTAGGCAGTAAACACTTGATTAATATTTCATGCTGGTTAGTACTCACCAGCGAGGTGTACTGTATCCTTCAAAGAATTGATGTTCCCTGTGAGATTTGAGATAGCCTCACCTCGTCTCACATATGAGTGTTCAGTAATAGCATTTTAGAAAATAAGCTTTTTTTCTGACATTGTGAATAAAATGACCAAGAGTTAAAATTTAGGATAACTTTTTCGATAAATAAAATAATTGACCTTATTTTGTTACTTCGATTAATGTGAATTCATTTATTCTACATTCACGTATATTGTTTTGTGAAATATGAAACTACTTACAATAGGATTGGGACAATAAAGTAAACTGTCAATAACTATGAACATAAGATAAAAATAACAAAAAAATTCTCTTGCTGATAAACAACTGGAACAATTAAGAAACATTTAGTATGTAGACTAAAACATTCAAAAAAATACTAAATGGCAGTGACCTTTTTATCAATTGAAGGATTATCATTAATGATGCTGTTCTGATCTGTTCATTTTTCTAAACCATATTATCAGTATTATACAGTCTTTGGAAAAAAATTAAAATTGAATAAAACTATTTCGAAAGATTACAATATCATTCCTTTATATGATAAAAATTGATGCTACAGTAGGGGTATAATAAATATAATCTTTTTTTAAAAAAAAGTGTATAAATGTTACTTAAAATAAACAAATATATAACAAAGAAATGGCTTTATTGAAATTGAAGACATTGGATTCAATTAGCTAAAATTCAAATAATCCTCATAGAATTTATTGATACGTTATCTTATTTTTAGTATAAGAATTAATGTAACACTTATTAATATACTGTTTAATCAATGTTAGCTTAATTGAAAAGAACTTGAATAATCATAATCATAATCATAATAATAATAATAATAATAATAATAATAGGTTAGAGTTGCTTTCAGTCCAGTGAGAAATGAATCGAAACCTGATTACGCAGTAAACAACACAATCGTTAACATATAAATATGATATATGTAAAGAATATTATTTAAATTAATGTAGAACGCATAGAATGCGGCATCACATATTCAATGATTGGAATTATCAAAGATTAGAAATTGATTCATATTATCTAAAATAAAGTGTTATACATTAGGATACAGACGTGGCAACCAGTAAAAAAAGTACTAGATAAGTGATTAACAAAATGTAACTCATGAAAACAGGAATTCTATCTGCTATTTATATGTAGACTTTTCTTTCCTGACTGCTTTAGAATAAACTGAGTTGCTTAAGTACTATTGACAAGCACAGTTATGAGCGTATCTAGTTCAACGATACACATTTATGAATGATACAGATCAAATTAAACAAGCAAAACTGTCATTGTTTTATCCACTCTGATACAGATAAATAAGCTATCGAAAAGACATTCATTGCAGATCATACTATATTGAGTATTGATCGGATAATTACAGAAACTGACGTTAAGTCATATAATATAAAAGCGATTGACCAATTATATATTGCTTTCAGAGTAAACATATCTGCAATCTATTGCACGAATCAAAACAGGATTAACATAGAAATTTACAGTTAGCAAACGATGCAGAATATACATTGACTGGTAATCAATGTCATCCATGTCTTGTTTTCTAGTGATGACTGAATTTTAGCGACTAATAGTACAGGGTTGTGAAGATTGTTGAGTTTCATCAAGATCATAAATTGATCAGTGCTAGACAACCATTGGAAACCTGGACGACTGATTTGTTCTAATATGGAACTTCTCAGAAGTGCGCATCAACGATCCTGGTGGTTGGACAACATACTATCTACAACAGTAAACTGACAGGACGATCACTTATTTTCATAGCGTGCGGTTAACTTTTAATACCTAAGACTTTTATCAGATTTGTAGCGAAAAATGATAACTTTTCCAATTGACTTATCTATCTTCATTGCGATATGGATATACAGCACTGGTTACGACCAATCCTACTAGCAAGAAAATAGTAAGGTCTTATTTTGTACAAGTAATTATATTGGAAAACAAACTAAAAATGACTCATTCGAGGATGCATCAAGAGTGATTGTGGAGGAAATCGTGGATATTTAAGTTCAGAAATGATAAGATTTAGAAATAATCTGTATGTTTAGATATTAACTAAATGAATATTTTTTTAAAACAAAGTATCACAAAACGACAACATCTAGTATTAATCTCAACTAAGTACCCGGCTAGAAACTACATATAAATAATATGATAAATATATAAGTTCGAAAACAATGTATTAAGTGCATCAATATATTTATTATATAAACTTAAATGATGGGAGTTATTACTCCCTCTTTAGTTATATAGATTTATAATACTATAATCCAGGATGGTTGGAGACAGTCAGCAGAAAACCTTGAACTTAGGTTTAGTGTTAGTTAGCGCTCATCAGCAAAGCGTAACTACGATCTTCGGGAAATTGATGTTCCATGTAAGATTAGAATTTGTTTCGCTCGGCTTCCCAGTTCATGGTATTACTGTTAGTCTATTCAGATTGCAACTGAGAATACACAATTTTGATTATATAATGATTACATGACTTTCGATCTAATGAGTGTCAGATAGCTTTAAGTGTCATTAGTGAAATAAACGTCCTACATTACTATTCAAAAGTTCAATACATCTATTCCACAAACTACTAAGCCTATTCCAAGACAATTGTCATATAATTATATCAAGAAACGGTACAATGAATTTACATCTTGAAAAAACTAAATCTTTGTATGGTAAGATATAAAATATATAAACAGAACAGAACTTTGCAATTCTATGATAAAACATTTATAGGAAGTAGTAAAAACATCCAAAATAGCTATTCTATTTACACATGCCCTCGTTTTACATTAAATTTGTTCTTGTTTAGTTTTTTTTCTCACAAAGACCAAAAACATCACATGTATACCAATTAAAAGGTAGTTTAGATAGATTTTTATTTTCCTTTAGAAAAACCAATAATGATTTAATAGAAATCTATAAAACTGTCAGCTGATGAAAGAAATAAAAAATAAAGAGGCATAGAAAGATTTCAATAATATAGATCAGAAATTTATATATACAACTACTGTAATGAATATTTATCTTTAAAAGGTAGAGATTAAAGTGTCCCAATGACAGAGATATAATCAAACAGTATTAAGTGTAATAGTTATCTACACCGTTGGTAAACATGATTTCATATCGGGAAATTATTTAAACTGATCCCATTCAATAGAACAATACATTTTTGAATTGTGGAACAAAATGAAATTATTCATGTGTTCAGTAATTTTGCCCAGATCTATTATATAAACAGTTTCAACGTTGTGTAATATAATATACATTGTGTGAAAAACAAAATTATTCTTTTTAGTCATAATATAATTCAAACAAATAATACAATTACAAACACTTTTTCATTGAAATTATGAGATGTGTAAGTAACGGTAACATTAATCTATGTTGTAGTAGCAGTAGTGAGGTGTGTGTTACTGATGTCGAGTAGTATGTATGTAACACCAACCGAAAGTGGAGTGCTCGGTGGTAGAAGGTTGAGAGAACCGAAGAGAAAAGAACGAAAATAAAGTGATTAGTATGGAAACGCAGGAACAACAAAGTCTGGGACAAATGATGGATATTTTGCAAATGACGTATTACTATATGGGTCTCATATTTTACCAAGATATTCTGTGGTGTTGTATTAAAATATATTTGGTTGTCCCCACCTGTGTTCTCGTTCACTACAGTAGCAAGCGTAGTGACAGTAGTAGGATTAGTATTAATAGCATAAATCCAAAGCTTTTAAACATTTAATCAAAAACACTTAATAGAATATTGGGAATATTATCTAAAACCATTTAAAAATCTACTAAGATATCTTGTGTTTAAAGGAACAAGTAATGTGAGGAAGAGAAAGAAAACATAGATGATTTATGATCAGGATGAAAATGAAAGGAACTGAGCTGGTAAAAATTGGAAAGGAAAAGAAATTAGAAAAAAAATTTTAAAAAAGTTGAATAAACAACCAACATCTCACTCTCTAATTCATACATTGGAGGTTATGCAATGTTAGCCGATATACAATTGACACATTCACAATATAAACTTTCATTTCTTTTGTTAAACAATTATTTAATTCTATTACATTACTGGTTATATCAATTTCAAATGTTCCATATGGTCATAATGTTGGGTAACTAATAAAATGGTTAGCTTAGTTAACTTAGAGCTAGTGTGATACTGAAGAATATTTGGAAACAAAATTCATATAGAAGTCATCTACATATTCAGTAATGTCATAATTATTTAGAATAGATGGATTGTGGTTAGCAATGAAATCCAGAATATGTTTCGTCCCCCTTCAGACTTGTCAATTGGATACACCTGTATCCCACTACTAATATGCGCATTGTGACCCAAACCCAGTACCCTAAGCTTCAAATGCTCAACACGTTATCCATTGAGCAGCTGAGCCCATATAGCCAATAACTATTCGACAGGCATGATGTTTATACCATTCTCACTAAGAATTCTAACTATCTCATTGTTGAGACAATAAGCTAAATTTTGGTCATTTTGTGTAGATTGCTTAGAAATAGACATTTTTGTCACAAGTTATTGAGAATAGATTGATTGTGAACAGCAGCGCAATCCAGGAGATGCACTTCTTTCTACCTCGGAATCATTCGCTAAGGTTACAATAATTTATGATCGTCTTTTAAAAAATTCAATGCAAATTCATTATGTGAAATGATGCTAGTTGTAGGATTATCAAACAATAAAAAGCATCGAACAAAAGTCTGAAAATTCTTACGGGTAGTCACCAACTTTGAACATTATACTTTTAAAACATTAAGTTATGAACTATAAGTTTCCACTTTCGCCTTTTAGTTTATTTGTGATAGAATTCAATCCTAATCTAGTGTCATTCTAATCTTAACCGTGACTTGTTTGACCTAACACATCACGGATTTCTACTGAAATTTCATCAAAATGTTAGTTAATATTAAGTTTTTTTCTAAAATACTTGGTAAATTATAAAGTTTAGCTGAAAAATAGCTATTGGAAGCAGGTTTAATTTTGACTCATCCATTAACATAATTCCCAAATAAGACAAACACGAGTCCCGGATCAAATATCCCTAACCAAATATTAAAAAATAATAAATGAAGACAATAATATAACTTAAAATTGACAAATGACATACTTTAACACAGCAAACAGCATTTGTATTTCGATGACAGCACTTATGTACAACTGAAAAAGAGCCTTTACCGATTTCCTCCAATAAGACATAATCGACTGAAAATGGTTTATATTTTACACCCGACAACCCAACTAAACGAAGGAAACGTCTTGCCACTGTAGGAGTCAAGGGTGGAAGATCTTCTGGAACATGTGCAGGATTTGCACGATCTGTACATTAAAGAAATAAGAAAATGGTTATATGGATTGCAATCATAGCATACTGTTACACTTCTGCATATGCGTGATAGTTGAAGTTCCTAAAACAACTATTCATGGAAAATGAAATATATTTTTGAAAACCCGAAACAATATTCTACTCATAGAAAATAGTTATTAAAGATGAATCATCTTCATCACAAGAAAAACTACGTTTGTCACATTCAATAATTGTTGGTGACTTATATTTTATAGTCTTTTCTTATACACATCTTTATCTGAGTGCTGTCAAGCAACAAAACTAAAACCTGTGTTAATCTGAACGCAAGATATAAAGTTAAGGTTAAAGAATTGTATAACAATGTGTTGTGAACAATATAAAACTTCCGTCGACGACAAACCACAGATAATATTAATAATTATATAATTAAATACTCGTTTCTGTTCATTCTCAACCAAATCACTGTTTATGTATTCACATCATATGCTTCATTTATCCAATTTGAATTTGATAAACTCAGTATGTTTGATGATTGTTAATTGATCTGAATCCCATACTTTTGGCGATTCTCTGGCATTTTTATGGCTCCCCGATATAAGATTTCAACTTTTCTCTAAACGAATCCGCGTCTATAGTAATCGGTGATAGCAGATCGTATCGCCTCATTGCTAATGTTCATTAACGCCTAGATGAAACAGATGTCCACCACATATAATGTAATATTTTTCGTTGTTGAAATTCCCTTGGAGAATGTTTTATTTGTCTTTCATCGCCCTGATTTTCCAGTCAGCATAAAATATATTAGTGACTGCGTTCGTTGAAAACTTTTAATTACTTGGACAACACTATTGATAAGTAATGAGGATCCGATGCAGATGTATTGGCACGAAATTGCAAAGCAAGGGCATGATTTCTTCAAGCTAAGAACGTCTGGTACTCAAAACAGCTATCAACCAATATTACAGTTAGAATCTTCAGCACAAACATCATGACAGTTCTATTGTACGAAGCTGAAATTTGGAGAACTACAATAACCATCATCAAAAATGTACAGGTATTTCTAAATGCAAGATATTCAATATCCGTTGGCCGGATATCATTAGCAACAACATAGTATGACAGAGAAAAAACCCGTATCCAACCGAAGAGGAAGTTAGGAAAAAACGCTGGAAGCGGATAGGACATATATTGAGGAAATCATCAAACTGCATCACGAGGTAAGTGTTGATATGAAGTTCTCAAGACAAAATTAACGGAGGCAGACCAAAGATCACGTTGTGTGATTAATTGAAGGCAGACATCAGAAGAAAGAATATTAACTGGAAACAAATGGGAAGGAGAGCTCAGAACGAAGTCAATGGAACAATCCAGGTTGTTAGTCTATAATCCACAAAGGGTAAGTAAATGTTTTTTCGTAAGCAACATTGATTTTAAATAGCTTGAATATCCTTGTGATGGTTTCTGAGATATTTCTCGCATATGTTAGGACGATCTGTATCATGACTTCCGAGATTAGTTTCTTGGTGGTTTGTTTATTGGCCAGAGATCTTTTGATGAATTTGTTGGGGTAGAAATTTGGACAAAAGATCCACTGTAGATGGGTTTTTCCAATTTTTGTGTAGTGAGGAAGCTGAAGTGCGTTTTCTTTTTTCTAAATAGTGTCTGAACACAACTTTTGTGTGCTGTTAAATTGTTACTGCTGCAATTTAAAACTTCATGCATGTGTTCACATAGGTATGAACGGAATTTTTTAAATTAAATATCGTATAGAAATTCTTGAGTGTACTGCTACTAACAATAATATTAAATGAAAATAAATATAGAATATATTTACTAAGAACGAAATTACTGTGGTCAGATATGTACATGAATACATAAATATAAATAGAACTACATACGTTAATACATATGTACGTAAATTCACTATGACAAGTCAGTAAACATTGAGGAAATATGTATAAATATACATATAAATCACACTGTTACATATATCGATAAAAGTGTGATACTGAAAGGGCGAGATGTAGTTAGATTTCTAACAATACACATACCATCATCGTGTCGAGAATTATAATTGAATTTTTCTTTCGGTGAACTCAAACAAGTGATATTTGTTCCATTCAATACTTCTTTATTAAGGTTAACATGGTTGTTGCAATTATTCGTAGTTGTAGTATTATGATTATTATTATGCTCTGCAAAAAATCCAGGAGCTACATAACTGAATTCACGAAACAATGCATGTGCCGATGCACTGGCTGGTGGACATGGTGAGTCTGTAAGTTGAAAGCATTTGAAAAAAAACATCAAAAAATTCAGCTTATGTAGAAATAGTTATTGAACAAGATAACTAATAATGTATAAAACATCGCACAAACACAAGGAAAAATAAGTAATGAAGAGTAAATTATTTAAGATTTGGCAAAATATAAATACTGAATGTATCTATGTTATTGTGATCGATTCAAGGTTACAACTTAAGTACACTAGATCAGTTAGATGGTCTCTAAACAACAGATTAATCCATAAAGGAGTGAAAGCAAAATATTCAGTTTCCTACCATGTTTGACAGGAGTGGTGTTAAACACTATTTCTAAGTGTTATTGATCTTTATCATTAATTCAAATGACAATACTTCATCTGTTGTAACATGACTGAGTGAAGTTGTAAAACGTACGTCTAGAAACATAATATACTTGTTGCCAACTCCTCACAAGAATATCGAGTACCATAAAATCTATCAGACCATGTAATTTTAATTTGTATACATGTAGTGAATAAACTAACAAAAAAATGTGAACCGGAGCAGAACACCATGTAAATTTAAAATCTGTTCAATAAACAACAAAAGTATTTACGAAACTAACTTATCAAAGAATGCACAACCACAGACCTCCATACAACAGGAATAAGCGTAACACTTAACTACAAAATACCTTTTGCTATATCTCAAAAAGTTCACATTTTCAACTTTAATTGATTTGAAAAGTTACTCTCAAATACTATCAAAGTTTATAATTGTAATTTGATAAATTGCCCAAATGTTTATTGCGTCATACTGAACGTGAACATTAAAATTTAGCATTTTAATTTATAAATCATATATATTCACTTTCATTAATAACTCGTCATAAGAAATTCTATCACTATTATAAACACTGAAGCAAATACCTACCATGTGGCGTACGTGATGTATATTCTGAATCGAAATTTAAGATATCATTAATTGATGAACAAGGAGGTTTAAATGGTGGTTGAATACAACCATTTAACAAATCATCCCAATTGATTGTATTGAAAAATTCATGATTTTTTAAATGTTCAAATCCATCAGGTCCATATCCTAGTGTGGGAAAAAGAAACAAAAAATTGGTATACAGAAAAAAACTTAAAACGATAAACTTAACAATAAACATAATATTTATTGGAGAAGTCTATGACACGCATTTATCAACCGGAATTGATATTTAAACAATTTATTTTATGGAATTAGGTTTTGTATGGTTTGATGAATATATGTGTAAACACTATGGTCATTATCTATTCAAGGTAAATATAATCTCGATATAAAAAAAACACTATAACTACAAAAGCAAAGACATGGATGTAGAACATGCGATTTTCGGACAATAATAATAATAATAATAATAATAATAATAATAATAATAATAATAGAAGTCTCAAGACGGCTCGCCGTCCAGCGTAATTGTTGACCAAGTGCACTGAATACTTGTCTATGTTAGGACCAATCAGATTCACCACACTACTCAGTCAATACAGCAAATGAGTTACTAAATTTGTTAATTAAGCACTGAGAAAAGTCTTAAGAAGTTTACAAAGTGTTGAGAGTTCTCTATTGCCATTAACACTGTTAATATCTTTACTACTCTGCAACTGATAAACTGAATAAAACAACCACTACTAATTGGATTAAACGTCTCAAAGACATCCCAGGAGTGATGCAGAGTCAAAACTAATATTAACATCCTGTCTTTATGAAAACATGAAGCGCGTATAATTCCTTCCAATCGCTGATTCTCACAGTCCTAACGATTGATGACGTAGTGTATTTAGGAAGAATGTCTGTGCACAAGTTTTGAGTCAAATATTTAGGGCTAGGTTCCCTTTATGAAAGATTACTCTCCCTACTTCCCGGACATAGCTACACTCAACTTCATTCCATTTTCAGAACATAAAGTAGTCACTTAACGGCAAAACGGGGGAAAGCTGAAGACAATAGAGCATAAAACAACGCGATAGCCAAAGATTCGGATTTCTAACAACTTCCAGAAGTGTTTTGAACAATGGAAAAGTCGTACAAATGTATTCCCAAAAACAAGTAATATTTTGAATAAGAAAATATTGATAAATCGTAAAATTTGTAAAAATACTATCCCCTCAGTTCGTGTGTTTATGTAACAGACTGTATATAATTCAAAATTAGGTAAGTGGTACAACAACAAAATTATACACTTTACTGTGTATACCTAAACAACTTTAACTATAAATCTCTTAATATCCAGATGATTATTGATAATCCACCGATTCTGTTGGATTTTTAAATTTATAACTGTTTAATTGGAAATGTACTGAGTACATTTAATAAAACACTATGAATTAAGTAACCCTGACAGTATCAAGGGTTTAGCAAGTATTGAAGCTACTTAACTGTTTCGGCAGTTAATGACAATATCATTGGTATCTATTTATTATCAATAAAACGAAAATTATATAATAATCTAATCGTATTGATAAAATTAGAAATAAATACAAAAATGTAACAATTTCTTGATAATTATCATAATTTTAATGATTATATCTAAATTCAGTAGTATCTTACATTTAATACATCATTTGAAGTCCAAAACATTTATCAATTAAATTACATCTTATTCATGCAGAGAATTAATTCGGATTTAAATAAACTTGTATGCCTTTAGGATTTTTTCAAAAAAAAAGAAAACCACTGAATTATTTTATATGAAAATCATTCACTTTTGCCCATACTAACTATTGAAAGAAATGCACAATGTTGCTTGTGTACAGCTCTTATCAATCTATTATGTAAGCAGTAGGTTTAATTGTTTTGTGTATATAAATAGGTAGACAAGCAGCTAGATAAGAAGAAACAGACAACTTCAGTTTTCTAACTTAAGAAATCAAATTGTGTTACATTTTTCTGCAATCCATATCACCAAGAACAATCGTAGAATATAATCAATGTAAATAAAACAACAAATACTACAATCAAAATTAAGGAATTATATATATACTCGTATGCCGCTCTAGTCAACTAGAAGTTCCTGCTTTTTAAATAATACATCCATTTGGTACAGGTATGGACAACCTTATCAGTATTCTTGTCACTTTTATTGTTATTATTATTGTTATCATTCAATCCCACCAGTTTCTCAGTCTTCCAAGGTGTTTTTGGTTATAACTAGCTAACATGAAACAAAATAAAAAATTGAGTTTAAACAGTTCTCCTCCACTCGGTGTTCATGTTCTGTTCAATGGACTTAATATGTACATTCAATTGGGTAATTTCTGCAATATTTAGATATCATCATTTTGTTTAGCTTAACATCATTTTAAGTGATCTGATCAAACGAATTTCCGAGCACCAGTCATGTCTATTGAGTAATAAACATTTTGTAGTTATATATCTCTGGCTCGATCCCTTCAATGGCTACTGCCGGTCCCATTCCCGGATACGAGAGGAGGGATGGGGATAGAGATGCCAACGCTTTCAAAGGAAACGTTAACCAAAATAACCTCTTAAACCCTGTTGTGGGAATTTAAGATTCTTCATATAGAAGAGTCATGACACCTCATGGTAAAAGCCGGGGTTATTCGGAAGAGTTGGTTCAAGGTCCTTGATCGGCGGCCTATGCCTTTAAGGGAGGTAACAGGCTTAAGCAAGTAAATGGTCGCATATGAAAACATATATTTACCTAAGGATTGAAACAGAATTATCATATGTAGAAAGTGATCATTCGAACAAATAAAAACGGTAATCAACTAATAAAAAATAATTTGGTAAGTATAAAATTTGTTAGATAACTAATTCACTAGCAGCTTTCTTCTTACCTAACCGATTCGATGGAGTTCGCTTGAAAAGAGCACGTAGTAAACTTTGAGCTGAAGGACTAAGAAACTGTGGCATTGATAATTTAGCTCTAAACGACAAAACAAAATCAAGTTTAAGAAAAAAATGGTAATACAAAATAAAATATTTATTTTGAAATTAGTTTATCAAGCTATTTAATAAACTTGTTTCTTGCAACAAAATTAACTCGTGATAACGTTGTATGTTCATTATCGTTTCATGATAGTTTATAAAAAATAAAAACTTACAACATCAAGTAAATTAGTGGAAATTCCTTCTAAATTCTTTCTGTTTAGTTAAATCAAACAGATTTCAATGCCAAATCTATGGCATAAATTGACTTGATTTATGTTTACTGGTATAGTAAAACAAAGTAGTCTATTCATTCCAACTTGATTCGTATCCAATTAAAAACTAGTGTGTATTAAACACAATAAACTACAGTCAAAATGTTCATCACTTCGTAATAAAACTAATCACAGTTTGTCTGAATAAGCTATATTCGAAATCATAAACCAGAGGCTATTCTTAGAGCATTTCAATGGTATTACAAAGTGAAAGTTAGCAATCAGGAGAAAAATTAGAAGCTTTCAAATGTAACTAAATGAAACCCAATATAAATTGATGGGAAAAAACAATTTGTCTTAAATTCTAGTTTAATATAACACAATACATACTGAAAATGTCACTGTAGGATACATAATCATTTGATATACAACATAAATGTCTATTTCCCCGGTTATGTGTTTTTAATAGTCTAGACTATCAGTTTTAGGACTTTTAATTTGATTTCAAAAATAACATGCTACATTCGAGAATAGAAAAATTCTGATCAATCTAATTATATTTTAACAGTTGAATTCATGAGCCAATCTAAGCTAGACCCCCCATTGAAAACCTGGAAGTACTAAATGGCCGTTTTGTCCTAGTATTGTAATCCTCAGCAGTACACATCCATAATCCCGCACGCGGGACTTGGACCCAGGGTCTTCGGTCTCAAATTATAACCATTTCATTGTAATATTTTTCAATACATTCTATTCACTGGTGCATATTTGGGAGATGTTTCTTAGTAAAATTGAAAAATCAAAAGCTAACACTTGAACAAGTCAATAAAATCAATGAATATGCACACTTCAGTTATTGATGGATTAAAAAACAAAACAACTTTACATTCAAACAACTATACATGAAAATATTCTATAATTTTTTTATAATTATGTACTGAATAACAAAACACAGAATACCCAGTTGTACAAAAAAAAATATTTAAATATTAACTCTTTAATTTCATTTAATTTACTCATAATAAAACCTGTAAAAATTTTATTTCTGACACAGAAATATTTTTTTCTAAAAAATAGCATTTTATATACTTTTAAATATTTTACAATGTTTTATTATGTTTAATCTGCACAAGACAAGGTTATTACGTTAGAAAATACAATTTAGGAAAGTAAAAATCTAAGTTATATAGAAATTATATCGGGTAAAATAAATAAGTTATTTCATTCTTAAAAGTGTTAAGGTGAACAAGGTACATTACATGTGAGTTGTTAAGTAATTGATATTTTACTGACAAATAAGAATTTAATAATTATCAGATGGTAACATTAACAATTACTAGTCAATGTACACATTGTGTTGTGATGAATTGAATACATGTTTACAAATATAGAGTTGATAATAAACTTGCAAAAGTGATTATTTTAGGATCGAGAAACATCTTTTTTCAACAAAAAGAGCAATTTGTTTGAAACGATTGTAATGAAGCTATTATGTGCCTCGCATAGCAACAAACTGATAATGGCAGATAGAAGTGAACGTTGTTTTTGGTGGAGCCATCAAACGATGTGTTCTAAAAAACGATAACTATGTTTCACAGATAAGGAAGAGAGAAGACCGTGTACCATAAATCTGAGTGCAAAGTAAACAGTCAAATGAAAATAATCTGAAGCGAAATTTCAATTTTCGTGTAGGTTCATTCAAAGGCATCAATTATGTAAACATAGAGAAAATAAACCTGTTTTATGGTAACTATTTGGTTTAGATTTCAAAATCCATTTTGAATCAGTAGTTTGAGTTATTATTAGGACTTCAATCTTAAGAATAGGATACCAAGACAGATTTTAACTACACACATTCATTCCTAGGTACAAAGGATCATTTCATAATCTGACCATGTATCAAGTTATTGCAGTTAATCTTATGATCCAAGAAAAGTTTCAAACTAAAAGTCACTCTCATGAAAGCAATTACAACGGAAGAGCGACAACTTAAACAATATACAACTGATAACTTAGCCCTCACATATTTGGAGTAGAACGGCATTGTACACTTGTACATTAAGATACATAAATACGTTGTCACATCGTTATATACAATCAGTTTAGAATTATCGTGTAATTATTCAGCGGTACAGTTATTCTGCTGTCACGCTTGATTTTTAAGAATCGAATTACTATGAGAATGCTATTGCCTATATTGTAAAAAAGCTACATTTCAATAGTGAGTTGGATATACTACAATCATAAACGTCTTTGGCTAATTTTTTTTGTAAACCATGTGTGGTATACTATACATTAAGACAATATTGTCTCCGTGTCAGTAAGTTAGCTATACATGACGTCTAACTTGAAACATATGTATATCGGTTCAAGTTGTCATACCACACTAGCATAGTGAAACGAAATTGTCAAAACAAATCCAAGAGTAGTAGAAGTATGAAAGATAACAGTAGTCGTAGAAGAGATTAGGTATTCTCCGATAAAAATATTCACGACAATACTAGACACTTTATTCAAGTCTCAGTAATTCACATCACTTAACAAACAGATGAGAGAAAAACCTTAGACAAAAAATACCACTTTTCATCAGACTCATATAAGAATAATATCTATGCTGAGTCGTTAATTATTAATAAGGATTTTGATGTTACAGTTGTATATTATTTTAGATGATGAAGGAATAAATAAAATTCCCCTTGATGTCAACAAATAAAAAAAAAGCTGACCAATGGTTTATTATTAATTATAATCATTAAATCTGTTAGTAGAATCATAAACATCTTTGATTAAATCTACCAATTCTTCAAGTGAAAAAGCCTATTAACGGTTTACCGTTATCTCAAATTATTAACCCTTTATCTGAACGATCTATGTTTCATCTGTTAAATTGGCATCACTGTACTAATTTGCAGTACAGAAATGTGATTGAAGATTCTGGTTTACTTGACTATACACAAATGTAAAGAAGTTGTCAACAGAAAGTCTACTGTTAAGTAGTTGGATGTAGTTGGCAGAAAACTCACGAGCAGTAGATCAATAGCTGCACTGATAGAAGAAGAGTGGTAACGTCTCAGACTGAAATTGAGTGGGGTGAATACGGATCCTACAGGTAGTATTAATGCCCTTAACATTGCAGATATTTTTTTATTAACAGAGTTTCTTCCTGAATACCTATAACCCCCTAAAATCGAAACATACTGCACACGAAACCGAGTACTTAGAATAGAGGTCACACTGCAGCTTGATCACATGAATTACAAACAGTAGTGAAAGCTTGGTCAATCTTCTTTGTAGTCTAAATCTACAGCCAAAATCGACTTTAATACTATTATCAGTATTTTACTGATGCAATAATGTACATCGTTTCACAAAAGAGCATCCAAGAAGAGCGTGAATTGTATTACAGATAATTTGTTGTAAGAATAAAACTAATTAGGGACAAATGAGCAAACTTTTTATCCATAATTTATCAGTTTATGTTGATTATTACATTGAAACTATTGGAATTATTATCTGAAAGATACGTTAGTATGATGAAAAAATTATTAACGTTATTTTACTATAATGTATATACATTTTGAATATTTATTCATACTACATGACCAAGCTAGTTTTTGGTTACATTAAACATAGAATTTTTCTAAGTTTATCAATTTACACCAATTATTAGTAAATTAGCCTAGAAAAACGTCAACATTTTCAATAATCCTAACAAATCAACATAATTGATCATTCTGCCAAGTTTGGGGTATACTAAATAAGTCAAATATTCAATACAAACCTACAGCCTGCGACATACGTACATTGAACTATGTAGTCATTACCAATGTAAGAAGTTAAACAATGATTCGAATAAATATAGTAATATTAATACATAAAGAAGAAATTTTTCATTAAGAATAATCCACTCAACACTTATTTACGAGCACAAGTAACACATGTACATGGTTATGATTTGAGGTTTACCTTTCGAAAAAAACAGATTTCCAAACATATAAAACGTTTTGCGTGATGTACAAATCTATTTAGTATTAGATATATACAGAAGATCAATTAATTAATTTTTATGTTTCTGGTGGAATTTATTGTTTAGTTTATACTTTGTGACTTTTTGTTTTTATGTACATTGGATTTTCGCCTGTTTTATTCTAGATATCCTGTTTCAGTTATTCTTACGGCTTTTTTTCCCGATTATCTGCTACTAATATCAATGACCATTAAGTTCGAATTCACTGCTTGTGTAAAACAAAACACATATGCGCAAATGTCACAGCCCTTGTTTTTTATTCTCTTTGAAAAAAACAAACCTCTCTACGTGACCATTTCAATGCTTTCTCTTTAACTGAATTAGTTGGGAATATTGATAACCACTGTTGACTGTATTTTCAAACTTACGTAAACTTTTTGTTTTGAAGTTTTATCATTTATTATTTGTTGAATAGATCGCAAATGCAACTCATTTATAATGTATTAAAAATTATTGAGTGACATGTAAACTACTATATTTCAGTAGGTATTGTTTACAAACTTAGACATAGAGAATATGAACATCTACGTTATTTCCAGTTTTAGAGCATTCGTTCCAAAACTCTGAACTAAAACTCATTCACTTTATGTTTGAGACTGTATTTCGAGATGAATTAGTTTTTGATTTATTCATATGTGAATATTCACTTGCATGTGATCATACTTACCGATAAAACAAATCAGACTGTTACAAATAGAAAAAGACACATATTAAAATACATTTCCATTATGTGTGTTATGTGATAGACTCATCAATAATATTTGTAAAGCATTAAAACATATCCATTTTAAATAATTTACAAATGTATTTAGCAAAGAAAGTACCAAAACAATGCATATTTCAGTAATATTAATAATTCACAGGGATTCCTATTAATAATATGTATTTAATTTTTAGTAGTTCACTATCTACTTTGATCTTGATGCCTAATTCATAAAAAACAAAACACAGTCATGACTTATAGACAAAATTATAACGTGTGAATTGTTTGTTAAATATCTATTTCTACTAAATAAGCTCACACTAAACGGTTAATTACTATGGACTTCAAAAAACTATGTGCAGAGAATGAGATCTTAGAACAAATGTTGAAATTAAGACGCATTTGATGATACGTAATTTAATCACACTGCTAAATTCGAAATTATTAATATAGCACTTAAAAGTTCGCAAAACACAAAACACTGAATCCGTTTCACGTGTTAGACTAATTCACTCTCGAAAAATGTTAACCTCTAAATGATGGCGCCGGATAATATGACTGTGTATGATCAAATGAAGTATCGTAAATGCCTTAGTAGTTAAATCAACAGATGAAAATAAAGGATACAAAATATGATTGTATATTTAATATCCCTCAACAAGTTTTCATAAAGTAATCATTAAAACGATTAACTTTACTGTTTTAGTACGATACGTATTTACCAGTTGTACACACATTGCACACGTTTTTTTGTATTTCGTGTACCAGCAACCTTGTAACATTTCGTACTAAAAGTCAATTTGGAAAAGCTTTAAAACATAAAATTCAGCTGCATTAATCAAACTTTCAAGTTATCAATATACTTTCGATGTCATGTCATCGGACTTTGAGAAAAAAGGTTTGGAACGAATAACTACTCAAAATTGTTTTAACGCTTACAGTGACTGAGGAAAATCTCTCAGAAAATAGCGGTTCTCCACCAAAAAAATTATTTTCGACAAATTAGACAAAAAACAGTTGAATTTACTATCCCGGTAAAAAAAATAGTAAGTATCAGTAATTAAAAACCTGAGAACCAACACAAAATAAAATTTCTAGTCAAATAATTAAAAAATAATCTTTTCATAGTAATTTAGCTCCGACAATGCAATCTCTTAATTAAGTTGATAAAAATAAAAACCAAACAATAAATTGATTATTTCATAAGAATAATTTAAGGCTCATTCAGTTACTAAAATACAGATACCATAACATAAACCAATTAAGTTATGAAATAAGTGGTTGTTTAGATGCTCTTAATAAAAAATGTGTTTACTATCGTGTATTCCAATTAATGCTGAAACATGTGAAGATTTCAGGGTTAGTTGGCCGCTTATTCAAAGTAAATTCATACTGGCAATAGCAAATAACAATATACATATTTAGTTATCTTTATTTGTGTGACGCAAATGTATTTGGTGTCCCCTTGTAAAAATATTTATATGCTCAAATAAATAAAAATGAATTAATATCCTTATTTGCAGACAGCCAATACGTTTTCTTCATTATCATCAACCAGTGACTTTTTTATTGAAAATACGTCACTATTAGTTTACTTACTTTAAAATCATTTGCATTGTATCTTTTCTACTCTCACTATGAAAAGGCAGCATACCAGTAAGTAATTCATACATAAGTACTCCAAAACTCCACCAGTCGGCAGCAGTACCATGTCCATGTCTACTTACAACTTCTGGAGCCATATATTCAACTGTTCCACAAAATGAATACGTTCGATCACCAGCAGATTCGAAAATTGACTCCTTTGATAGGCCAAAATCAGTTAAACGTACATGACCATCTTCATTCAGTAGAACACTATTAATTTGTTAAAAAGAGAGCACAAAATGTCCTAGTTCGTTAATCAATGTGAAATCACCAGGAGAACTGTCATAAACAGAAAGAAATCAATCGCATTAATTTAGTCTATATGTATTAAATGAGTAAAATAAAATCAAAAGATTTATAGTATACTTTAAAGCTTTTAATAGTCATTAATCCACAAAAGTACTGCTCCCTGAAAGAAGCAATTACGATAGCTTTCGTTATACTTGAATCTGAAGTTGATATATTCATAGATTGCAATAAAATATCAAGTAAAGTGTACAATGACCACAAGCAAAGACGGATAGTGGCTAGCAGTGGAATCCAGGACGTGCGTTACGTCCTATTCGGGACGCGTCCATTGGATGAACCTGCATCTCAGAGTTGATGCTCACTCTGGGACTCTGACCCATTACCATTCGCTTCAAACGCCATCACGTTATTCACTCAGCTACTGAGTCCTGATAGTGCACAATGACTTACGATATTAAAAACAAACAAATCGGAACATTCACATATAATCAAGTACGAACATAATTTTCTTTATCAGTTGACGATCTATTGAAAACAATTAACGATTTTATTAAGAACACAGAAACGTAAGTTAGGCAACCAATGAAATCTAGGAAGCACTGGATAGCTGTTACGTCCCAGAATGGGACCCCTTGGCAATGTGTATTCACGATCTTGTCGGGAATTGAACCAAGGATCTTAGTTCTTGTGGCTGAGTGCCGTACTAGAATGAAACAGATGTCCAGTGATTCCTGATTTTTCATGGTTGTTAACTTAGGTTGGTTCGTGATCTCAATAATACCTAACAATCTTCACTAACCCCTGTACTGATAATAAATAATACCTTTCATATGTAAATGGCTGTTTCCTGGTAAGTATAATACCAGACCAATATTTGATTTCTGTAGTGCTGGTTTCTTTCGTATTGACATGAAAGTTAGACAACATAAACATTTTCAATAGTTAGCAAAAACACGATTAGAATAATCAGTAAGAACGATTTAAAATTACCAGCCAAAGATCTTACACACCGTTTACTAAGAAATATATGTGATCGGATGTTTCAATAATAAAATTGCCGAGTGAACACAGTATAGAATTCAGTGTGGCATGAAAACCAAAAGCAATAAAAATGCACTCTTAATAATAAGCGATAAAAGGACCTGGAATCAATACGTATTTGTACAAGTTGCTATGAACGATCTGAGATTATTGAGATTAATATCGGGACAGAGGAAGTAAAAGCGACACCACTGACACTAAAAACACCTTTAAAATTTTAAATACTCCTAGCAAAAGCTTATTTTCTGCGAAATATTTGTTTCAGTTAACATACATTATTATTAAACCTACAAATAATACTCAAAAGTTCTGGGCCCAAATTGTGCGTATGATAAGTTAACTAGCTACGTTTACCGAAAATCGTTTTTCTAACGAGTAACGACAAGATAAACCTTTACAAGAGCAAGAATTAATTCGTTGTTTCCAGTCTTCTACAATCATGCAAAGAATTTAGTAAAGATTAAAATGTTTTGCAATGGTGAAGATTTGTAGATCAGGTGGATGATTTTGGTGAAGTTTTGTTCCAGCTCAGAGAACAAAACATCGAAATGTTTCGCGAGGATATGTGAATGTAGAAGGAAGACTGTAGAAAAATAAAACGTTTAAAGCGCGGAGGAAATGAAGCTTCCCCTTTAAAACAGGCTCAACAGTATGGTCATATCAAATGCAAACGTTAGCACATAAAACTTCATGTCACATGTCTCAGAGAAAACTGAGTCATCTGAAAACACTTGGGCTACATGAGTAGCAACACTCCAACGTTAACAAAGCAATTAACAGAAAAGCTGTAGCAGGGAAACTGTAAGTCAAGTATGATTACCGTAAAGGCTTTACCTAACATTAAACATAAGAAATAATTGAGTATTTAGTGTCATTTATTTATTATTTTATTTTAACACATAGATATCGGTACAAGAAGGCACCAAATACATATGCGCCACACAGATCTCATTTGATATGTGTGAGGGCTGTGATACTGCCCGAGTGCCCAAACCGAAGCAGGTGGTTTTCTTAGGGGGCCACACCCCGAGCTTTTCACATTAACATCTGATCCACAAGGCAGTGGAGCATCGTGAGGAGATGCAGTCCCATGGTAGCCGGTGACCAACGATTGGTTCATACGCCATTTGTTCCTTCAGGATACTAGAGCCCATGTGCACCATTGGTTTGGGATCCGGTTATAGCGCCCGACATTCGCTTTTCGTCCTCTCATTTTCGTAAACAACACCCCCGCCACGAGAAAGCAGTGAGTAGGACTTCCCTGGCAGAGGCTGTATACGCGTGGCCATGTGAGAGCATTTCGAGAGGGGGAGCGGACTCCCCCCACTCTCGGCCATACCAGGGCATTTGGGGGCATTTAGTGTCATCGTAAGTGCCAAACAAAAATGCATTGTATGAAAACATGTTTACATCCTAACACCTTATGATTAAAGTTATCATTTAGTTTTGAAGTTTATTCTATGGAAGACTACAAAAGATACACAGGTTTATTCTTTGGAAGACTACAAAGATACACATCCAGCTTCACCCTGGAATTCGCATATCTTACAAACTTTTCGCTTAAAGTAGGGCAAGAGTTTGTCCAAAACAAATATAAGTTTGAAGCTCTAGAAGCATCCTTATAATTTTCATTTAAAATGTTTTGAATACCAGAACTCTAAACAATAAGAAATATTTTTGAGTTAGATATCAATAAAAATTTGAAAGTTTTCTAAAGACTTACTTTTCAGGTTTTAGGTCTCTATAAACTATCCCGTGACTATGTAAATAGTTGAGAGCCAATGCAATTTCAGCCAAATAGAATTTCACATCGTCTTCTGTAAACATGTACTTTAAGGTAACGTAGAATAATGGAAACTTGAAGTTACCTCTTTGGACAAGCGGGAGAAAAGATCCCCTCCCCTTAAAAATTCCAGGATAAGATAAACCTTTCCCTCAGTTTGAAAAGCTAAATTTGTCAAATTAAACGGATGAGAATACCATAATGCAAATCAACAATAAATGGATGCTTAATTCTAGTTAAAATATCTCGTTCTAGCTTTGTCCTCAATCTGTCACGAACTGCGAGTTCAGTCAAAATATCTATATTTCAAACCTTTCAAAACAGCCTTCTTTAGCACTTTCATTGCATACAAAGTTCCTTTATCGTTTCCATTGTTTTTCCTCACAAGAAATACCTGTACTAAATGAAAGATTGTTGAAAACGACAATACCTTCCCAAAAGACCCTTGACCTATGACATAAAGTAGATCAAAACATGATGGATCGACCTTTTCTGTATTGTGAGCTAATTTCTCAATATTCACTTCAACCTCGGCAACATCGACCTAATACTGCTTAAGAATTCAAGAAATACAAACCTTTTGACAACGGACATCCGGTGCGTCATCAATGGATATGCACTTTAACTATTCATAATGATGACAATCCAAAAAACATACCTCATTCGTGACATCGCTTGCCTTCAGGAATGGTTGACCAAGATGTGCAAGCGGCATCTCATTGATTACACCTTCAAAAAAGCGCACAAATTATTCCGAATATATTTCACCATTGAACAATAAAAAATCTCCAAATTTTAAGTAACAAGTTTACTGTCTTCAGAGTTTGATTGATTTATAAAAATGTTTTTTTAAACTAAAGGACTTTTTCATTATCATGATCATCTTTTAAAGCTACCGAACTTGGCGACCACAGGACCTCATCGAAACTAATGGCAAATTGTAACTATTGATTAGCATACTGTAGTAGTTTTCTGATATTGACGTCTTTCCGCGTTCTTTTCGTATTGTGGGCCATCGAACTCAAACTTTTGAGTGATATAATGAAGAAGTCAGTAGTTACTAAATACATCACGAACTCGTTTCTTATAATTTCATACTAGGAAGTTCGCAAACGGGAAGCTCTCAAACTGACCAAGACCTGACTTAAAGACTCATGGTTTCAGTTCCTCTCTCCTAAGGCTAAATACGATAAGTGCTTTCCTTCGAGTAATAAGCGGACAAGATGATGGGACTGTTCGTAAATGAAATTATGCAATTTGGCTTGCATGCGATGTGTAGATTCATCAATGAAGACGCACATGCCTCTTCAGTTTGTGGTTACGCCACAACCGATTATTTCGTTTTCCTACAGAAAAATGTAGCTTCGAAAGTCTTACAAGGAAAACGGTTTGTTTAAATAACACACGGTTGACTCAGCACGGTAGAAAACTAACTTCCATAGTTTTCGCTCACGTGAAACATGGCATGCATCGTCAGAGCGATATTTCTCAGTTTGGTGCTTCCTTCCGCGCATTTTGAATGGTTTTAGCTCATTCTTTATAGCAATAATCTTAGGACTTGGGCTTCGCTTGTAAGATTTTTATGTCAGCTTTGTTCATGTCTTCCAAGGCAACTGAGCGTGACATAATTATGGTTTCATTGAGTAAAAAGGTCCAGGCTGACCTAATTTGAGAATTAGAACTGAAAGAATTTGCCTGGGCGATAAATAAGTAATATGTTTGTAATAACTCAATGAGTAGAAAAATTAGAGTTTCTGACGTTCCACGACTTAGTGTAAGCCGCTTCTTCAGGGAATTATTGATAACGTAGGTGAGATTGTACCAGAATTTTTTCATAATTTCAATCATATTATAGTGACTTTTTCTGCAAAATACATCATTAAACTCAATTAGAGCTCGTTAGCTTACACAGAAAAGATGGAACTTAAAAAGCATTTATCGATTACTGTTTAATTAACGATAACAAGCAGTAGCAATAAATATCCACGTTTTTTAAGCGCCAGTGAAGCTCAAAAATTTCATACAGCTTCAGTTGCGGTTGATCAAACTTGCCATCAAGTGACTGCGAAAATGGCTTGAACACTCAGTTTTTCATCATGAAAATTTATAGGAACAAATGGTTCTTTACACGGAAAATCAAATGCGCTGCGCAAACTGAAGTATGCAATCTGAAAGTTGTCTCATTCAGTGAGACATGTGAGTAAGGGTTTCCTTGATTTCACAAGGCCAACGATTAAATAGAAACCCTAGGTAAGAGTGACCTCATAGATCACATTCTAGCTTTCCATATGGATGTCAACAACAATCTGTCAGTTAAAGCCAATATAAACTTTTGAAAACCACATTTTATAGAAATCAAAATTTGGAGCTTCAAAATGATCGTCGAAATTTTCGTGAACAGTCTAGAATTTTACAGCGCCCGATAAGTATTTCAAAATAGATTGTCTTACGGGATTTTCTTCACGTTGTATACACAGAACTCAGTGATTAACATTTAGCTATCTTACCTAGGGCTTTTAGCCATGTTGATGCTGAAGCTAAAACTGGAGATTCCCAACTTCTAAGTAGTAATGGTGCGATCAACGGAGACAGTGACTCTACTAACCTTTTGGTGAAACAATTCTCTTGGACGTTACAACAGACCCACGTTAAGTGTATTGATGAAAGCTTGACCTGCAACTCCACAGGACTTTTCAAAGTTAACCTGAGTGCTGACTTGGTGTACCGTAAACTGCAGCATCTAAAAAAAGACATATGGTTTATCCTGCTATACTGAAAGAAGCAGCTTTTATCCTGACAATTCCGCTTAGCGTGGTGTTCTCACATTCGCCATGCCAAAGTACATTACTGGAAATTTGTAAGCAGGCTCATATCGCACCAATTTTCAAAGAAGACGACGCAGCAAACCTTCATGCTACCGACCGGTGGCCTTTCCATCTATGCCATCAAAAATAATGGAGTCTCTGATATGCAACGGTATACACGACTATTTATTATCCTTAAACTTCTTTTCACCTCAACAGCACGGTTTCAGAAAGAGTCATTCTTGTATAGCCAACTTGCTGACTGCGGTGGACAGACGGACTACCATCCTTGACGTCATTTACTTTGACCTTTCAAAAGCTTTTGATAGGCTCGACAATATATGTTTTATGAACAAGCCCAAACGAATCCTCGGTTCAACATGAATACCATGTCATTCGTTCCGTATTATACGCACACATGGTCATCTTATTCAAACTACAGCACTATATTTTGCGCAAAAATAGGGATCAGTCGTCCAATTATTGGGAGCGAAAGCCTAGGTGCTCTATGTTTATAGCGTCAGGTCGCAGATATTCGATCTTCCGTGCCCTCTCGTGTTAATGTTGTAGCATTTAAATCGTACACATTCAACGTGCATTTGCGTAGAAGACCACTTTTTAGCACGTGTCTTTTTAAATGACGATTCAATGGTTAGGCACGATTAACTAACTTATTGTCCTGTGTTCGCATGTGGTCAATGAAAGTTGTGACCAACTTAGTCTTTTTATTGGGCGGATCCTAGTCAGATAAAAATCCTCATAGTACACTTCTTTTTCTCAAAGGACTGCAGAATTACGCTCGAGTGCCTCAGCCTGAAAATATAACTGTATATACTTATCTCTAAACATTTGTGCTTCAACTTTTTTAAAATCAGCTAAGCGGTTTCATGGCCAGTCTGTTCTTTACCACATCTGACCACCTAAATTATACAAGCCTCAGACTTCCTTCGTCCTCGAAAACCAATAATCTCGTTCAAGAACCACATATCATCCACGAATTTTCGAAAGGCTGAATGTGTCTTCTGGCATGACGTCTTAACATAATCATCCTGTTGTATAACCACGTGAAATATTGGCTGTCAAATCAGAAAATTAGAAACAAAACGTCGTCTTAAATTCATAATTCTCATGGTTTATTGATTATTGCTAGATTTTGTGGTCTACGTTTTCGACTGTATGTACACATAAAAACAAAAAACATTTGAATCTAGTATCACATAACGAGCAACTTGCTTTATGCGCATTGTACTGTGTGTCGTGGGTGCGAGTAATGTAAAACTTATAGGAATTTATTTATCCTACGTCCCGGAACTTATTCAATGCTGTTTAGACTTCCATTCAACTGACAAGTCACCTGCACAACATGATACGCCTAAACCCATCAGTCAGGCTGACCGATGTATTTCTTAAACAAAAAGCACAGTAAATGGGACTGAGTTGGTAGAAAACAAAACAAAAAATTGACTACCGAAGAACGATTTTATCAAATGTTATGCAGAGGGTACTATACACAAATGGAATAAGAAAGTGGTTATAAATCCACTGATTGTCAGTCATCGATTAATTTTCTTCCGTGTTCTTATATAATGGGCAAAACAAAAATGAAATGTTAAGAGTCGTAATTCTCCAAGTCGGTTGAAAACTCTACATATAAGCAATAATATTAATGCTCATAATTTCCTTTCAAGCAAAGAATGGTGCAAGAGCATCCGCGCCAAAAATGGCTTCCAGGTCTTCGAAAAAGCCATAGTTTTACGATAAGTTTCTTGGTTGCGTGAGTCATTTATCCTCGAAATTATATTGGACTACTTAAACGTCAGTTCCTATTACATTATATCCCAGATAAGTGTAAACTTGAGTTATCGGATGCAACAGCCAGTTGTCGAACATAATCATAATCAATCGATTTTTTTCATTCCGCATGTGCCAAATAGTCTCGTTTATGTAAATGTATTTTTCTTTAACTCAAAAATTGAAAGCTACATTTCAACCTGTTTAGTAAATGCAAATGGAACCTTTATAAAAAAGTAAACAAAATTCCTTAAAAGTATCGATTCATTATGCCTTAATACGACATTCGATTAGTTATGAACGCTTTGAATCAATGGTATAAGTTTGTTTGAAGAATCATGAACCTGATATGCCATCATACGCACACCCTGGAACTTAGTAGATCGTCATATTTATTAAGAGGCTGAAAATAAATAACCTGGCTAAATGTAATCATATTCATTCAGGAGTGGAGAGGCATAATAGGCCACATTTGGAGCCCTTCTAAGATCGCTGCCTGTTCCAAGCTCTAACAAATGGAAGATGAGAATGTAGTGAGCAACCTTATTCGTAGAAAATAACTTTGCTTAAAAACGCTAAGTGGAGAAAACGTTAAACCATTTAAACCCTGATCAAGCTGAGGAATCCTTATTTAAAAGAACTATGATGCCTCCTGGTGAAACCTGAGATCTTCCGGAAGTCATGAGCTCTATTTTCCTTCTTACAACCACAGCAACAATTATTGTAGGTACATTGAATAGACCAATTAAAGAGACAATAAGTTCTGCTATAATTCGACTGGTGTCCTCGTTACTTTTGACTTAAGTAGAGCTATTTTAAACAAACCTACGAACCATTCTGTTTTAAACATTTAACTGTGAAGGGTAAGGGGGAGATCAGAGATTTTTAATGGCTAGCCGCCTGTGGAATTATTGAAACTGGCTGGAAGTGAACTGCAAACTCATACCTGGTGCAACTAAATCAAACAGTTCGTTCCGGAAGATCCATATGCACGGCCCCAACGTTTTGGTCGTCTTTGGCGATACGATGGGGCGAATTCCTGGCCATTTCGAAAAACCACCAAATCCAAATAAATAAATAGTACCATTGATCGGATCAGCAAAAGCGAGATATACTCTGGACCAGCAGAACTCACGCTTTGACCATAGAATCAGCGGTACTTTGGCGTTAAATCTCGTCGCTTAATGACACGGTAAGCATCTGTCTATCAATTCTGTGATGATCTAGTTTATGAGTAGCTAATACTCAAAATTTTAAGCTATAGACTTTATTCGTTTCGCACCGAGATGACCAATATGAAGCTGCTTCAGCACCTTTGATCGTAGTGATTACGGCACGATCACCATCTCTCCAAAAATCAAGCACTCGTATACAAAGCACAAAAATTACCAAATTTAGTACAGTAGCTTCATGTTACCACCAAAACCAGTAGACGAATAACCGTTATTCATGAAGTTTGTCGGCTTCTTAGTGATCAGGTCGTTCCAAGAGCGACTTTGTGACATTCTGTGTCGTCTTCTCCTGAAAGTGAAACGATAACTATGTCTTCCTCTGCCATAGAGTGTTCTTTGACAAAGTTTTGAGTGTGTCGAAGTCACAGCCGAATAGTATCAAGGCCCACAGCTGAACGGTGTACAGAGTGGAATGAAATACAAGATTTTGTAGTAAAGATTGTGAAGGAAGTCTTACGGTCTGTTAGAAGAGTAAATCTTTGTCCGCATAAGAACCCGAGACAATGGCTCACACGAAACACACTGGTAAGTGCCATTTTTTGTATTCTATTGTACGTCTCTGCTGTAACTAATATGCGGGATGCATGAATAGTAGCTTTTAGTTCAGCGCCGCGAAATTGATGTGAGATGACGTCATCTAGTCTAAAAGCCAAAGTATCCAAAGTCAGGAATGTTTGTATGAACGGACCGTCGTGATTTAGTAATAATTCTGAGCTAATAATAGTCTGGAGTTCGCATAAGGCCACTTCACATTCTTTTTTCCATACTAAGTGGAGTTCTTATTAACTAGACAATTCAGAGCGGCGCGGACGTTATGCATCGACGGAACAAGAACTAGGTAATAGTCAATCAATCCCAAAATGTATTGTAGCGCTGAGACATCGATTGGAGTAGGCATCAGTTGTATGCATCGAATGTTTTCGGGATCTGGTCGGTGCCTTGCAGCATCAAAGATAAATCAGAAAAACTTCACTGATTTTAAGAAAAGTTGGCTCTTTTCTGGACGTATCAGGGAACCATTGTCAGCGATGTTTTGTAGTACATCTGTTGTGCGTTCTCGTAGCTGTTTTAACGACGTGGTAACAATTAAGATGTCTCGAGATACGTTGAGACCCCGAGATAACCGATAGGATGGTATCCACTAGTTGCTAGGAAATAGACGGGGTGGTCTTAACTTCAAATGGTAGACAATTATATTGAAACAAGCCACTTCCACTTGTGAATGGCATCAGCAAAGTCCAACTTGGCGAAAGCCCTCCCACTATTTAGCATAGTAAACAAATCTGCAGGGACTGGCGGAGCAACTATCCAACAAAAGCTGGAAAATAGTTGAATACTCCGTCATTAGTGTCTTCGTATATGGTTCAGGTTCATAAGGTCGCCTTACCAGATGGCATATGGTACTGTAGTGGCATTGGGCCCTAACACAAGACAGTACGAAAAATAGGCACTCAACATTTAACGCTGGGAAATACCGAACAATGAAGAAAGGCGGGAACAGTGAATTGAATTAATACGAGTTAGTCAGGTGGCATGGCTCGGCCTTGCAGGCGTGGTCCCAGCTGAATGTTATCTTGTATCTTCTAGTCATATTAAATATATTCTATCTCTAGCCTAAGCTTGTTCTATGAATCGGTGTAGACGATGGTGTAACTTCCACGTAAGATCTTATAGATTAGGCAGTTACATCATGATAAATCTACAATTTTAGGATTAGGTCTATTATTAGAGCAGTGCTAATATCATAGTAGACCATAATTCTACAGTACTTAACGGGACATCAGCTGAATGCAGCTTATAGAATAAAACTTAACCAAATAAATTTGGATCACTCAACGTTATATAACATACCCTCATGATCATTAAGTCACGAAAAGCTTTACAATCTAATTGTCCTAACAAATGCAGGTAGCTACCACATACTGTACGAGGATTCTATGTTGTCGAACCCAAACATGGGCTGCCCATTTTGATCCAAAATGTCCGACAGACAACGGTAGTGACTGATGCGGCATCTGTTTACTAATGCCAATTAATAGTAAAGGTAATGAATTTTCTCTCACCTGGGGTTTTATTCCGACAAAACGCAATTAGACTCAACGAATTTGTTCAGGATTTCGAAACAGGCTTCCTAATACTTCTGAATCGGTTTGGTTTTCCCCTTGACAGATTCCATATTTGTGACCAGTAGATTTACATTTCCTGCGAGGATTTCGTTTGGACAGACTCGTACAAAACGCCACTCTCCACAGTGACAGCAAAGAGTCGAGGGAATAGTTATTGTTCGTTGAACTAAACTCAAATGAGACGGGTTAGGAACAACTGACAAAAATTTGGCCAGGTTGGATGGTTGTTGGACTACATGAACTTTTCGGTGATCAAAATCACCAAAGTGAACCATCGTAGTATGGAGTTAAAGGTTATTTAGATGTTTATTTGAAATATCAATAAGAGTCCGTTTAGTTACCTGGTTCAATCGACACAGTGACCGCGTTCTAATATCAGTAAACGTTTGTGATTGAAAACTGTAGATGGGGGCGTTAAACTGATCTTCAATCAGGGACTCCAGCAGGATGCGTTCGTGTGGTGTTTGAATGAACTAATGACTCCTTTGTACTTGTTGAATGTTTGATTTCGAATTCTAAATACATTACATTCGTTAGTCCTTGTGTAGTACTTCTTGATTCAATTGCGTTATCCCTGGGATTCTTAGTTTATACTATAATTCAATTACTCCTAATAATCACAGTTCGCTATCATAACGATATCCATATGCGTAAGAAAGTCAGCGTCTTCGTCCATAATCAGCGCAAACCATCGATAACGTGTGATTAAAGAATTATCCACGAGCTGTTGTCTTGATGACTGTACAGTGCCAGAAAATGAGGTCAAGTAGGTTCAGAGGCAAAATTTATTTTCAGTGCCTATCTATATCAATTGGACTCAATAATTGAAGTAGCAATAGAACCTTCCACATATAACGTTTATTGGAAAAGTCAAGTTTTAATATATCCTAATAACGCCGGAACCACAAGTCAAATATAACATAAGCAACATGATCGTAATTCAATTCGGCAGTACTGTTTGTGATGCCATTAATTGACAGTGAAATAGTAGGACTAGATTGGTGGTAGGCATAGTTTTCGCATCTACCAACATCTGCATAAGTTCCACCTGAACCTCCAGCAATGACTCCACTTTTGCTGGATACATGTTTGCACCAGCCTCACAGCCACTGGTAGGTTTGAAGAGATTAGATCACCTAAACCGGTGAACAGCACGAAAACCAGCAACAAAACAAGAGGACAGGCTAAGTTATTTCACTGCCCTCAAACTCTACTAACTAAACGGAAGACCAGATTCAGCTGGAAGTACAAACACACAACTCGTGTGTGTATAAACAGCAAAGATATGTCCTTGGAAAACGTCACAAAATAGCTTACTTAAAGAGAAAATGAGCCCAAGACATTTATGATTATTCGTGGTGGGCAACACAAACTGAAGTTAAAAATGAGCGTTTTTGGTGAGAAAATGAAAAATCCAAATTCCTATAACTAAATTACAAAAATTGGTGTCTACTAAGTTATTTTTATGGATCTGGCATCCCTTACAATTATCTTACTTACGGTTAAGCTATTTACAGCATTATTTCTAACAGTAAATAAGGTGATTTCCGGAACTTCCTACCGAGTATAAATATTGGTGACCTGAAACGTTTTGGATCGATCAGTGTTTATTGTGACCTATAGACTTCTTTTTGATAGGCTACGTCAGAGATTTTGTTTTCAAATCCGTTGGATTTGATGAAGCCTTAAGAATAACTTAGCAGTAGATTTATATCGATGCACTTTCACCACATTTGAATTTTTAGGTCTTCGGGAAGCTATATTGCAATGACGGACGTTTATTTTGCAGCTATAGTGCTCCCTCGAAGGATATATTATCGGCAACCATACGACAAATCCACATTTTTATATTTACGTCCCATCGCCATTTTCCTGTAAAGAATTTGATCACTAGCACAAATACGTGCAAGTGGAAAATCTCTATCATTTCCAATCGTAGAAAATCTGGGAAAGTTTATTTGTAAATTTAAGATATAGCTAGATACGTTTGTTTTACAAACGAGGAATTGGAATCCCGAAGGATAATGGAAAAGAGGACGGCAAAAAACACTGCGCCGGGAATCGGAAGTAAATATGAGGACTGCTTCAGACAGAGTTGGATGAAGAATGCTGGTGAGCGACCTATACTCCTTCATGTGGAGTAACAGGCGTAATGAACAAACAAACGATGACCTGTCCAAACATTTTCAACGCCACAACATTATTCTGTTCTTCAACACAAATGATTTAACCAAATAAGTTGTGCAAACCATAACTAATATATAATCACAAATAGTCTGAAACGCGTTTAAGGAGTTGTAAAGTATCAAATTCATCTTTTAAATGTAGTTCACTAGATGAATTGCGCATTCAGGAAAGATCTTCAAGCAACAAGGTTGTGAAACGTGGAGATTGGGAAAATTCTCTTCGTCCATACGATTTCAAAATGAATGCATTTATTCAAAAATCAGCAGTCATCATGGGGAATACTCTAACTACATTCCATAGCACTTGATAAAATATATTGTTCTGAATATTCGCATGGCAATAATAAAAACATTTTGGTATAATGTAGTTACTAATAAACATATCAATGAAACTGCTGACATTTTAGGAACAATTCTGATACAATAAAAGACAGGAGAAACCATCTCTCTGCATATCAAGTGTATTTAATGAAAACTATTTCCAACAATCGTAATTTGAAATGAAAACAGACATTTCATTTTTACACTACACAGTAAACATTTGTGTCACGAAGTCAGCATACTAACAACAGTTCATTCAAATGATGAAGATTCGCAGATTGGGTGAATACTTGGATATTATTAAGTCTTCTGAACTAGATTGAATTCTGAAGTTTTCATTGTTAATCTGGACAACGTGATTAGCCTTTACTTCATGCATGAATGAGCTTCTTAGTTATTCCGTGAGCTTTAAATTAGTTAGCTCTGGTGGCTTTCTTTGTGATTAGTAGTCAGATTTATCATTTCCCTTGTATTTAAGTTAACTTTCTTGCTCCGTTGTACTCTGGATATATGTCAATTTACCTTTCTGTAATGGACTGATCGATCTGGTCTAATTTGGTGTCTATTGGTTGCTTATCGATCTGAGCACCAAGATGATGAAACCTACAACGACAAGTAATTACAAGACCAACAAAAAAATCATGACTCATGGAAAAAACAAGAAACCTAATTCTATGGTAAGTACTGATCATATTGTCCAGGATGACAATGGGAGCTCCGCAATTATATCATCCAGCTCAGAGAATCTAACATTTCCAAAAAATATTTCCTTTGGTCAGAAAATCCTGTTCTGAATCCTTACATGAGTCGTGATTGTCACATATTACAGTGGAAAATGTGTCTAGATACGTCTTAACACAACTTGATATATATGTCTCCTATTATTCCAAACCAAAGACATGACTCAAAAATATAGTCATGTGATAGTACGTTTTCAGTAAATTTGTTATAAAGCACAAGCCGTGCAATATCGTTAACACAAACCGTTGTAATTACAACATGATTGGTAAAAACCTATCATTTTTAAGAAAATTTCAACAAATAGTCATACATCTTCCTTGTATTAACATTTTCTAACTCCCAACACGTCAGTATTTTTTGTATCCAAAGGCTCTGTGTATTCATGCAAATAAAGAAAAATGATACCTTTGGAATGACTTTATTAATACTTTCATCTAACTTTCAACTTTCAACACCTATCATGAGTTAATTGTTGTACACCATTTATCTCAATATACCACTATGCATTTACAGAGATTGATTTGCATCTAAATCATTGTGTTAAAATGGACACAATAAATTTATTCAGTACGACCCATTGTCTAT
The DNA here is from genome assembly GCA_946903255.1 of Schistosoma spindalis. Classification (NCBI taxonomy): domain Eukaryota; kingdom Metazoa; phylum Platyhelminthes; class Trematoda; order Strigeidida; family Schistosomatidae; genus Schistosoma; species Schistosoma spindalis. Next base: position 68,048,259 of record OX336416.1, on the reverse strand, counting down.
CTAACAGTGTCTGCATTTTCAATGATAATAATAATCATTATAACAAGCAACTATTAGTGTTTTAATGCTAAAAAATAGGAATTATCGCGTCCAATACTGTTTACATCTTCCTCTTTAGAGAAACATGAAACAGAGAAAAAACTATAAGAAATTTGCAACAAAAAGCATAGAGAAAAAAGCAAAAAGAAAGTTGAACTATTTTATTCACTGAAAATTATTTTGCTGACCAAAAAATCACTTATTCTCCTATTTACTCGTAAAAGTAGAAAGAAAAACGGAGGGAGAGAAACATCACATCATATGGAAATGAAAATCATTCACTGTTCTTTCTTTTGAAGTAAAACAAAACGAAACAATGGAACGACTTTCCTAAAAAAAAGTAATTTTAGTAATAACAGTTTGCTGAGCAAATGCAAGTAATATATGATAATAATAGTGATAATAATAATGATAATAGTAGCAATGACGACGACGATGAAAATTACATTTACAACCGATTCGAAGCATAGAGATATGAACTATACGAATGTACATACAGAGGATGAGGGGTGATATGTCGTCTACCCCCCCCCAAAAAAAACCCTGGATACACTGGTAAATATAAAACAAGATTATGTGCGTTAATGTGCTGATACACAAACACACAATAGAAAAAACCAACAAAGAGAAGAAAACAATTAGAATAAGTTACCATGTTTGCCTTTTTCTGTTTCCAATGACAATTAGTCTAATTTATTGTATGTTTGCATGCTTTCAGCTTAACGTAGACTAACAAAAAAAGGCAGAACATTTTGGCAGAAAATGCTTGTAACGTAACATTTTATAACTGATCAAAACGAAGATGAAATATGAATTGATATGCATATGCATATATGTATACGTGTGCAGATACAATGTCGATGAGGAGATAGTATGATGATAATAACAATGACAATAATAATGATAATAATAATTATTATTATTAAGGATAAGTATGCGAGAATACATGTGTGCATGAATAGAGGATTGCTTTTTATGTTTACATATTAAATCAACCCAACTGTTTTCTCTCTTTTACAATCAAATAATATTGAGTACGTGCGTTTGTACTAAATGGAAAAGTATGATGAAAATAACTAATGAAGATAATTGTTTTAGATATGTTAACGACAACTGAGAATACTGAGGACAGGAATTAAAACACAGATACACAAACAGTTATGGAATAAATGTATCCTGAACAAGATGTAAACAAAATTATTATGTGACCACGATAACGAATAAGATATCAACACACACACAGTGAATATAAATAACAACTGTCAACGAAAAAGGAAATTATGAGCAAAAGACAACGAACAATTACAACAAAAAAAACTGAAAAGAACTTAAGTTGATCTTTTTAAATCAGCGGTTTGTATACCAGCTAAAATACGCTGCCACAAAGCTGGACTACACTTTTGATGACGACGAATACGCGTCAGTAAGTTATTCCAGTGTAAACCACAATCAATAGCAGGCATACTTAAGTGAACGTTATACGCTTTTAAAATTAAATCAACGAATTCATCCCACTCAGCTTGACTTTGTCCAATATACTGAAGTCTTTGATCAATATATTTTTGAAATCTAGGAAATAGTGTAGTGAAAACAGTTGTAACAAATAATGAATAAATAGATAATAATATAAGAAAAAGCCTAAAATTATTTGCAACAGTAAGTACTTTCGGGACATTTTTCCATTTATTTAGTATGTGAATGCTGGATGTCAGAATATAATTTTTACTTGAGGATATCATTTCAAGCTCTAACCTTAACTTTATTTGTATTTCCTATCCGGCACTTCGACATGCAACGCAGTAGAGGACAAATATAGATAGCTTTAGATGATTGGAATGAACTCCCTGGAAAAAAGGATGCCCTTAAGTACAGCACTCACCCTCTAAATGAACTGAGAAATGCTCGAAAAATGCTAAACATTGTACTTTTATTGAGCATTGAAAGAGGGATAGTTATCCTCACAAACAAAAATGAATTTCAAATTCAACGAAAAATTTAACAAAAAAGATCAAAAATACGAAAGAAAATCCGTTAGATAAACTCGTTAATATTGTCTGTCTACAACAATTATTCTTTGATAGGTTTATTTGGTTGTTGAACAATACAGGCACACACAACTGTGAAATATTAGCCTATGGATTCAAGCCTACTGTGCACTTGATTCAACAACAAAAGAAGATTGATATTATCATGATGTTTAGTATGTCACATACTACAGTTCATTAGTGAGTTGCAATTCATGGAATTAAATAGTTAACATTTGATTTTAAAATGTATTAGTTGATATTCATGCGCTAGATCGTGTAATCTGTTTCTTTTATGTATATGTGATATGATGAATATAGTAGTAAGGAGGTTCTAAAAAGACTTGAAAAAAGAAAATACAACAATTGTAATACTTATTTGTAAGTCAGTCAGTAACAACATGAAACTTCGTACGTACGTACATCAGTTTGGGTTGCCATACCACATTAAAACAGAGGTGCAGTTGTCGATTCAAATCCCATAGCGGTAGAGCTAGTAAGAGTATAAGCAATAATCGGATAGATTAGGATTTGAAGATGTTATTTAAGGAGTAGAATACAGTGAAATAAATTTGGAAAGAGCAAAAAGGGACATGAAGAATTCAGAAGATTAGAGTTTGGGAGAACACAAAGAGTGGATGCACCTGCGCCATTGCAAACGATTTTGAGCCATGCCATTCAAGGTCTCTAACCATCGATTATTTGTAAAGTCCTCTTAGTAAACATAAACACTAGATCTCGTGGCAAAAAAATCTTTTTTAGACAAATTTACGAAGATAGCTTGAACTATTAAGAAAAACATTATATTTGTAAAATCTTAGCCATTAAACTTTAAGCAAGTCCAATGGTTTGCTCAGCAATTCGGTTTCAGCTTTTTCGAGTAAATAGAACCACCTTGATCTATTTCATATATCTTTCAGTGCTAAACACAAACCTTCTCATTAAGATCATTATTCTGTAGGCTAGAAAAAAACAATAAGTCTTTGAGCAGCACATTGCTTCTCCTGTTCTGAATGTGCTGCTTCACAATAACATACTTTATATATCGATCTTATTTCACCTTTGAATATGTTTTCCTTGTAGAAAAAGTACGTTTTAATTGTTCTAACGATTTCTGTTATTTAGTTTTAGACTCTGATCACAAGGCTAATAGGTACATGTCAATTATAGCATACTGTTTTAAAACGATTGCATATTTTAACAGTGCATTACAGTTCACTTCTTTATATATATATATATATATATATATATATATATATATATATATATATATATATATATATATATATATATATATATATATATATAGCAAGGGAGAGCTTATCTCTCAAAATCAATTAACCCAGTGTGTGCATAGGATACCATTTTCTCTCATAGAAAAGTGGTTAACAATATTAGTTTCCCCATAACAAAAGAGAAAACAGATGATCATATGAAAAACAAGTCACTAAGGTAACAATCAGTTTACAAGTTTCAGTTTATAAAAAATTGAGAAAGGCATCTACAAATCACATATTTTTATAAATAAATACAATGAAGGTACCATTTCAAAGCAACCATAAGTAATTGAGTGATTTTAAAACGTATTACTTATGCAACAACAGTCGAAGAAAAGATTTGTGACTACAGTTAAGGTACTGATCACACATAGAAAAGACAAGAATTGACTACAATATATTGAAAATTATTATCGACACAGACACACACGTATGCGATGCTCAATTTATTTTCATTACTATAAATGCAATGAATTTAGTAAAGGGACGGAGTTTTGATTGCAAAATCTAAGTCTACCATCAAGATACAATCAGGTAAAGTAGTCTAGAAATATTACTAAGCCAGTCAGTCAATCATGATCGGCGTACAGTCCAGAGCGAACGTGCTCAAGTGGTTCCAGCTACCTATCATATTAGCACGACATAATTAAACAGAAAATAAGTTAAAATAATCGCAGTAGCAATCATAATGATTAAGACTACTTATTCATAATATGGTTCGGAAAAACGGAGTAAAAAAGAATACATGAAAGCTGTTAAAGTATGCCCATACAGATCAAAGCATTGAGCCAAAACAATCTGTAATGATCTGGGTGTAAACAGGGTATAGCCTGACACAAGCATATACACATATACCTTCCAAGTATAACATTTCATATAAAGATAAAAAGAGGGACTCAATGAAAAGAACAATAACACTATCAAGTATGATTAACGAAAGGTGAGACAACATAAATGACATCAAAGAATAAATGTTATGAAGAACTGCCGCAAGTTCAAGATTTAAAAGATAATCAGAAAATATAGATGATAAATGATATCTAGATCATTGTTATCTCCCTTTAAAATATAAATGATCCATCTGTAGATTCTCATTCATCAATGACGGTATTGTTATGAAAAGCAACACGCAACCCTTTACTGTTCAACATAAATTAAACCAATAGTCATTAGTAGGTTTATAAATTGACAAAAATCTATTGATCCAGTCGTTTATAGTCTCAGTCAGTCATTCAGCTGCAACGTAGGACCAGGTACATATATGCATCAGTCCAAGTAGCCATAACGCATTAGCACAACAAGATGAACACCGGATTCAGTGGTGGTCTACCTTTAACTAATTCACAACAATATCGATAAGGCGAATAGGATGAATGGATTTATCATTTTTCCTTACGTAACTTCACTTTTGGTGAATTCCAAATTACCTAAAGGAATTTGAAATTCATCAACGACTTATCTTAATCACGTTTAATAACAACTACATTTTAGTAACAATACTTCACAATTACACTGTAGTACATTGTTTTAAGTTTGATCTTTAAAACGGCTCTATTAAATAGGATAATTACATTTGCATCAAAAGTTTAGTATGTAAACAGATTAATTCGAAAAATGTTGAAAAAACCAAAAAAGTTGTGGTTTTTACAAGAGATTTTGACATAAAATTTGTATAAAATAAACAATTACCAATAAATTTTTTATTTCCTAAGAAAAGATGATCCCTTAAAAACTAAGCAAAATCACTTTTTTCTTCCTTAAAAGAAAGGAAAAAAGCACAATATATAACGCTAAGCATTTTCAGTCAGTCAGTCAGCTGCAACGCAGGACCAGGCACATATATGCATCAGTCCAAGTTGCCATACCGCATTAGCACAGCAAGACGAACACCGGATTCATAGAAGTAGTGGTGGTAATATATAGAAGAAAGATTGCATATAAGGAGATAGTACAGGAAGAAAGAAGCATTTTAGTTTGTATTTATCTTATCACTGTCTAATAATCAGCATTGACTTAATTCCGAATTATTTAAAGAAAACCACTGATTAATGTCATTGTTAAAATTCTAAATTAAAATTAATCAAGGCAGAATGAAATGATATAAATTACTAGTCCTTGTAAAGTTTGCTCAACAATCGATCATAGTACCAGTGATATATCAGTTGAAAAGTTTTACAGAAAACAATACAATGTAAAATTATTTATTACATACTGATTAATGTATTGCACTACTATATATATATATATATATATATATATATATATATATATATATATATATATATATATATATATATATATATATATATATATATATATATATATATATATATATATATATATATAATGAAATCTGACATTACTTTATTCGCATACAACCCAACAACACCAGACAGTATTGAAAGGTTTATTATTAAACGACGACTTAAAATTAATAGTCATAATACTTTATTATGAAACTCTATTCATTAACTATATACGTCAGTTTCTGACAGAAATGTACATGACACTAATGCAAAAGACAATTGCGAATTAGTCAATAGATGTAATATTATTAGTAAGAGTTTGAATTATTCCCTTGTTGGCATTTTAAAGAAACAAATTGAGACAAGATGGTTATACCAATTGATCAAAATTAAGTTAAAATATAAACAATGGGATGCTATTCAAATTGTTATTAATCATGATATAGACATCATACTTGTTGAAAAAGTTGGTGATCATATGGACTCAAATGCTCATTAGACAGTGAGTTGATGTTTGAAGAAAAAGGTACCGAGTCTGAGTCTCGAACTGAACATCAACACTAGGATGCAGGTACATCCAAATGACGAGTCTTGAATACGACGAAACTCGGGTCCTGTATTATAATGCTAGCCACAACTCATTTATTTATGATTTAAATGTAATCAGCTTTGGACTGTTTATTTAAAAACAAGTAATATGACCTGCCCAAACGCCAGTACCAAAACAAGTGGTGCTGGGTTCGAAATTGTAGTATTATAGCTGAAAACTGAGTGTTTTAACCACTGTGTCAATAATCAAAGCTAATTCAACAAATTAAAGAAAACAAATGATTAAAAATATCTCAGCTTTTTATCATTAAACAGAGAGTAGACATTAATTATCCTAATTAGAATGATTTGATGTGTTGATAGGATTTTAGTCAATACTTTACTAATGGGCAATTTTACACTTCGATCTCATGTATATCATGGATGATACTAATTCTAAACAGTACGCATAATATACACTCATTATTCAGTTGGACTTTAAAAATGAATATTTAGGAATAGTCTTGTCTACCCTGAGACGCAGTATTAATGATATAGACATTAGTCATTCATTAGTAATCATTTTCTTTGATTAGAGAATATTCTTAAAAAACAACTTACAATGTGTGTGTATGATTAATCAAATTTTCTATTACATCTCTACCGCTAAATTCAAGTGATTTTGGTTTTATTGATTCATCTATTGAGGTGTAACTGTCATGATGAATTCCTAGTGTTCCCGTTGTTGTAGTTGTAATCACTGAATTTAGATACAAGTCGTTTTGATGATGTGTCAGAGGACTATGTGTTACTGTATGGGGTGGAGGAGCAAGAACAGGACGAATATAAGACAGTGGGTTCATTGGCCATAAATTTGTCTGCTGATTATAAAAAGGTAATTGATTTAAACCAACATTTAAATTATTTGGTTTATTGTTGGAAAGAATGTACGGACTAGCATTTATATTTGGCTCAGAATTTATATTCATTTGTTTAAAACGACAAATGTTTTCATGTAATTGTTTAGAACATAAATTTTGTCGTAGTATAGGATAACTGACAGGTCGAACAGACGAATGTGACCAAGATGGATTATTCGGTGAAAGTATTGACGGTGGTATGAAAGAATGATAATTAAACGTGGAATTTATGCTATTGGGATCAGAATGAGGAAAAGGTAAAGAAATCAGTGGATGAACAACATCATGCAGATTATGGGGATTGGAATTGGTCGGCCAATTAGATACAGGAGTTACAGAGGCCAATGAAGTCGTCCATAACTGATTAGGCATATGAGATTGATTGACAAAATTTTGAGATATATTTGAACAAAAGTTTATATTTTTATCACTGTTATCAGAAATGACTCTATTTGGTGAGGAAACATCGATGTAGGTTTGTTGCATATTGGCTAGGCCGCCTCTGCCATTATTCACACTACAAGATGGTGTATGTGTTTTTGTATATTTTTCGAAATATTCAATAACTTTTGAAGTGATTTGTTCCATTAACAAAGGACAATTGACACATTGTAGAACTAAATCACAATATTCATTCACAGCCAACGGACCTAAACTGCTAGCGACCTGTAGATGCATCAATAAAACAAAAAGACAAAAATATGATTTCAGATAAGTTACCTTTTATTTAAACATCAATGAGATTATATTTAACTAGATTTTCAAGTTCACTCCTCTAAATAAGCCTATTTTAAAAGTATAGAAAATATATCGCTATTAAATTTCAACGGTTTTTTTTGAATTACAACTGAATTAACTAATTCGCCAACTACTTGGCTAAGAATCCTACGTTACGTGTGATAATATCTGGTTCCGTAAACGCAAGTAGCTGGTACGGGGTTCGAACCAGGGACTAAGAAGCCAAAAATCGGACGTTTTAACCAACTAACCGGCTGCTCCATCAACAATAATCTGAATGCATAATAAATAACTTGCTTTCGAAACACTTTCCTGGAAAACACTGAATAAATGCTATTCCTCTTGTTAGCGGGACATAGATTGGATTAAAGTATGCTCCATGCACGATTGCGTTGATGCACACTGATTGGCTAATGCTTATCCAATCAACACTAGTCTATACTTAGAGAACACTTTAAAATCTTCTCATGTAAAAACTATTGTGCTTCTTACTTTCATCTAACCTTGTTATTTGGAATATAATCTCTTTCCTGTTCAACTGTATTCTGCTTTGGGGACTTGTCGAGTGAATTGGTGTCAAGGAATACTAAGCAATAGGAATAGCTTGGTTCTAATAAGAATTATAACGCATCTTTACTCTTATAATTGATACAAATGTTGGATAAGATAAAGTAAAACATTTCTATCAAGTATTCCAGATTTTGGAATAATTGGCCACAATCTGCCTATGAAATAAAATCAATTAAATACTTTGTTCACTCCATTGATGCTAACTTCTCCTATGAAAATATTTTAAATGTTCTTGCACCTGTAAGTATATCGCATTCTACAAGTGAGATTAAAGGAACTTTAAAAGTCTAATCGTTTTTATTACTGAATCCATTAAGTGAACCTTCTTACCTGCTGATACTTTGCACTAACACCGTCTCTGGTAATCTTAACTAATTTCAATAATATCTAACAGGAATAGTATATAATAAGATAACCTAACACATGTATTACAGCTTTCGCTGTTCCTTGTCCACTGTTTTCGTTTTATTATCTCTAGTTGTAAATGATTATAATCAGTTGGTTATGACACAGGAAATGACCTGAAGTCCGCCATTCATACATCAACAAGATGTCTATCTAAAAATAATTAAAATCCCCGCTGATGCCTTTTATTGCTGTAATTTATTTTATGTATTTACTTTAACACATAAACATTAGTACAAGGAGGCACTAAGTAGATATGCGCCACATAAATCGGACGATTTATGTGTGGGCTAAGATACTGACCGGATGCCCAAACCGAAGCAGATGGTTTCCCTAGAAGGCCACACCCGCAGCTTTTGACCTAAAAGTCTAATCCGCAAGCACGTGGAGCAACGTCAGGAGATGCAATTCCTTGGTAGCTGATGACCAACAGTTGGTTCATATGCCATTTGTTCCCTCAGGATCATGGAGCCCATGTGCACCATTGGTTTAGAATCAGGGTTTTCCAATTCCCCTAGGTGGACTCTCTCTGTGTCCACCAACACGGTTAAAGCGCCGGACGTTCACTTTTCGTCCTCTCAATTTTGTAAAAACACTCCCACCGCGAAAAAGGCAGTGAGTAGGACTTCCCTAGCAGTGGTTGTATGCACGTGGCTATGTGAGAGCATTTCGAGAAGAAGAGTTGACTCTCCTCACTCTCGGCTGTACCAGGGCATTTGGGGTTGATTGTTGTAATATGTGTGAAAACTGTAATATCTAGAAAGTATTTTGAACCAGAACAATCTAATATCACATATCTGTGCTCTACATTCAATATTACTATGTATATCAAGCTGATCATACCTGTAAACTGGCATGAACTCTGTAATTATTATTTTCAGAATATATTATTATTGTTATTATATAATTACAGAGATAAATTTCAGTGTAATTTAGATTGCACGTTCAATCAAATGATAGACAAAGAGGAAAATATCTAGGGTCTCCATATGACTAATTCAACATTGTCATAAATTAAAAGTTATTCACATCACGCATATGCAAAAGGGCCTATGGTTAACAGATATAATTACTTAGTGTGTAAATAGATATGATGGATTAAGAATAGAGAAAAACATACATCTAAGGTCCACAGTATATGTGCACTACATGATTTTGAATTGGTATTAGTATTAGTAGTGGTAGTAGTAGTAGAAGTAGTAGCATTGATAAAATTAAAATCTGAGTTAACATTAGCTGATGATATTCTGACTTGATTTGATGCTCTACAAGGTGATGATGCACCAGGTATAAGAAATAATGATGATGAATTATCCGATGGTAAACAATTATTTTGATCATTTGTTGTTATGGTATTTCGTGTACTAGTTGAAAGCATACAATTACTATTAGTATTATTAGTATCAGTTTGCATGAAATGTCTACGTTGTGAATGATTTGTTGAATTTCCACGATGGTTTTGTTGCATATGATAATGATGATGCTTTCCTCGCATACTTCTTGATGGCATTGAAACAGTAATAGGATTTTGACGAGTAAAATTTGTATTCACATTAGACTGTAATGTAGATAATAGAAGAAATATACTGAAACAAGAAAAACTAGAATTATTGATCATTTGAATTTATTTAAAACATTCCATCAAGACAGAAGACAATAAACTATCTTTTTAAAAAAATTCAAATAAAGCCTTAGAAAACTACTGCAGAAGTAAGGGAAGGTATGATAAACATTTGAGGTTCTATAATAGTCCTTTGTTAATTGCAAACCAGTTCCTAATTAAGTTGAGTTTTATGAATTCCAATAGTTAAGATCCCAAAAGTATTTAGTAAGTAAACGTTGATAATATTCACATGAAGATAGTCCGTCTGTAAACGTTTTTTGAAAAAAGTCATTGTTACTAAAATTCCTGAAAGTATTAATATGACTGATTACGACTGATTAGTAGAGTGGGACCAATTTAATTTATATTGTTCAGTAGTTGCAGGCAATTAGTAGGAAACGCCTTGCAGTCAGTCATCCGGGATTCGGATTTGCACCAATCATCTGAGACGTTACAAGTGACCACCACTTTTTGAAAGAGTAAGATCTATCATTAAGTAGTGTAGCAGCCAATATCATTAATTCCTGACCGAATTCTTTGAACCAAGTTACAATTTATAAGTAAATATCTAAGGAATAATATTGTATTATAGAATCAGATAATCGAAAATTTCAGCACTAGGAGTTAAAAAGCGAAAAACCCAAAACAGAAAAGAAAAGAAACGTACTTGGCTAGCTGATATTTTCTTAATGGCACATTTTGCACAGAAAAATGCTCGAATTAAATAAGCTTGTGCTTTCAACTTTAAAGATTGTAATTCACTGACTGTTGATTTCGCTGTAATACTTGACAATTTCTCTTTATTATTATTGTTACTATTCAATGACAAATCACCGGAAGAATTACTATTGTTAGAATATGGATTGTTTTCATCGCCTAATCCATCTGCTACAGATTCAGCTAGTCGACAAGAATCGCCTTCAGATATAATGGATCCTTGATCAGACATAGATGGATGTACAACAACAGAACTAGAAGCAGTATTTGATGTTGTCAACTGACGAGTTGATGTTAATGCGGATGATATGACTGATGATAGTGAATTGACTGAAATAACTGTACCATCAGATAGTGTATTCAAATTAACATTATTGGCATAATTGTTATTAGTACTGTGTATGTTATTATTAGTGTTTATAGATGCTAATGACGTAACCGGGTCAACTGTATGATGTTGTTGTTGTTGCTGTACTTGTACTTGTGGCTGAGGTGGAGTACCAAGTACGTTACAGACCATGGATTGATGAACAGTTGGTAAGGTCATTGCAGGATTAAAACCGTACAATGATGGTTCCATTACGTGATCCATTGAATAAGCTTGATAAGAATTGCAGGCTAAAATTAATTATTTTCAAAAATGGTGAACATATGGTTTTAATATGCAGTAATAACAACGTCAAATTGAAAAATTCTAATGTTTAGAGTTTCTGAGAAATGTATGGATAACTGACTTTATTTAATTATGATTGACTTTCTATCATATTGTTGTCAGTTTTCTCAAATATGATATCTATTTTATCAGCTTTACTACCTACCTATTTAGAAAATAAAATGTGAAACGACTACGGTTATGTTAAGCGTCTAATCAGAAATGGCCAGCTGATTGATTGGTTGAAAACTACCTACTTCAAAAATATACTTAAAAAGTCATTTCGTTTGTACTATATTCCATAAGCTGTCTTATAATACACCTTACAAGTTGAAACCTTCAAATGATTCCATGAAAATAAAACACCATTACACAACTATAATAATTTCATTGAATCGTCTTATTATTATTACTATTAATGTTAGTTTAATTAAAACGAATATACATAACTTACGCAGAACGTTAGTGCCAACAGTTGGAGACAGGGAAGTAGATGGATTTATATGATGTGGAATAGTGACAAATGGACCACTTGGAATCATATTCATTGACTGAGATGATGATGGTGTTGGAAGAGGAGTATTTGGAATAAACTGTGGATGTAAAAAGTAATTACTAGGCGATTGTACAGGTCCCATTGGAGGTAGAGATGACATTCCAAATGAGTACGGTACATTAGACTGTGAATTAATTGCACAAAAATGTAAAATTAGCATGCATTGATAATAAGAATAGCTTTTTAAACACCAACACGAACAATTTATTAGTGAAATTGTTAAAAGTAATAATAAATGAATAGGTAGGAATATTCTGGATGGTGAGATTTTTCAAAGTTCGACTAAATTTGTGAATTAACACACACGGATAGTAACTAATTCCTATTTTGCATGGTAGGTATTCATAACCCAGTATGTTATAATTATATCTACTTGTAGATAATCTTCAGACCAACACATCAGATATTAGTGCTGATAGCTATTAAAAGTAAATATGGAAACTAGAGTTACAAAATGCTTAACTTGAAATGAGAACAAAGTCTTGAGGGACAAGACAGAATAACGAATAACATAATACCAAAAAATGGATAACAGGCAAAATCATAATAATTAACTAACATTAACATGAGAAAAGATTAATTTAAGCCTTGATAAAGATCGATCGCTCTTCAGTTCATTCGTTTATGAGATAACGGGCTAAGTAGATCAGATACTCCACAGGAAACATTATTATCGAATAACACACTTGGTAGTTAGAAGCTCAAATGTATTCTTCATCAAAAGTTTCCCCCTCCCATCCATCAACTATGGATTAAGTGAGCTATACAACAGTAGTTAAATTTGATATTATCAATTTCTGGTTCAATTTTCATCGTACGGAATAAAAAGGAAGCATCTATAAAGCATACTAATCTAACTTTTTCCATTAACTAAACAAAAACATTTTCCATTATTAACGAAAACTTCTTACTTGAATCGGTGACATTAAATGTTGAGATTGAGGCAAATAATACGGTAAATGATGATGATGATGAGGTGGTGGATGAGCAGACTGTTGCCGTTGTGTTGGTGGTGTTGTGGACTGTAACTGTGGGTTACTGTTATTCAATAAATTATTATTTGTCTGTTGTTGTGATAATGACTGATGTGTTTGTAAACTGAACATATTCACATAATAAGGAAATGATGTGTATTGATGTTGTTGTTGACCAATTGGAAGACCACCATAATTAAAATTCACAGGGGACAACATGGAGGCATTATACATCAGTTGATTTGTTTGCTCTTGATGTTGATGATGCGGTTGTTGATCACCTCGCACAATCGGTTGTGGCAATAAATTAACAGACTGATAATAATACCAAGCATTAACTAAATCATTACTGGTTAAATTGATACCATTGCTTGAATTATTGTTACTTTTATTATCACTTGTTGCATGATTCGAATCTGAAACTAATGACATCTCTGTAATAGAATTATTACAATTATTATTATTAGTAGTAGTGATTGTGGTATTGATAATAGCATTATTACTAATATCACTATTATTATTAGTGACATTGCTATTATTATTAATATCGTTATTAGTCAATTCTTGAATTGAATTCGTTAAATTAGGATAAACAAGAACATTTGAGTCAGATAAAATTGTATTCATAGTATTATTCTTATTAAACGTGGGTGAATTTTCGTTATCATTTGGAATTTTCAGTGACGATTGGTTGGAATTATTAAAAGATTCCAATGAATTCAATGCTTGTTCAAATTCTTTATTGGTTGAATGATATAAAGTATACCAACTCCTTGCTATAAAAAAATATATCTCGGGTAAAATATCATGTGATGATTGATAAGCGCTACGTTCAACGCATAATAAACCACGTTCTAAAGTATGACTTGAATGTTCACCACATTGTTCTAATGCTCTGTATAATTCTTGTGGTTTTAACGCTGCACATAATGATAAACTGGCAAGACATAACTCTGCAGCAACATCAACAAGCTATGCAAAACAATTTTTTAAAAAAAGACATGAATCAATTTAAAACATACTAAGAAGATATAAAAATTATTTTGCTTAGAAAACAAAAATTAGTCCATCATTAAACAAGGTAGAATGTAAAGTATTGGTGGTGGTGGTGGTTGGAGGAAACCCTGGACATGACTTTCGAGCTATTTGACACTTGTCAGTAAGGTGTACCTGTAATCTTAGAGGAAACAGTGCTCCCCCGAAGATTCGATTCAGTATAAACCAGCTCAAAAATTACAGATGTTACTAACGGGCTAGTCTGGCTGCGACCAACCTCTTGTAGAAATGAAATGTATTTACAACTAAATAATCACTGAGTAGTGACTAGTCTCATACATGTCAAGTCGTTCGAATTCTATCGACCAAATTGCAATGTGACTACTAGTCTAAGTGATCTGACGTTGTGTGCTATTTGAATTTTTTTCGCGAACATGATTGTCCTGTAATTATTTGAATATGTAGCTGAATTGTCCTCCTCATCAAGCTGATTCTTGATCCTAAATTTATTCATATTTTCTATAATTAGCTGATAAATTGGATCACCTCTGATGTGTTTACTGATTGACCTGAGCCCCCAGATTCTGAAGATTCTCTAGTCTTATTTGTATTTCCTCTGTCCGAAATCTAAACAATTCTTCAGTCAAATGTGTGTCCACAACTATTCATGTGAATCCATATAAGCAAAGACATCATAGCGTTTGACAGCTAATGGGTGTTCATGCAAACGAAAATGGAGAGGACGACCACTTTGATGTATAAATGGAACAGTTTATTTCATAGGTTTTGTTTAGATTTTCTTCTCATATCATCTTATATTTTGGTTTGCATAAGATTGATTGACGTCCATATCATTTTGGATGACATGATCTACTGTCATTATAAAATTGTCCAGACTGAAACAGATGAAAAATAGTTTTTAACCAACAATTATACAGCAATTGAAGACTGAGTTTTAACCACTAAGCCAACACATTACCATAGATAACAACTGACCATGCTTTTCTCAAACATAAACTGTACATTTATAAGTATCAATGCCAAGGTTGGACTTCATAGTTTCATATAGAGTATTGGGTAGAAAGTAAGTGATATATATTTTTTCTGATGTTTCGCGACTTAATGAAAGCCACTTTCGAAGAAGTGGCGAAACGTCAGAAATTCACATTTTCTACTCATTGGGATATAACAAAAGGATATTTATTTGTTTATTATAATCTGTGCATTTCCAATAATGATGAACGAGTAATAAAAAAGGCTGAAAATAAACTTAAAAATTATAAAACCAAATTTCTATGGAAAAAGACCTTTTACAATCTGTTAATCACTATTTATTTAAATAAAACACTGAACTTTATAAGAAAAAAAATGAAAAATAATCCATATTTCTTACAGAACGATTGTTTGCTCTTGATAATTGAAATGAGATAGCGGTTAGTTCTGCAGCTGTAAGATGTTGTTGCCAAGAATGATATAAAATACAAGCAGCCGGTATACCGATTTCAAATACTTGTTGACTTATCCATCCACCGTTTCTTGAGAATGTACGGTTTTGCCAAGACGGCAAAAGACGATTGAATAAGCCTAAGCCATAAAGTCCTAACTAAAATAATAAAATAAAATAATTTCTTTTTTTTGAAAATGCTGTCAAAAATGAAAAACAAAAAAATGATATAAAATTTCTTAGTAAAGATATATAATTTTCAGTTAATAACTATCTGGAATTAATAGTCTAAGTAGTCAGGTAGGTGTACTGGAGTTCAATTTCTACTATGAACATCAACACAGAAATCCAGATACATACAGCTTATGATGAAAACTTCTAAATTATAAACGCTGTTTTAGAACAAGTGAATTTTACATTTGAAAAAAACATAAGGCATAATCCCTCTATAAAAAAACAGGCTTACTTGAGCATACATTACAATAAATTTATTGAAAACTGAGAATTTAATTATAAACTTTCACATTCTCCAGAGTAAACTGTAAATAATCGTACAATGAATATGGCTCTCATAACAAAAAGTTATAACTTTTGACTGAAAAAATATGAACATTCCTATTGCATATTACTATGTAGATTGTTCGCCAAGTTTTATGTACTCGGCTTTGAGAGGTTAGTAATACCATCCAGCTAGCTTCCTTACAAAACCGAAGTGGACTAGGATTCAAACATACAACTTAACAATTTAAAGTTGAGTGTTCTAATCATTCAATGATAACCTCTTAGCACTGTAGCACATATTTCTTAACATATTAACTGTATATTTAATAGTTATCAGTGATCTCCAAGTTATTTCGAAACAAGTCACTATCTTTAATAGTTCAAGCAACTTAGTTAACAAATAATGAGACAATTTAGTTACATAACACTAAAATAAACTAACTTGAAATGATATTAATTGGAGATTACGATGAACCGTATCGTTTGCTTCAGTTTCAGCTACAAACATAGATCCACTGGTACTTGGACCACCAGCACATTCACGAATTGTTTCAGCTAATTGAAATGCATGAAAAGCCATTGAATCGGATAAAGGTTGTGGTGGTGGACGTTTAAGATGTGAATGCCAACCTATGCGTAAACGATATGGACCTGTTGCAGTAGATAAATTTCTAATAGGAAGAGAAGACATTGAAATTTTTGATGTAGTGAAATTAAATTTTGAATTATTCCTAGATTCATAATTAGATCCTGAATGGATATAAGTATCGTTTGGCTAAAATAACACAAAGAAGAAAATACTATTATCATCTAAATAAGACATGGAGGCTAAATAAATTTAATTTCATTCAACGATAAAAAATAGTCTTGATTTAAAACAATTTTTCAGTTGTATAAACATATGTCTACATCGTACTATTATTTATCTTGATATTTTGGAAACTGCACGAAGTCAAAGATGACAATCGGTATAAAAAAATGTCGGTGGTTATTGATGATATTCGTGATCATAAGTACGCTTAGCTGATAATATTTAATTAGAACACGAAACCTGGGTTCAAGATTTCTTGCCAACTGCCTTCAACCAGTTAACAGTAAAAAAACGGTGTATACAATGTCAAGTTATATAGACTAAATCAATAGAAATTGATCAGCATTAACGATTAGACATGAACAATCAAGAACAAGCTTGTCAAAACAGCCTGTATAAACTAAGAAGCTTACAAGCTAGAGTAGATGTAGCGAAGTTCGAACCCGCTAACCAGAACTGCTAATAGTCGATTAGTTAAATCATTGGTTTACCACATCCTTACTAGTATGTTTCACCTAGACAAACTTACAGAACTATTAAACAAATTCATAGTTAATCGATAACAAATATAAAACAATAACACAAGAAATAAAAAATCTACAAATTGTAGAACATACCACAGACTGAACGAAATTTGTCCGGAAACTATTATTAGTATTATTATTTTTATTACTAACGCCCATACTATTAGCAACAGATTGTTTTGTGACCATCTCAGTAGGAATACATTCATTGTCATCATCATCCTCATCGTCATCACCATCATCAACTTCATCATCAGAGAATGAAGAGAAAGGTGATTGTATGACATTGTCATCTATTGTAGAAACTTGTCTAACATTATCACTACGTTGAATATAATCTTTACTTTCATCTGAAATATCAGTTCCGTCTAAAGAAATTCCATTATTATTATTATTATTATTATTATTATTATTATTATCATTATTATTATTACTATTATTATTATTATCATTAATTATCGCTGGATCCAATAAAGTCGACGACAATTGTTTATAACGTTCAGCAATCACTCCACAACCGCCACCACCATCGCTACTTTCTGTTGTTTGAGCTTCCGATGATTTAGCACCAATCAGTATCAAACGACGCGTAATAGCAGGTGAATTATCACTGCTAGTTGTTTCCGGTGCACTAGTAGTAGTATCAATTGTGTTCAAATGACGCGATATTTTTTTACGAACATCATACAGAGTAGTACAATGTAAATTATCCAGCTGATTGTTGTTGATCAAAAACAAAAAAAATATGAAAAATAGAAAGTTATAAATATAATTATCAGATAATACGATTGAGTGTAAGAAAAAACAAACCTGATGAGAAAAACAATAACAAAAAAAACTAAATTTTTTATTCTATGTTAGATTTTTAGAATGACAGTTTTCTACATACAATCTATTTTACATTATCTGTTAGATGAATATTCAAACTAAGCTACTGAATATTAGTAACGAGTTGTCTTTATGAAAACATACAACACGTACAGTCTCTTGTGACTCTCGATTATCAATCCACTGTTCAAATGTCTATTGATCAAATAAATTTGATAAAATCATCTAAGCATACACGATTCTCGGCAAAATACCTAAGAGTTATGGAAATTTTTCCTACACAAATATTTAGCCTCATGCAATTTCATTTTGTTCCCAAAATCCAACATAAGTGGATGATGACAGAATTGGAACAATTGGAAACAATTCAGTATTAGATTTAATTAAACACAAAACGTATGATCTGTGGCCTATTGAACGAGCTTACTGTTGAAAATGCGAAATCCATTATTCAATCGTCACATGCTTAACAAATAAACAACCAACTATTTGTTCTAAATTATCCAATATACGTTAAATCGATAGGAGTGAAAAATGGTCTTGAATAATTGTTATTCATTTTGCTGAAAATTTGTAGTAACACAGAACAGGCCACGCCTATATATATATATATATATATGAGTTATGTGAGCTTAGAACATGCATACAGGTTATATGAAAAATATAAATTAAGAACCTGTTATACCCCCAGGAAATTAAATTATGAGTAACGTCCGAGAACTATTTATAGACTGTTATATATATATATATATATATATATATATATATATATATATATATAAACTGTGTATATCTGAATTACATGATCGACACAGTGGAAGCCGGGATTGTGTTTTGGACTCAAACGGACAGGACTAGGCGATAAGAATCAATAAGGATTCATGGTTGACTCTAGGCTCCTCGTACTGGTTATTGGTTTGACACAATACCAAAGTCATACGAGTCGGTGTTCTAATTGGCGACTTTGTCACTTGATATATTAACAGGGAAAAAGTCGTAACAGAACCACCATCTATCTTGTGATTAACTATTAATTATATGATAAGTAACTCAGTCATGTTATATCGACTGAATATTCTTGCAAGCAGATAACAAATTCAATTATTTAGCATAACTAATACATCGTCACTTGGTAAGTTGTCCAGTATGCTGAAATCTTTCTTGTTTTGAGGATAGAATTAGTTCGGTAGATAAAATAACTATTTCGCCATCTCAACTACTGTAAATTAATTTTGCAAAATCAATTAAGCCCTTATAATAGTTATATTTGTTTATATAAAAATATGTAAGTAGTATCGTGGTATATGCTACTTATGTTAGTCGACATAAGCATTATGTAACACCCATCGGAAAAGGAAAACCTGGCAGAAGAAGGCTAAGATTAAGTTGAAGATAATAGGAAGTAATTGTCAACTGGAAGAATCATACAGAATGTGAAGGACAAATGATGGAAATTCGCAAGTGAAATATTTAGTGTATGGTTCTCATATTTTATTAAGACATTCTGGTTGTACTCATCTGGATTTTCAATCACAACAGTGTGGCTGATTAGGGATTGAAACTATCTATTGACTAAATTAGGATGCAGTGAAACATTAACTTTACACAATTATGAAAATCAACTGGAGTGATACGTTAATCAACTTAATCAACGTCGTATTACCAACGATCAGTAGAATTTAAACAACCGTTATCTACACTGCATATACACCTTTCTAACGAATATGAACTAGCATACCATGTATTGTCAGGATTTCTTACAGAATACTATCAACATCTAATATTAAAATATAGAACACTAAGTGTGAAGTCACATAGGACGACAGTAACTATAGTGCGATTTGATCGATGAAAATGTATCAGTGCTAATAATTAGACAAAGAAGACGTTAGTGATTAGTCACTATACATCAGAAGAAATACGGTAGTCAATATTTTTATTTACCATCAACATGTCTCATTTCTGCTGAAGGTCATCAACAGATAAACCTTCAGATAAAATACTACTGATAGATAACATGTTTGAACATCTAGATAAAGACTTACTAATCCCCAGAAGTCTTTCACTCTTAAAAATCGAAAAGAAAACAGAAGGCATGTTGTATAGAAGAAACTCAACTTCGAAAGTTATCTACCGAAACCAAGGTTGCTTTTATAATTTTATATGAGCACTGATTGGTTGTCCTAATTTTCCTAGCACTTCTCATAGATTCCGGAAACTATTTTCCGCTGAATTATCGAGAGCTTCTACCATGTTTGCTGAGTTAAAATTTCCACGAAAAACAAATATGAGCGTATTAATTTATCTTATTCCCAGGAAATATTTATATAAACAAAATAATCACATCTTATGAGCTAACAAAACCTACTTTTGAGTCAGATAAAGTATCTGTATCTTCACTAATCGATAGTGGATCAAACGAACAAAGAGTATTATTATTGTTGCCATTATTGGCTGGAGCATATTGTTTATCATTCTCAGATAATCTACCAATATTATCTACATCTGATGAATCTGTTGTATTATTGGAATTAAGACATATACCTGAAAGAAACCAAAAAAAGGAAGAGGAAAAATAGTAGTTGGATTGTAGACTTTTATTTAGTTACTTAGAGAATAATGAAAGAGATTATATCGCAATCAATCATCATAACTATATAAGCGTAATTATTTATCCAGGTCTAGGTATATAAATAGAATGACGTTGATCAAGCTTTTCAACAATAATAAATAAATAATGAATGTACAAAGTGAAAACAATTTCGTAGGTTATATTTTTTAAGGAGGGAGGAAGGAAGCCACGTAATACGAGTGGTGAATGCATTTTACATGTGAAACGATAACTATTCAGAGTATGTGATGAAAATATAAATCTACGGATGAGTTGATGAGATTTGAGTAAGCGATCTTAATGTTGCGGTGAATATCAAAATACCATATACATACCTGTGATCGTTATACTGTTGATCTCAAAGATTTTATAGTTCATTGACTACAAGAGATGAAATTGTTCAGATGATTCATTAGTGATTGCACGGTAGAAATGACTGCTACGCAGTGTGTAGATTATAATGATGGTTGCCGGGGATGTTGGATCCCCAAAAATCACTTGATAATTTAATTATAGGAATTCGAACTTCACATTTTCGCACCAGAAGTACCCATTTTTACCTTCAGTTTGTGTTTCCCACCTAGAAGGATCTTCTAGTACGCTACTTTGTAACATTCTCCAAGAACATTTTTGTGTTATATATGTACGCATCAGTTGAGTGCTTATTGTTCGCTCTTCCGGGTTGCTTGTGGAACTATATATTTTTCTGGCTGAATCTGGTCTTCTTTCTCTAGTTAGTAGGGATAAGGTGTAGTGGAATAGCTTACACGGTTCTGTTGTTGTGTTGCTAACTTTCGTCCTGTTCGCCGGTCCTAGATGATATCTTAGTCCCTCAAATGTGTTGGAGGAAACAATAACCATAAATGGGGACATTTTTGTTTATTCCAGGTTAACTTCGATTGATCCTTGTAAACTGGTACCAGTTAGGTTGGCTTTTACTTTTGCTGATGTTATTGTCTCGCCTTGCAGGAGCAAACTGAAGTGGATGAAGTATGGTTAGAACTGATGATCAGTTAGTCGAAATTCGATTGCACTGACGTCAAGTTAAAACCTCTTCTCTATCAACAGTAAACGCTTTCCGAATATCTAAGTGGTTCAAATTCCGAATTTGTTTCTGCAAATATATATCATTCATGGTGATGACCTTAACGTAATACATATAAACTATCAGTTCTACATTACTTTTCAAACTTTGATCAAAACTAGTTCATTATGTTCTAATATTCTTTCAGCGAAAAATCATTTTCTGTTATCAAGTGAAACAATAGAAATGAAATACTATTTTTGCACAACTAATGATGTAGTTATGACCAATCACAGCTGCTTCAGTAAACTAAACAATTTGTAGAAAATATGATTTATTTTCATAGTTTAAATCATGAGTTAATCTTAGCTAGATCATCAATCGAAAACAGGAAGTACTGGACAGATGTTTCGTCCTATTATGGGACGGACTCCTAAGAAGTGGCAATTCACGACCCAGATACAGGAAATCGAGTCCAGGACCTTCAGTCTTGCGCATGAACGCTTAATTTCCAAACCACTAAGTCGGCATCCAGTGGTGTACATTTCTAAATTCAATCAATTCACGATATTGTGCGACCATCTTCCATTGCTTGCGGTAGATAACTGTCACACAACAACATGATTGAACTCCATTGGTCACGGCTTCTCACTAAAGCACCAGGGACTGCATCTTGAAGCTAATGACTAATGAGCATATGACTATTATCAGTATAGGGTTTATCTTGAAGATGCAATGACTGGAGCTCTAGTGAGAAGCCACAATAAATGGAGTTCAGTCGTACAGGGTGTGACAGTTATCAATCGCAGAAAATAGAAGACGGTCGTGCAATATCGTAAACGACGAATTTTGTAAATTTTGTATAAGAACCTTCTAGTAAACTGTTCCATAATCAACTACACATGGATTTTAATAATAATAACAAGAATAATAATAATAATTATATATATATATATATATTATTCAGAGACCAGTGTATGCGGTTGCATGATTTAACATGAAACGTTACAACCTTAATTTCTTCATAATCCAGTTGTGCGATTTAGCAAAAGCCACCCGCAGACATCACAACAAAAACCATAATATCCATCTAGTGTTGGGATCCGCATTCGTAAGAGGATCTCAGTATTTCTATGATATACCCAATAATATAACGCATTGATGTTATTAATGAATCATAATCCCATACACGAGCATAGACAGGCGAGAAATAATTCAAAAAGTAACTCAATCCTATACACTAGAAATGAAGATTAAATCAACCAATAATCCCTAGTGAGGAGAAAATACATTTAAATAGGAAACAATAAAGCTAAAATGAGAATATAGTTCTGGTGATGAGATTTTGAAAAAAGGTCATTTATCACCGACACATACAAATACAAACGTACATACAGACAAAAAGCAAAAACATACCATTTTTGTCCCCTTGATGAACACTACTACTGTTGACGCTATTATCGTCATGAGCCATTTTTTCCACCGTATTATTCAGTTTAATTATTGAAGAATGTTTTTGATCTTCACTAGCATAGGTTAGTAGTGTGTTATTATCCATTAAAGTATTATCAGTGAATTTAGAAGGTGAAGACAGAATTAATACATCTCGAGTTTTGTTGCTATTATTACTATTATTATTATTATTATTGTTCGATGATAAATTATTTAGTTCGAGTGAGACTGTTGAAGTGAGTGGTACACAGGTGTCTTGTGATACATTCAATTTATTTTCAATTTTGCTCGTTACAACTACTTCAGGAACTGAATTATAGTCGAGATTTGATGTTTGAAAGTTCATTAATTCATGAGATCCCAGACTTAAACAAGCCCACAAAGGTGGAGATTTAAAGTATGGATTATAGTAGCGATCAAGTAAACGTGCACGAATCTGTAATGAGTTAATGTAAAAAGAAAAGAATAACAAATCTTATCATTGGTTATTATCTTTATTTATTGAAAGAAAAAATTAAATAAATAAAACTGATGGATAATACATCTTCCGTACATTAAAATGTAAACTGTATTATTATTATTATTATTATTATTATTATTATTATTATTATTATTATTATTACTATTGTTACTATTATGCATAACAATGTTCCAAGAAGCATTCTCAAGTAGACGTAGATAAAACTAGTTTGATATTTTGAATCCATAAAATCAATGAAATGTGTAATTATTTACTGGTTTATATTATAACTGTTTTTCCAGATATACGTATGCTGGTCAGTGTGCATGTATTTATTTCCCACTTATTAACTGTTTTATGACTACATACATACAGCTTAAACATGGAGTTTACCAGTAAGCCGAATCTAATGGTTTGTCTAAAATATAATATACACGTTACAAGTTTTAAAATATTTACGAGATTAATGCAAGATATATGCATTGCAGATCAGTAAACTATAGAATTATATGGCGCAATAAAACCAACATTTTTAACCACATCCACAGAGAAGAGATAAACGAAATCTATAAGTACAAATATCATTCAAAGATGACGATGATAAACAAAAAGAAAAGGTTAATCATTTCTATTCTAATACAATTGCTAGTGGTTCTACTGCCAATATACATAGAAATCCAATTGTTACAAAGGGATCTGATTCTAGCATTAATTCAATACTATTATTAAACCAATCCAGTTGTGTTCATTCAACCCCATTGAACTTCGATTGTTCATTACCATTATACGCACTAGTTGATCTAATTACTTAAGTACATATATTCAGGAACATTCAATATAAGGGGTTCTTGCCTAATCTATTTGCCCTCGGTCATCAAGTTAAAAATATGAAACATAACAGAAACGTTGTAACATAAGCTTGTTTTAAAGGAATAAGAAAAACTACCCCATAAAACTAATTCACAAGAACAACTAAACTCATCAAGAATTGTTTGTAAGTTTCATTATCCGAAGAATAAAATGCATAATACTAGGAATTTAATAAACCGAGTGTATTTTACTTGAGATAAAGAATATTTTGTAGATAGACTAAATTACTGAGAAATGTTTCGAAAGAGGTAGCTTAGAAAATTCAAGGATTAACTTCATTCCATTTCATATAAGTTGAAAGATACGACAATTACATTAAACAACGGAGTTGCTTAATTGGTTTATGGGAATAAAAGTTGGCAGTTGAGCTTCACGGAAATGCCACAAAACCATATATGTGAGAGCATGAAGGTAAATGAAATATGGAGAGTCCCAAAATATTTCGAAAATATTATTACTCAAGTTAACCAATAAACAATAAACGTATTACCATAACCCTAAACTGTGAGTCATTGAGGTGAAAATGAAACAACGAGTTTATAAATAAGGTCATTAAAACAATAAGTCGAAAAGATGAACACGCAATATTGATGCTGATAATGATCAAAGATATTTCAAGCATTCAGAGGCAGCTGCTAAGAAATACACAAAAAAATCATCATAGTTCATTTCTTTTTTTAGTTTTATTATGTTGTCGAATCAGGATGGTGAAGACTTTATGAGAAAATCCATTACCATGTTACTTGTTGTCTCGATCAGTAGGTTAACAGTAATCGATCGTAGATATCTTAGAATTATAGCTCTTAAATTTTCGGACGACTGAATGAGAGCTGCCGGGGCTATGTATGGGACATAAGGTAAATGAGACAAATTTGCTGATTAAATAGTGAATCTTTATCAACTAATGTGTTACGTATGTCCAAACACGTTCTACACCGACGCACGATGTTATCTGGTGAGTGAGTAGGCTAGAAAGAGGTCCAAGCCAAGACACAGCAACAAACCATCAAGTCATTAACAATTCGACCAAGCCATATTAATAGGTGTAGACTACCTAGTTGGGGTCCGCGTGATTATCGTAACCAATGGTTAGAGACTTCGGGTGACATAGTTCAGAACCATTTGCAATAGCTCAGGTGCATTCAGTCTTTGTTTTCCTTTAGGACCGGAGTCCCGAAATTTTCTTACACCTTTTCTTTCTCATACCTAATCTTTCTTACTACTGCTGATATGGTTACTACTACTACGCTGGGATTTATATTGAAATAATTTTATCTCGCCATGCTAATATGGTATGGGGACTTGAATCAATACACATATGTATCAGGTTCTACGTTGTACGTAACTGACTGACTGACTGACTGATTCACTAAATGTCGAAATAATTCCCGAAAAAAAATGAACGCTTACTCGATCAAGTTTTGATATATCATCTCGATACATACGAAATAGATATACAGCTAGGGCATCTTCTTGAGCACGTTGACCTTCAATAAAATAAGTGAATAACCTTTCTGGTACACGAGATTTTACACCCAATACTGATAAGATAGATTGTAAACCTAATTCTCCATCTGATGCTATACGAACATTGATAAGATGATCATTTTTTTCCGATTCTGACAAATGAGTAGTAGTAGTTCCATTAGTAGAATTATATATGTCCATTGCTAATGGTAGACCACTTCCAGCTAGTACTGCACCAGTTGACAATACTGGATAGGCGAAAAAATTCTCCATTAATGAAACATTAATATTTGGTGCAACATTTTCTGTATCTTGATGAATGGGTGGAATAAAATTAGCTGATTGTGGTGGTAAATAGTTCCCATACGATCGAACTACACCGACCAATTGATGAAATAAATAAGTGGCCAAATTAAATGGGACATGAATATCTATAATATGATTCAATAAAAAAAACAATCAGCAAAATTCACGAATAAATCACATCAAATATAAACACTGATTATCCAATAAAAACTAACATTATTTCCTAAATATTGTTCTTTTTTGCGAAAGCTACGGAGTAACGTAAACAGAATGGAACAACACATGGTAATTAATATCGATATGTAACATAAAATACTTAGAATGAATAAAAAATGTAGACAATCAAATCAACATTTCAAAATGTATATTTAATAGCGAATCGAGCACAGAATTCATCATATTGAGGATATATATATATATATATATATATATATATATATATATATATATATGTATATAGTGAACGACCACTCAGGTAGGGAAGACCGATTAATTGTTCAGTGAAGGATTACAGAATGCTTTCGTAAAATATGAAAATCATACATTGAATACATTATTTACACATCTCGTATTGGTTGTCCCTTACATCATGATTCTTTTAATTCTGTTGTTATTACAATTACTTGCTGTCCCCCTTTCTGTTCTCTTCAATGGCATGCATTCCATTCCCGAATAGTTCTACATACTACTTGGATCTGTCAACATAAGTAGCATACACTACATATATACTATTAGTTATTTGTTAATATCAGTATACCGTAATAGTAATAAAGGTATGAAATGAACAAATATAAATTAGTCTTTCAAGTTAATGTACAAGCGGATATCACGTAGAACTTGTCGATAAAATTGAATAAATTCAAAATAGAAATAACAACTAGCTTCTATGAGATTAGAGAAAGTTAGAATTTTCTAAAAAGCTGATTTCATTATACATAAGACCAGAAGGTTTGAAAGAAAATAATAAGGATTGTCTAGGATATTAGTTCATGAAATTACCGTCTTTTGTTTATTTCAGAAGTTTTACTAGAATAAACACAAAATCTCTTCTGAAATCTAACCCTATCCAAGAAACAAACCTCTTCATCAATTACTCTACTGATCAATCTAGATTTTCGACTTTTGCATTTTATACGATTTCTACATAATTTACCACAAATCAATAAATATTATTGCACCGATCCATATGAATTCAACAGTTTATGTAGAGTAGAAGGAAAACAAATGAAATTTACGCACAAGTACTCACCTTTTTGATGTAATGTTAAATTTGATGCTAATTGTTTAGCTTCACTACGTATACTTGATATTACATGTGGACATGCAAGATGAATTGGTAAAAAACAAAGTCGAGTAAGTAATGCAATTTCTATAACAAATAATTTCACTTCTAACAATGGGCTACAACATGGTGGTCGAGGAAATTTCAATGCACAAAATCCAAGACGAAAAATCAACTCAATATCAATACATTCCCATATATCAAAAGATTTATTTAAATCAATATTGTTAGTTTCTGTTTGCTTTCTGTGATCAGTGATATTATGGCTAGTATTATTACTACTATTATTTATACAACTATCATTGTTATTAATACTATTATTTGTATTATCAAAGCGTGTTGATTTAGGGAAGAAAATATTTCCATTGGTTGAAGAATTTGGCATACTAAAGATACGTTCCTTGTGTGCATTTGAAAGGCACTCCATAATACAACGTATTTGATCCAACCAACGAATAGCCTGTAATTTATAAAAAATGTATACATACATAAGCATTTCGCTTTAGTAAAAGGAACAAATTATCATGATATTAGTGTACTAGGACCAAGATCATTAATATGTCATGCCACCTAGTATATACTTGTTAATGGTTTGAACTGTAGTAACTCAATAAATAACTTGAACAATAAAATAGTATATATAAAGGTTGAAAAATTCAAGTGATCGTGTTTGGAAGTAATCAACCATTCAAAAATATCCCTAAAAAATTCTAAGATATGACTCTACACGTTAAAATCCACACTCGGTGCAGAGGAATGAAAAATGATGTCCTCAGTTAGACAAGTATTGAAAACAAGCTGTTTACTTCCAGTATTACATTATCTGAAATTGGAAATATAAACTGTTAGACACTAAGTAGTTTCCATGAATTGGGAAAGTCCTAGGTTTGATCCCGATGGAATCGTGCGTAGAAAAAAAAGCCCACAAATTTATTCCAATGTGTTGTTGACTAGAAATTACTTTGATATGGCAACTATACTACTTTTCGAAAATAGAAGTTGAATTCTATAGAAATCTTATTACACTTATTTAAAATTATTCTAGATTAATAGAAATTAAAAGAAAAGAGCAATATAAACGTATGACAGATACACACACTACATTTACCTTTTTAGTGTAATCAATGGATAATTTTTTACCTAATGGATGTAATTTAATTGAATTTGTATATTTCTCCGTCGTTTCCCGAGGATTATTTGTGTTTGAACATGCACCAGTTTTCTTAGAACGTCCATTTCGTGAACTCTTTCGAGGAATTGAGCAACCGCCGCCACCAACACCACCACTACTATTACCTATACCACCAGATATACCATTTGAACTCCATGAACTTGACACTGTACTTGTAGGCACTGATTTCTGCTGACCACGTGAATTAGGCTGATAGTTAGCAGGACATGAATCTTGTAGATTAGTTCTATGTGAATTGTCTGTGTTTCGACTGATATTAGCTACATGATTAGTAGTATTAGTTTCAGAAGACTGATATTTTACTCGGCCAACAATCTCAAAAGAAGCTTGTTCACATTCATTGATAAATTCATTACTGGTATACAGTAATAGAAGAGCTAGATAACGTGCCCAATGTAAGGCTTGTTCGGTATAACCATGAGCGTTAAGTGCTTGAAATCTTGTAAAAGCAAACTATAACACAAAAGAAAGAAAACAAACAGACAGACAAATAATATCATTTTGTACTAAGGAGAGTTCAGACTATCTAGTTATTTTTGTTATCACAAATCAGTTTTTCCCCCACGGGGTAACTAAGACGATGCTTTCGTAATTCATAATTTTTCAACGACCTTCTATGTTATGTGACTGGCCATTATCGCATTTTGTTTTCCAACTTTGCTATATACCCCAACATCAATGCATGTTAACATATAAACAGAGTTGTCACTTTTCAACTTTTGACTTTATCTCCATATTAGCTTGTGTGTCAGACAATCAATCAGTTAGAGTTTATAATCGTTCTAGTTCGTATTAGAAGATTCTCAATTGTTCGTAAATAGAATTTACTTTAGACCAACCGAAAATTTTAACACGTAATTGTTTCTTCGTATTAAGACATGATATTATGAAATTAAAAAATTCACTTCGTCCTTTTTAATTATCTGGATATTTTGAATCCAATTTTAAAGAAAAATTAGTAAATGGATTAAGTTCATACGTGCTTCGCCCCCAAATGCCCTGGTATCGCCGAGAGCGGGGAGGGTTCGCCCTCCCTCTCGAAATACTCTCACACGGCCACGCGTATACAGCTTCTGCCAGGGAAGTCCTACTCACTGCTTTCTCGTGGCGGGGGTGTTGTTTACAAAAATGAGAGGACAAAAAGCGAATGTCCGGCGCTATAACCGGATCCCAAATCAATGGTGCACATGGGCTCCAGTATCCTGCGGGAACAAATGGTGTATGAACCAATTTCTTGGTCACCGGCTTCCATGGGACTGCATCTCCTCACGATGCTCCACTGCCTTGTGGACTAGACCTTTAGGTCAAAGGCTCATGGTGTGGCCCCCTAAGAAAACCACCTGCTTCGGTCTGGGCACCCGGGCAGTATCTCAGCCCACACACTAAAACTATGATGAACTATCTGCTTATAGAAAATATTCGTTTCTCTCCGACTAACATTGAA
This sequence comes from Schistosoma spindalis, assembly GCA_946903255.1. Taxonomy (NCBI): domain Eukaryota; kingdom Metazoa; phylum Platyhelminthes; class Trematoda; order Strigeidida; family Schistosomatidae; genus Schistosoma; species Schistosoma spindalis. The sequence continues at coordinate 68,017,798 of OX336416.1, read as the reverse complement.
ATGACTGGTATTATTATTATTATTATTATTATTATTATTATTATTATTATTATTATTATTATTATTTACTACGTCATTTTTTCACTATCTCCTATTTCTACTTTTTGTATCCGTTTCGACTCAGACAGCAGCTCGCCTATGGTGAAAATTCAGCTTTATCTAAACGTTCTCGAGTCACTGCCTGGTTGAAAATTGTATGTTACTACCGAATATGAGTACTGAAGCAGTTTTTCTGAAACCACGTGCACCATTCAAACTGGCTGCCTTCAACGTTCGCACACTTATGCAGGTCGGACAACAGATAGGGCTGGCTATGTCTTTGGAAAGTCTTAATATTGATGTGTGTTGTCTATCCGAGACCCGTATTCAAGACTCTGGTGAAGTACTACAAATTCGCTCTCCATCTGTCGCTTCAAAAAGCTTGTTTTATGTGCGTTTATCCGGGGACCCTGTGGCGTCTTCGTCTGGTCTTGCTGGCGTTGGTGTCGCACTAAGCGCAGGAGCTGAGGCAGCACTAGTCGACTGGATCCCCATTAACAGTCGGTTATGTGCTGTTAGATTAGAAAGTTCCATCAAAGTGAGAAGAAATCGGCGTGAGAAACGATGTCTTTTCGTCATCTCCGCCTATGCCCCGACAGATTGCAACCCGGACGCGATCAAGGACGAGTTCTACCACCAGTTATCTGTTCTTCTCCAGAAAGTGAGTTCGACAGATATTGTAGTACTAGCTGGGGACTTGAATGCTCAGGTCGGGAGTCTAGGGACAGAAGAGAGTCGTTTAGGCGGCCGATGGGGACTCGTTGGTCGCAGGACAGATAACGGGGAACGTCTACTGCAACTATGCACAGACCACAACCTGTTTCTGGCTAGCACTAACTTTCGGCACAGTCATCGCCGATGTGCCACCTGGCGTCCCCCTTCTGCATCTCAAGCCTGGACTCAGATTGATCACATCGCGATCAGCTGCGCTGGCGTGGTTGTGTACAAGACTGCCGCTCCTTTGGAGTACCTATCTGGAATCTGATCATGCCCTGGTCTGCGCCAATCTTACCTTACTTTTCAGTGGACAACGAAGTGACCGCCACCACAGGATTGATGTTAGCAAGCTGGCTGCAACTTCTGTTGCTAGTAAGTATCGAACCGAGCTAGCTTCTAGGCTAGCTACCATTCCACCGAAAAGTATAGATGAGCATTGGTTGCAATTGCATGACGCCATGAAAATGGCGGGTCAAGTCAGTTGTGGGTTTGCGAAACGTCCCGCTTACAAGCTCTGGGTTTCTTCTGGTTCCTTACAACTGATTGAAGCCCGTCGGTCTACTCCGGGTGACCATGAGTTTGACCACAGACGAAGGATTTTACGTAATGAAATCGGGCAAAGCTTGCGTAAGGACCGAGAAGCCTGGTGGTTGGAACGTTCTAACGAGCTGGAAGCAGCAACTGCATCTGGTAATTGCCGGAAGCTCTTTCAACTCATCCGAGCCACTGGCAGCAAGAAGTCTGGTGTGAGCGAAACAATCTGCGAGGATGACGGAACGCCAATCACTAACATCCATCGACATCTTGGACGATGGGCAGAATTCTTCGAAGGGCAGTTCAACTGGCCTGCTGCTCCGGCAACATCGGTCAGACTGTCCTGCCCTCCATGGCCGGTGACGACTGATCCACCAAATGAGGCGGAAGTCCACAAGGAACTCCAACTCTTGAAACGTTACAAATCACCGGGCCCAGATGACTTACCTCCGGCTCTTTTTAAAGATGGTGGTGACTTTCTGACTAAGGGACTGACGACGTTGTTTACAAAGGTCTGGGAACTAGAGAGTGTACCAACGTCATGGAATGAGTCGATAGTTGTCCCTATCTTTAAAAAGGGTTCACGTCGTTCCTGTAACAACTGTTGGAGGATAAGTCTACTTCCGATTGCGTCCAAGCTATTGGCTTCCGTTATACTTCGTAGGTTGTTCAGAACCCGAGAAGGATTGACTCGCGAGGAGCAGGCTGGGTTTCGTTCTGGTTGAGGATGTATTGATCATATCTTCACCCTCCGCCAAGTGTTAGAACACCGCCATACTTATCAAAGGCCAACAATCGTAGTGTTTCTTGATATCAGGGCTGCCTTCGATTCGTTGGACAGAACTGTTCTCTGGGATTGTCTATTGAAGAAGGGTGTGCCTGAGAAGTTTATTAACATCCTAAAAGCCCTATACACAAACACCTCAGGCAGAGTGAGGGCATACAACCACCTTTCTCCATTATTCCATTCGAGCAGTGGGGTTAGGCAGGGTTGCTCAATCTCACCATCCCTCTTCAACTTTGCCATCGATGACATTCTGGAAACAGCTCTGATGGATGTAAGTAATGGTGGTGTGGATCTGTTGCCTGGAGAAAGACTTCTCGACCTTGAGTATGCGGATGATATTGTCTTACTGTGCGAGAATGCCCAAGCCATGCAATCCGCACTTAATCAGTTGGCAATCAGTGTCCGTAGGTATGGTATGTGCTTTGCACCTTCAAAGTGCAAAGTACTTATACAAGACTGGCAGGATTCTAATCATGTACTCACTCTGGATGGTGAGCAGATTGAAGTAGTCGAGAAGTTCGTGTATCTGGGTAGCTGCATAAGTGCTGGTGGTGGCGTGAGTGATGAGATCAATGCACGTATAGTGAAAGCCAGAGCGGCTTATGCCAATCTGGGCCATCTTTGGCGCCTTCGTGATGTTAGTCTGGCTGTAAAAGGTCGGATCTACAACGGGACGGTGTGAAACCTGGTCTCTCCGAGTTGAGGATGTTAGACGACTCTCTGTGTTCGATCATCGCTGTCTCCGAAGGATTGCTGGCATCCAGTGGCAACACCATGTCAGTAATGCAGAGGTTCGCCATCGAGTGTTCGGTCACAGAGACGATAATGAAATTGGTGTCACCATCTTGAAACATCGACTTCGGTGGCTTGGACATGTTCTACGAATGTCGTCCCAGAGAATTCCACTTTGTGAATTATTTGCCGACTCTGGAACTGGTTGGAAAAAGCGGAGAGGTGGTCAGTATATGACATGGTGTCGTGGTATGAAAGAAAGCTGCAAAGGGCTGGCTTGTGTTGGCCCTTCACGACTCCCTGGTTGGGGTCCGAGAGACGGTGTAACGCAGTGGCTAGGGACGTTATCAGATATGGCTCAGAATAGAAGCCAGTGGCGATCGTGCTGTAACCTTCTTTTACTTTCTTCATAAAAAGTGGTTGTATCTTCCTTAACTGAAAGATCTCTTCTGATTGTACCTTTCCGTTTCCCCCACCATTGTTCTCTCTCTCTCTCTTTTTTTTATAATTCCCCACGTTCATTACTTTTTTTTCTCTCTTCTCCTTCTCTTCAAATTATCATTGTTTTCTGTGGCGCATATATATTTGGTGTCCTCCTGTACCAATATTTATGTGTTTAAATAAATAAATAAATAAATAAACTAGATTACAAGTCAGTCAGTTAGTCATAAGCAACGCTGAACTTGGCACATACGTACGGCGATCCAAGTTGTCACACCACATCAGTAGAACGAGATGAAATTCACAAGATGAATATAAAAATTAGTAAAAGAGATAGCAGTATCAGTGACAGGAGGAAAAGTTCAACATAGACAATATGATCCTTGAAGAAACAACAAATTCGTGCAATAGAAACGTATGAGGTAATTATACAACTTAAAATCCAATATCCCACAACTTCACAAACTATGGATGCCAGAAAAACATTTCAGGTCTTTGTATAATAAACGAGAAAAAGATACTAAATAAAGTTCCCTGAAAGTTTTTAACACCATGATACATGAGATAAGGGGACATAAGATATCAGGAGACGGAATCAAATAACTTAAGAAAAAATAAGAGAATAATCAAATCCAGTAACCGCTGTCTGGTTTTAATCCGAGACTAAAAAGAAAAAGAACAGGTGGATCTGCGCTGATAGCACAAACTTGGATCCAGGTCTCTCAAACTGTACACCTATAAATCAAGCTTGTCTTACAATGAGTTTAACTAGAAAGCATGCATCTCAATTACACACTGTTCAGAATACCAGTTATCTAGCTTCCATGAATTAATCCAATGTGTGAGGCTCTCAAAACAAAACAAGATATTAGTACCATTAGTATAACAGTGTTTTGGTGAACAATCGCACCAGAGATCCTACATTCTACTAGCTGATTGACTTCAATAAGTTCTAGGCTTTCACAAAATCATCCTCTAATGTTCATTTTATTTCATGACAGAAATATTCAAAATATCATAATCTAATAGCTTACTTCAATATGATTTTCCGGTAAAGGAAGATTATTCAATGATTGTGAATTCATTTGATCTATACTCCAATAATTATCTAATTCAATTGGACAATTATGACTATGAGTATTGGTATCATTATTGTTACTTCGTAATGAATTGTAATAATGTTTTGAAAAATTCAAGATCATATCTGCATAGTCTGTTGTTTCAGAATCACTATGTACATGTGCACCAGAAAATAATGGCATAACTATAAAATGTAAAACAATATTTTAAGAGAAAAATTACAGCAACCTTTTTCTTTACAGACAATAACAATAACAACAATAATTAGCATGAAATTATGAACCAATTTCTTTAATTACAGTTATTATTGGTAATTTATATTTACTTTGTTACTTATTGTTATCTAATAACAGAATTAAAGAGTCTCTAACACAGGCATGTGTAGAAATTGTTGAATTTTGTAGTTTACACTACAGATCAGTCAGTCACAAAAAATCTTGGACAGTGGTTTTGTTTTACAATGAGCAGACATACCATCGGGTATAATATATTCTAATAAACTCATGCACCAGGTATATGGGTGTGAGCAACGCTTCCAATATGAGGGTTAATGATACTATTTTATTTATTTACTAATTTAAACACATAAACATTGGTACAAGAAGGCACCGAATAGATATACGTCACATAAATCATCCAATTTATGTGAGGGCTAGGATACTGTCTGGGTGCCCAAACCGAAGCAGATGGTTTCCCTAGAGGGCCACACCCGCAGCTTTTGACCTAAAAGTCTAATCCGCAAGCACGTGGAGCAACGTCAGGAGATGCAATTCCTTGGTAGCTGATGACCAACAGTTGGTTCATATGCCATTTGTTCCCTCAGGATCATGGAGCCCATGTGCACCATTGGTTTAGAATCAGGGTTTTCCAATTCCCCTAGGTGGACTCTCTCTGTGTCCACCAACACGGTTAAAGCGCCGGACGTTCACTTTTCGTCCTCTCAATTTTGTAAAAACACTCCCACCGCGAAAAAGGCAGTGAGTAGGACTTCCCTAGCAGTGGTTGTATGCACGTGGCTATGTGAGAGCATTTCGAGAAGAAGAGCTGACTCTCCTCACTCTCGGCTGTACCAGGGCATTGGAGGGGGGCGAAATAAACGAATCAGACTTCGAACCTGGGGGCTTAGTGGATGAAAGTAAAACACCCTAACCACTAAGCCACCTCACCACATATCTAACGGGTACCGAACACAGGACCATTTAAGTCTCGTGACATGAACTTAACCTCTAGACTATCAATGGTTAGCATTTCTAATTTCTGTAGCCTTGCGATATTGCACAATCATCACCTAACGCCACTGTTTGGTAACTGCCTCACTCCTAGCATGATTTAGTTCTAATAGTCTTACACTCAAATTTTTACCAACTAAGTAACTACGTAATATGAATACAGTTCATAATTTTTTTGGATCACAGGTTCGTATAAATTAAATAAGTATGATTTCCAGGTAGGTTGTAAAAACGTTTTCAACACTACAGTAAATGCAATAGCATTCAAGAAACAAAATACAATGTATGGATTATAATAACTTGTAACTAGATATTGTTCGCTACATCAGAATTTTAAACATTAAAAATATAGCGTTGAAGAGATATAGTGAACATACATTTGAGAAATTCTGTACCGGAGAGACCATATGTAGGTGGAACTTCGGAAGACCATGAAAGTCTAAAATTATGAACAAAATCCTTAAGTCAATTTTTCTTAGAAAAAATGAATAAAACTTGAACTGAGTAACAATATTCATTGAAACCTCGTTTACTTTAAGGTTACTTTATTCAAAAACTGACATCAACTGGCAATCTAGTTAAGTACCAATAAGCACTGGACAGCTATTTAAAAATAGCCTTGAAATTATCTACGGTTATATATCGGAAACCGTAATCGGGGTAGAAATCAAGACTTTGGAGTCCAGCGATGAGGATGAAACTACTGAGTAATTGATTAACTACACAATGGTCCAAGTTTAGTCAATTTATGATATCATGTGTGCCAGTAAGCTTGATATGATCTTGATGTGAATTCTCAATCCGTTAGATCTACAATATATTTCAGTAATAAGCAAACAGAAAAGATAAATTAGATAGTGTATATTTTCAGCACTATGGGTAACTAGTGAAGTGGAGTGACTTACAACAAAATATGAGTTATATCCGTTCATCATCCAACAGATGTAAATGGGTATTACAGCACTAGGTGATATGGCTTAAAAACAATCATAGTAAAATAGATAGATCAACTCTTTGTCTTCTCCTATATGTAGAGTTTTAAAACTAGTTTATGTTTTCTATTCCGCTAGTTCATTCAGTCGTCTCGAATTATATTCTCAAAGGCTAATCCATTTTAAAATTAATATTACTGCTTGATAATTTCTTCTTACTCTTCCAATGCAGTGTAGTTACTTGGGTTGATGCATATTATACTAGGTTCTACGTTTCTAATGTATGACTGATGATTGAGATGTCAAATGATTTGCTTGATACCAAGTCATTTCAGCCTATATATTAGAAGAATCGATTGTTCATTAATTCACTAATTTACAAAAATGGATACTGGTTAGCAGTGGAATCCAGGACGTATATGTAGTCCTATTTGGGACTCGATAGCTGAATGTACCTGCATCCTACAGTTGATGTTCACTCCGGAACTCGAACCCAGTACGTTTCGCTACAAACGTCATCACATTATCCACTTAGCTAGTGAGTCTGGGTAGCAGCTAGTTTGTGCAATGGGGAGTTTTAATTCATTTTTGTAAATGGGTAACGGGATGGCGTTTGAAGTGAACGGTATTGGGTTAGAGAAGCGGAATGAACATAAACTCTGGGATGCAGGTACATCCGGCTGACGAATCCCGAATAGGACGAAATGCGCGCAGGATGCACGCATGCCAATAAGGGAGTGTTCTATATTACAACGTTAAAGAAAACCCAAATAATGTAAACATAATGATCAATTCAACAAGTACAAACCATGAAATGAACAAACTTAAATTTTACTTATTCTCTTTACCATAAAAATACCATTTTAAAGAACGTATGAATAAACTTATGATATAGTCAAGTATTGTTGTTTAATTTAATGCTAAACAAACTGAACGTTAAAATGAATCAAATAATAATAATAATAGTAAATTACTGTCTAGAAATTCCCTACCTGCAAGCTGCAAGAGCCGGTAAAAATCCCGAAAATAATGAAATGTTTCTTGGTATTATATCAGAATCGTCTTGAGAAGATATTTCATTAGGAAATAATCCATTACCTAATGTATCACACCAAACCATAGTCATCGTATTTTTAGCAGTTGTACTTGTTAAATTTATTTGAATATCAGCTTGCTTTAAAGCGAATGCATGAAATGCTTGCAGTCTATGAACAATTTTTTGTAAAAGCCAACAACAATCTGAATAAGATTTACAACTTTCAGTAGAAAATAAACCATTTCCACATGATGATGACGGTGACAATGATTTATGATTGACATAATTTAAAATTGGTCGAAGTTCGGGATTTAAACAAGCTAAACTCCAAAGTTGAACAATTTCTTCACATAACCAAACAGCAACACATTGAGTCTGTTTTTGACGAACAGATACACTTTCAGGAAAGTGACAAGGATTAGTTTGAACAGTACACCACCAGAACATAACCTATAAGCATGACAACAATCAATTTTTTTAATATTCTGAATAGCTTAGTAAAAATCAATAGTTTGAAATCTATAAAAATTTGTCATAGCCTACTTTGACTACAGTATTTCACACTTCCATGTTAACCCTAGGCGCTAAGTACTGGCATTTCTGTAATCAGAGTTTTGAACCATATTGTTTTATATGACGATCGATGGTGTGATACTAGTCCGCGCAGAAAAAAATTGTAAGGTAGATAGACAGAAGTTTGAAACTCGAAAGATTACACGCTAAGATTCATAGGACATCAAGCAAATATTTTATTTGTATTATATTTCTTAAAAAAGATATGATTTTATAGTTATTTAATGTTTGGCATATTGGGAAAAAAATAAGAAAATAGAATACTGCCCAACACTACAAAACATCACTAATTTATTTTATAATAATAAACTGATAAGGAAATTTATGGATATTAGGTATATGTTCATTCTTCTTCTTCAACGCCTCACATTAACTCGGCACCCAAATATTGTGAAACTATTCGTTCAAATTTACACGAAAGTTCTTATTTATTAATTATTATTCCTGGGAAATATAAAGAACCTGAGAAATGTTTGGAATATTTCTTTTTTTGATTAGTCAGGCCTTTTAATAAACCCCAATAAATTCAATATAATTAAGTTCTTACTTTGATTCGTTAAACTAAGTATAACTATAAAATTGCTTGTATCTATACGAATAAACTCTGATTTCAGTAAATTAAATAAATTGCTCACACGTTTTATTTATTCAAAGATCAAATTTCATTGAAGCATTAAAGTTTAAACGTAGGCTAGAACGACTAAGAACGTAAACATTAGAAGGGTGTATGCATAATAAACTAAACGACACTAAGACAATGATCAAATTCCAGATATTATCATGAAATGTCATATACTATCAAAAGAAACAATTGTTAAAACATGAAGGTAAATAGAAAAAAGAAAGAATAGTTGTATAGATGAGTGTGTATATATGTACTCAACATCTGTTGCATCAACAGTGACTAACATTTACTATCTCAACTAACAAACACATGTCTATGCCATTGATACGAATAATAATCCAAAGTATACATGGTGGAGATTAATTCCTCAGTAGATGGTAGTTAGCAAAGTAAATAATTAAACTAATAAGAAATCATTGTGAATATTAACCAAATGATAATTACGCAACAAAAATCAATTAAATTTTATCTGGGATTTAGTGTTTACGTAACTTTAACTTTCATTATCAATAGGTTTGTGGGGTGAAGTAACACGAACATGAAGTTCTAGACATTGAAAGTAGATCATTGTTTGAGTTCCCTGTGATACAATGACAAAACTGAAGGTTTTAAATTTCCAGGTATAAATAGTTATTTTACAAGAGGCTTTATGTAGGAGGAAAATCAACGAATCAACATTCACCCACGCACAAATACATTTCAGATTTGAAATGCATCGTGATTGTCTAAAATGATGAATATATGCTTTTTTTCTCTTAACCCTTCCCATCTAAATACTTTGGACATTAAGGAGAATATGTTACTTGAGTTTTATAGCAACTTGAATCTATGAACATTATATTTGTAGTATGTATAAAAAAACAGAGTAAACACAAGATTACCTCATTCATATCTAAAATGCATCGTGTAACAATTTCTAAGAGTAAAACACCATTATTATCTTGTCTTTTCATCATATCTCTAATAAATGATAGTAATGCCCAAAGGCCACGCGGTTCGTTGGCACGATAAGAACGAAGTATACAGTGAAAATTCTCTACTTCCGTAGGTGAATTAAAACTTAGTGATCCAATATCACTATATAATACAGGTCGTGGAGCCCAAAATCTACGCAGTGTAACTCGTAATTTTTCTTCCAATACACCACCATCAAAACACCACGCGGCTGCATCGCCCAAAGCTCCACCGACGGTTGGGTCTAGTTAAAAGGAAATTATTATTGATCAATATACGTAAAATAATCTGCAAAATCCAATATAGTTGACATATACACAAATTTTTTCAAATTAACTTTCCAATCAATTAAGATAAAATTCGTGAAAAATTCGTACAACTTAAAAACTGATTCATTTATTAACCATATGTACACTTGACAACAGTAGGACGATAAGTGGTTTCAAACACAATTATACAAATAAGCTACTACTACAACTACTGTGGTGCATGTTACTTATATCAACATAAGTAGTATATACCACCAATCAGAATTGGAATGCCTGGCAGCAGAAGGTTGGAAGATCGAATCGAAGAGAACGGTAACAGAGAGTAATTGTTATGACAATGAAGAAACAATAAAGTTTGAGGCAATTGATGGAGAATTTTCAAATGAAGTATTGAACGTATAGTTTTCACATTTGATAAAAGAACTCAATAATTTTGTATTAAAATATATTGATTGCTCGACCTGTTCCCGTTCATTACACAGTCATTTTAACAACTAATACTTCGTACTTTTCTTATTGAAATTTGTAGCTTTTCCAGCGCTTACATAATCTCTTACCAATGAGCCTGATAAAGACGAAATTACTCAGAAAGCAAGTGATAGTCCATAGATGTTACCCACCACCTCCTCTTTACCACTCACTCACTCATCGATCAGCACAAATTTAAAATCAGCAAAATAAAATATAAATGAATCGGATCAAGTATCTGAGTAGACGAGAGAAAAACAAATGTAAGATAATAAGGTGTTTACGATTTAAAAGGTGAAGAATAGGTGTATGAGTCACTTAATCTAATGTTAACCAACCATAATGATGTATCAAACTATTGATTTCTAACATATCGAGAGCCATAATCAAGAAATGTACACATTCCAGGGCATTCCAGACCAACAGCCGATTTATGTATGAATTACTATAATATTCTGATCGGAGAACACTGAAACTATTTTCCACTTGTTCTAGTCAGATTCATAATACCTTATACTACACAAACGGTGTTCTGAGACGATGACCCTCAATCCTTCTACATATGTAACTCGTTGATTTTACTACTCATGGATAGCCAGATCTTTCAACCTAATGAACTACTGCTCTTGAAGCTACCACACTTGAAATCAACTTATACATCAAATTTTTTCGGCAAACCCAAGCTGTTGTATAGGTATCAAACAGCTATAGTAAAAGTCGATCAAATATACAGAAGTAGTATACAGTGGTGTCACTGTGCAGTGTTACGATCTGATTCGTAGTGCTGATTGGACTCTATCGATCAATTTACAATGTGAAGATTGTTCTAAGAGACTAAATATCACGATGCGTTATCATTCTTTGTATTATATAGTTAATCTACGGGTATTTGGTCAAAATCAAGGACTAAGTATAGGTTTTCATTTAGTGATCAATTAATGTAACTGTTATTTTTTATTTATAAATAAATACATTACCATAAAATTCTCAAAAATGATACATACCAGGTGCTCCAGCAGAATTTTTGATAGGATTATTTGTAGCAGCCAGTAACTGATCTAGAATAAGCTGTGCAGCTGGTAAGATCTACGGAGGGGAAAAAAGAAGGATAAAATAAAAACGGATCAAAAGATAATCAATCATGCAGTGAACTAGTGGATCCATGTATTATTGCGAAACGAATAAATAAATAAAGCATCTGTAATTACAAAAAAACAATGAAGTTGAGAGAAAATAAATGTGCTATTAATTAAAAGCAGCTCTGTCATAACGAGCGATGACTTTTGCAATCAAAACATCATAAAATCAAAGAAATAACGTATATGCACACACCGTAAGCAAAGTAAAGTATTGTGGTAATAATGCTGTCGTAATTCGAAATACTATCGGCTTTATTTAGTCTATTAAAAAAACTAACCGACTGGATGCCTGTGCAACTAACAGAATTCAGACATAATAGTGACTTAATTCGAGTACTCAACTTCTAACTATTGAGTATTAGATTAGAACCAGGCTTCATTTATATCGATTCGGACAGTGGGGAAGTATTACCAACCCTAAAACAAAAATTGAAATATACTAACTAAACGACTTAGAACGAAGAATCAACCAGCTACCAACGGAATACTGCACATGATAAACATAAAAATCACGGGAACTAACGCAAATGTGCATTAATGCAAGCTATCACACTTCATATCAATATAGTAAGTGAATAAAGAAAAGCAAAAGAATGAAAATAATGATAGCAACAGAGAAGCCAATGAAATCAAAGGAAAAGTATGCAATAATACTAAGACTCAAGACTTGAAGAAAGATAAGGCCATATCACCTGATCTTCAACGATAAAATACGGTAATCTTGCTGACCTCAAAACATCCAGAAGCTTTATGAGATGTCACATCTTGAAACGGACACTATTAACCTTCTTCTAACCCACTTATACATTGGCCATCTGACGCACAGAAATAAACAATGACTGAAAACATAGTACAATTCCCGGCCACTTCAATCAAGGATTTATGATCTCAGTGACGAATTTATCGCTTTTATTCGACACATTTTCTACCTAACACCCGGGTTGTTTAACTCGACATTTTCCTTCATCATACACACTAGTTTTGAGGACACCTATGACAAATGCTAGCAACCTAAAAATGCCACGTCAGTCAGAAAGTAATACGGAGTTGAGTGTTTAACATTATGCTCAGCCTCTGAATGACAGGGATATATATCACCTGTCCCAAAGGTGTCGTGAACTGGTACAAGCTAAGAAATTGGCACTAGTTGTCCCACGATTTCATCGACTGCTAAACAGTTATGATTGATGACAGACGAGCTCAACTACTATAATCCCTATCATCAAAATAATAATTAAAAACATAATCCAGTTTTAAAGCAGCATTTGATATTTGGAAGGAGAGGAACGTATCTCAAGCGTACTTGAATACCCACAAAGTATCTGGAATACTTAGCGTTTTATCATTGGCTTAGTATTTATATATATGAAATAATAAAGAGAAAAATGTAACAAGTGTTTTTCTTTACCTTTCAAAATTCAGTGATATACTTTAACAAATCTTAAACTCTTAATAAAAACAAAACATAAAAACTCTTTAACCATTCGATCAAATTGATTGAGACAAACAGAATAAAGCAAAGTAGCCAGTACATTGTGAGTAAAAAACTGTTTTTTGTAAACTGTCTAATTATTTGATCTAAACAACTTAGTTTATAAAGCAAAGTTACAAACTTACCTTTCTAGGGCCTACGTGACAAATTAAATTCTGAGCAAATTTTTGTAAATCTTCCCTACTCAATTTTGACAGAGACTCTGATATAGGAGCACGTAATAAAACTTTATCAGGTTGTCGAATACGCATTAAACATGTGGCAACAACATGTGAACACCATGTTCCTGTAGGATTTTGCCCATTTATCGGCATTAAATCATTACGTATGTTATTTTGATTTACAATATGTTGATTAAACAACCAAGAACGACGACTGTTGGGAGATGTTTGATTACATGTATTTTTTGATAAACAATTACTATTTGGAAAATAATTATTAAGTTGACTAGATATTTGGCGTGAGTTAATATGAGAATTTGTAAAAATTGATCTATTTCTAGCACCGAATTGCCACAGAGTTCCAGAATTTGGTTCTGTTGCAGTCATTGGTTGATAGGCAAAAGAATTTGATTTGATAGAATTACTAACGTTTTCTGTGGAGTCTAAATTTATCATATTATTATCTCCAAAATTTGAAGGTGATGGAACAGCTGTACATCTTTCCTCTAAACCGAAAGTACACGTGCATGAGCATGAAGTTATTCTCTGTCGATCGAATGTCAATGAAACTCGATGAGCAGGATAATCAGGCTCAATATTAATTCCGCGTTTTCGTAATCTATTATTGTTACTATTATTATTAGTGTTATTGACAGTATTTTCAGTTGCAGCCCCAACATTTTCAATATTCGACTGTCCACGATGTGTATCATTTGGATTAGGATTGATAACATATGGAATGAAATGACCAATGGAACTAGGATTATTATTATTATTATTATTATTATTATTATTATTATTATTATTATTATTTGTACCATTCTCATCATTATTCGCTGGAGGTACAAAAGCAGGTGCAATATGAAGACTTGTCAATACAGTTGCGCTCAGATGAAATCCTGATCAGAACAAACCAAAAAAATGGAATAAAAATATTAAAATTGAACAAACAAAATTTCCCACACATTAAACAACTGGCATGTGTAACTTTGTCAAAATAAAATCACTTAAACAAAATGAAAAATAACTTGAACAAAAAAGGATAACAATAATTGTAGAATACGAATAATTCATTGTATTTGATTTCTTTCTCTTTAGCTACATACAGCTAATATGTTCAACTATTTCCAATAAAGAACATAATGTTAGAAAATGGATTATTAATCGATAACAAATAAGTTGCGTGCAGTGAGAAAATGTTAAAAATTGTTTTAATAGAGGTTTTCTATGGTTTTGTTATAATTCTCTCTTACGGTTATAACCCAGCAATTCCTATTGCTTAGTATTCTCGGACACCAATTCACTCGACAAGTCCCCAAAGCAGAACACAGTTGAACAGGAAAGAGATTATATTCCAAATAACAAGGTTAGATGGAAGTAAGAAGCACAATAGGAAAAACGCTAGTATATTTATAGTTTTTACATGAAAATATTTCTAGAGTATTCCCCAAGTATCGACTAGCGCTGATTGGACAAGAATTAGCTAATCAGCGTGCGCCAAAGCAATAGTGCATTGAGCATGCTTCAATCCAATCTATGTCCCGCTAACAGGTTTCTTAAGGTTCAAGTATATTGAGATTACTTTATTGCATAATAATAGAAATCTAGAAAAAAGGAGAGGACGTGTAAGCTTAACTCACAATATTATGACTAAAATTAGTTAAGGAAAGGGGTCTTATTTCTATTTATTCATTTAAAAACATAAACTTTGGTATAAGGATGCAACAAATATATATACGTCACACTTCGTCATTCGATTTGTGTGAGGGCTGGAATGCTGCCAGGGCGCCCAAACCGAAAGGGGTCAAAATGTTATCAGGGCAAGTGAAAGTCGACTAATCACTTTGAATACAAGTTAGATTTAGGCGACAAAAAACAATATCTCAAATCAATTATAAACATATGTAGGACCAATAAGAAATAAGATATCCAAACCAAGCTAATAATCTTTATCTCCAAAAACTATCATATTTACATACCGATTTGAACACACTCTTTAACAGCTTTATCAGCCCACAATGCTTCACCTTGATCAAATTCGTATGAACCCCCACTGCTAAGACAGGAATACAACCATATATCATCTTCATCAGTTGGAAAGCTATGAAAGGCTATAAGTCTCTGCAATTCTTCTGGCACAGTAACTGGACTGGATTCAACAACCTCAAATGGGAAGTGTAGAGCGATTGCTTTGGCTGTTAAAACGAGTAATGATTCCGGTGAGTTGAAATGTTTACCTGAATCAAAAAGAAACAATACATTTGGTGGGTGGAAACGAAAAAGTTGACACGATGTGGAAA
This sequence comes from Schistosoma spindalis, assembly GCA_946903255.1. Lineage (NCBI taxonomy): Eukaryota > Metazoa > Platyhelminthes > Trematoda > Strigeidida > Schistosomatidae > Schistosoma > Schistosoma spindalis. The sequence goes on along the minus strand of OX336416.1, from coordinate 68,002,290 downwards.
AAAAACATCTCAAACAGTTAAATACAATGCGTAAACTACCTACGTTTCATCACATAAAACTAAATCAAAATAGGGAACGTTGGGTAAAAATTGCTTGGTGATGAATAGATTTTTACAATTCATCGTTGGACGGAAGGATAATTTAAAAGCGAACTTTCGGATGAAGATTTCACGTATATCAGTGTCAAATCCAAAAAATCTACCTAGAACCTAATAATGGAAATATTATTCAGTAAAACAGATCTTTTTTATTTAACCATGTTCATTAAGAGAAACCACAACCGAGTTGACGTTCGCCCCAGCACTCAAACCCAGTACCATTCACTTCAGACGCTATCACGTTAACCACCCAACTGATCAGTTGTAGTCCTAAACGTCAGTGGGGATATTCAAATAGCCAATACTAGATGAGTCAGCAATGTCGGTTTTGATCACTTTCACAATTGTTTTTGAGGCCATATTATTCTTCCCTCCAAGCCTTTGTTTTCCCGTATTTTCTCAATCTCATACACCAGTTGCTGCTTAATATCCTCTGTTGGTCTGCAAAGTTTTTCATCTTTATCTTTATTGGTTATTAAGGATATTGCCATATGTAAACTACCTTAAACCCAAAACCCGTGATTAAAAAAGGTAATACTTTGATGTGTATGCTTCATATGATTAACAAAGAGATATCACTGGGTTTGAACAGAGAGGAGAGGGATCCCAGTCCATGAATCTATTTATATGAGCAATAACAGTTTCAAGTACTAATAAACCACTAAGGAATTCTTCATGTATTTCTGCCATTCTTCTGTTTCGGACAGTGGTGTTAGCAAACGCGCAAAGTTAAAACTGACCTAACTAAAGCTACACAGACTCATGAAATCAGCAACAGTTAATATTAACAAAGGAGAAATCTGTATACTGAAAACTTGGTTATCAATCGTTGATAATATAGTGTATGATAAATCATAGTGACACAAAAATATTTGAATATTCGCGTCTCTTGAGGTTAATTCCAACTGAAGCAGTTACAAATTTACATTTTGCATGATTTAACTTATGCTGTAGAAACGTATCGTAATCTATGGTAGTTCTTCTTAGCATGAACAGCTATTTAACGAAATCCTGTCTTTATTCAAATTGTTTTTACGCAAATATAAGCGAGAGACAATTTTCATAATCTTTGAAATTAAGATGTGCAGTAAATCAGGAATATCTAAATACAGTCAGTCAGTCAGCTGCAACATAGGACCAGGCACATACACACATCGGTCCAAGTTGCCATACCGCATTAGCACAACAAGATGAACACCGGATTCATAGAAGTAGTTAATTCAGTGGTGGTAATATATAAAAGAAAGAGTGTGTATAAGGAGATAGTACAGGAAGATAGAATTAGTTCGTAGAAAGAAAGATTTGAAGTGATTTTAATCTCTTAGTTTAAAGGAAGACAGAGAGTGAATACACTGACGCCATTGTGATCGATTCTGAGCCATGTCACCAAGAGTCTCCAACCATTGGTTACGATAGTCACGCGGACCCCAACCAGGTAGTCTGCATCTACCAACATGGCTCAGACCAGAAGTTAGTGACTTCAAGAACTGATGCCACGTTTTGGTTTGGCCGCCCCTAACTTTCTTCCAGTCATCCCTAACACCGGTTACCATTGCGCGTCGCGGTAATCGGTGTTCAGGCATACGCAGCACGTGGCCCAACGATCTCAGTCGATGAAGGTTCATAACCTCATCAACTGATTTACCATCATTTCCTAATACCCTGCGTCTAACCTCACTATTACTTACCAGGTGATCCCAGCAGATACCCGCAATATTTCTAAGGCATCTGTGGTCAAATACTAGTAACTTACGAATATTTTCTACTCTTAAAGGCCAAGTTTCGCAGCCGTATAGTAGAACGGAACGAACTGCCGCGCAGTATACTCGTCCCTTAATTGATAGACGGATATCTCGCCTACGCCATAGATGACGTAAGTTGACAAAGGCCAAACGAGCTTTTCGAATCCGTGCTGAGATTTCGTCAGACACCAACCCATTAGGGCTGATCAGACTTCCAAGATAAGTGAAGTTGTCAACGCGTTCGACTACTTCACCCCCTATCCTTAGTTCAGGTGTTGACGCAGACCAGTCCTGAAGCAACCACTTGCATTTAGAGGGAGAGAAGCGCATCCCAAACATTCTGGCATTGTTGCTCAGTGCTACCAAAAGACTCTGCATTTCATCAGCATCTTCACAAAACAGGACTATGTCATCTGCGTATTCTAAGTCAATAAGTGGACCTCCTGGTAGGAGATCAATACCTGAGAATTCAGTCGATGAGAGCGTTATTTCCATCAGTAGATCTATGATGAAGTTGAACAAAAATGGAGAAAGCAGATGACAGTTCGCCATAAGCTCTGACTCGACTAGTAGTGTTCGAGTAAAGAGCTTTCACAAGGTTTATGTACTTCTGAGGTACGCCTTTCAATGACAGACACTGCCACAGAACTTCTCGGTCAACAGAGTCAAACGCTGCTTTTAAATCAAGGAAGACCACTATTGTCGGACGCCGATAAGTATGCCTGTGTTCTAGAACCTGACGAATGGTGAATATGTGGTCGATGCAGCCACGACCAGGTCTGAAGCCAGCCTGATTTTCACGTGTTTGCAGCTCACGAGTCTTAGTTAGGCGTCCGAAAATTATCGAAGCTAGTATTTTAGATATTATATTAGTTAAACTAATCCCTCTGTGGTTGTCACAGGATGATTTTGACCCTTTCTTAAATATTGGGACGATAAGTGATTGTGTCCAGTTAGATGGGATAACGTCTAACTCCCAGATTTTAGCTAAAATATTAGTCAACCTAATCGCTAAAACTAGATCACCATCCTTAAAGACCTCTGGAGCCAATCCATCTGGACCAGCTGCTCTTCCTCGTTTCAGATTAGCTATAGCCTTTTGAACTTCAGCTCGAGTTGGAGGACCTATTTCAATGTTTCATTCATACTGTTTGGGAATAGAGGGTAGTTGTAGAGTAGCTGAAGGCCAACTGAACTGCTCCTTAAAATGTTCCGCCCATCGTTCTAAGTGTCTGGACTGGGAGCAGATGAGAGTGTCGTCTTTTTCCGAAATAGTCTGACTTACACTTGATTTATTAACTCCAGTTTCTTTTATTAGTCTGTAGAGTTGTCTTGTGTTCCCTATAGCCGCCGCCTTTTCCATCTCTTTTGCTTTCGTTTCCCACCACTGCTCACGATCGTTCCTTAGACTTTTGCTTAACCTATATCTGATTTCTTTACGCTCTTCATCGTGTTCAGAACCTGATGGGATGAGTTTACGAGAATCCATCAGTGCAATAGACCTTGAAGAAATCCATTGGTTCTTTGTAACCCTTTGGTTTAAATCACTAGTAGATGTCACTGCTGTTTCCACAGCTGCTTGTATGTCTTTCCAATCAACATCGGGGTCAGCCTCGTTTTCAGAACTACCTAAGTGTGACCTCAGTTGTTCCTGGAACCTACTTTTGGTTTTCTCATTACTCAATTCGGTTCTAATGAGTCTTTTTTGTGTGGCTTTTTTGCGTCCAGTGAGGCGCAAGCAGATGCGTGCTCGTATTAGGGCATGGTCGGAGTCCAAGCAGGTACTCCAGAATGAGCGACAATCTTCTATCGACCCTCTCAACGAAGACTGATGGCAATATGTTCTATTTGAGTCCATCGTTGGTTTGGTGCACGGGGTCGCCATGTTAGACGATGTCTCTCCTTATGCTTAAAATTTGTGTTTGCTAAAAAATAAACGATCGTCTGAGCACAGTTGCAGCAGACGATCACCATTATCTGTTCGCTGTGCCGGAATACTAAAATACCCACCTAAATGTCTTTCTGTTTCGTTTAAGCTACCTACCTGGGCATTAAAGTCACCTGCTACAAGTACTATGTCTGAACGTTTAGCTTTCTGAAGAAGTTCAGAGAGTTTTCTGTAAAACTCATCTTTCACTTCATCCGAACTGCAGTCAGTGGGAGCGTAGGCAGAAACGACAAAAAGGCAACGACGTGTGTCCCTATCCTTTCGAGTTCTTACGGAGCCGTTTAGCCGAACAGCGCATAGACGACTATTAACGGGGATCCACTCTAATAGCGCTTGTTGTTTACGAAAATGAGAGGACGAAAAGCGAATGTCCGGCGCTATAACCGGATCCCAAATCAATGGTGCACATGGGCTCCAGTATCCTGAGGGAACAAATGGCGTATGAACCAATCGTTGGTCACCGGCTTCCATGGGACTGCATCTCCTCACGATGCTCCACTGCCTTGTGGATCAGATCTTCAGGTCAAAGGCTCGGGGTGTGGCCCCCTAAGAAAACCACCTGCTTCGGTTTGGGCACCCGAGCAGCATCACAGCCCTCACACATATCAAATGAGATCTGTGTGGCGCATATGTATTTGGTGCCTTCTTGTACCGATATCTATGTGTTAAAATAAATAAATAATAAAATAAAACGAGATTCTAAGGTTTTAGCCAAGGAAGCCTGCTGACCGATTTGGCATAGTGTGCGTACGTTCAAGGCTCCAATGTGTAGTTTGGAGCGGGGTTTCAGTAGACCTGGGACAGTGTTTTGCGCACTAGAATCGTTGGCTGTGGTGACACTTGAGGAAGCTAAAAGAGGGAGTTTAGATTTGAAAGTCGATGTAAGATGAATAATAGGAATTGAAGAGGTAGGTTGATTATGAATACAGTGGTCTTGAGTGCTGTTAGAGGTATGAGAGCGGTTATCACTTCCCGGTTGCCCACACCGTGGAAGGGTTCTGCTGGAGGTACCTGAAAAGGAAATTGGATTAGAGGTGGTCATAGTGACCTGAGAGCGTGACCGCAGTGCCCAAGGGACAGCTGCTTGAGGTCGGTCACACACGACCTTTTTATGAGTAATTTTTGTGTTAGCTCCGTACTTGTTGAGACCTTACCGCCGGAGACGGATATCCGTGGGATAAGGCGAGGTGTGTGTTTTTAGGGTCGACCTTTTCTAACCCCTCCCCTCCTTTTGGGAAGGCAGCATCGCTGTTATGCTGGTTGTCTGAAGGAAACACCTTACTGCTGTCACACCTCTGTACAGTCAGCAGTACGACTTCGGACCTTGGTTTTGTTGCTTTTAGCCTTACCGCTCTTCAACCGACCTGTCTGGCATGGTAGGACCTTGAGGAACGGTTGTTCCAGCCAGTATAGCTCAGTTGCTTCATCACGATAGGCAAGCCCGACCACCACGTCAAGGTAGCAACAACGGTCAGGATATCTAAATACAGAGAGTAGAAAATCGCATCCACACTGGATTTTATTATTTATTTATTTATTTGAACACATAAATATTGGTACAAGAGGGCACCATATTGGAAGGAAGTGAGGTGGCTGAAGATGACGATTGAAATGACCTGGGGTCAATCTCCCTCAAGCCTTACCGTTAAACTTTAACTGCCCTGTAACTGTTCAACGAGAAAGTAGTAAGTAGTGCATGAGCATCCACGAACGGTTAACCAGTGATAAACTTGAATCTTACGAAATAAACAAAACGCTATTATTTAAACAAGATATTAACTACACTATCTGAAATATTTACCAGTGTTAAAAATACAAGAAACTTCAACTTCCCAATAAGAAGACCTAGTTATCATTTCGACTTACGATTTAAATCTTCTTCCTTATTATAAGCTCCTTTCTTTAAGGATCTGAACGTGAAATCCAAATCAAACTCGCTACTAGGCGAATAAATAGAGAAGTCCATGTCACTGTCTGCATCATTAACGGTTCGCGGAGACGAATACGAGCTCATAATTGACTTGGATAGTATTAGAGGTTAAAACTGGTTAAAAACTCGTTAATACGCGACAGGACCAGATCCAGACAGGCGGATATGTAAAATCCAAACCTAAAAATCAAGAGACCAATCAGAGCAATTCTGCGAACTTTACTGGTCTATCTATCAAAGAACAACAGCTCCTTAATCCAAGACTGAAACTGACAAAAGTAAGAAACTTGAATGGCAACACTGGTGAAAAAAGTATTTGGTTACGTCAACACAGGGTGTTTTAATAAAATGCATCACTGTGGAAAGCAAGTGTTCAATCACTGTGATAATCTCATAGTTTCACAATTTACGAAATATTTTATAAAGTGGAAAGGATGTGTAGAGATGTTTATAAACTTTTGTATCTTTTAAACTTGGTCTTCAGAAAGAAGTTTAAAATGAAACGAGAGCAAACAATAGAATGGGTGTACCCCAAATACTATATCCAATCAGTAGAATAATGGAGTCTAGAAATATCTAACTAACCACCAACTCTTATTACTTACAAAAATAAATCAAACTAATCAAAGCACCCATTATTTCTTAAGTGACTCGAAATGGGATCTGCCCAAAGACATCTTACCAACCACAGGCGGTAATCCGATGGTGAGGATGGCTTTTTTCTGCTCTAACATTGTACCAGTTCCCCGTTATCCCTCATATGAGAATTTCATATCATGATCTTTTGAATTGGCGACAGTTCTATTTGGGTCTTTGGATAAAATGACTTTAGAATCAACTTCACGAATACGTGTTCCACCATCCGGAATTCCACTCTCTGAGTGCTTTGCTATTGACTTCTAGTCTTTGCACATTTTTCAGTTGTGTTTAGCTCTTCCGGTAGTTGCGCTTATGAGCAAAATACTCTCTATTATCAGTATCCGAATCTCCAGTACCACTACGGTCAACTTTCTTTTTCACTAACTCAAGAAGCGCAATCGACTACTGGATCAGTGACGTCCCACTCGAACAGCGAAGCCAACGACAGTAAAGCTTTTAACATTACTTATATGTAGTGAGTGTAAAACGGAAAGACTCTTGCATAACTATTTGTTTACTTTATTGATTTATCTAAACATAAAAATTGGTATAAGAAGGCATCAAATATGTATGCGTTACGCTTCGTCATTTAATTTGTGTGAGGGCTGGAATACTGCTCGGCCACCTAAGCCGAAGCAGGCATAACTACTTACTAAACCCATCATATTGCATCTCTTTCTTAACAGGGAAGAAAGAATCTACACTGATAAGTACAGCCGACCATTGCAGACAAGACTTACATATAAATTTAATCATTACATAAAGAATTAGAACCAGGTAGTAAAATTATACAATCTAGTAAGCGCATACGAAGGACGACAAAAATACACAACCTAGCATGTATAAAGAACAGACAAATACGGCAAACCACAGAAACGAGTTTGATTTTAAAAACATGAACTTTAACTGAAACAATTTAAGTGAAAGTTGACCAAATATGGTTTTGATGCCGTAAACGCGCAAAAGTAAGGTTAGTTAACGACATATCTAATGACCAAGCCCTTTCTGAAATACTTGATTCTATTATCCAATCCTTCCCTTCAATCTAGGGATGGAAATGGGAAATTAAGTTCAGAAACCGAAACAGAATCATACGCATATAGGGTTATGCTTCTTGTACCGAATAGTAAACTATTCGAATTCTGAAATGGAAGACGTAGTATTAGCATCCCCTACTGTTATATCCAAGATCAGACTAGACCTTCCTAACATTATGAATACCGAAGACTAACACATCGCTTGAGATCCTATCCTTACTTCTAAAGACAGGATGAATAGAGCCAGCTGTCGATGAGTCCATATATAACTTTCACTCCAATGTTTGATCAAAAATTAGGGGTCGACCCCTAGACTTGTTAACACCATTGGAGAACAATCAGTCGACCATATAAGTAATATGTTTAATTAATCCTTATTGATTCAAAATCGACTCCGAATAAGCTAAACACTATTGAGAACCAAACTAGTTGATTTTAAAGCACAAAACACAATATGTTTGGGAGAAGCAAGTCACCAGAAACTAAATAAGCTTGACAAACTTCATGCCTAAGCTAAATAGAGGTTAAATTATTCCTCCATCGCAAAAACAAAGAACAGCAACTACGCGAACCAGCATACAGAATAAAAATGAAACTGAGCAAACAAACTATCCGCTAACAAACCTGTGACCTTGGTTGCTTTAATGCTCATGTATCAGAAGCAAGCTGAATACATAGAAGTAAACAAGTGAAGAGGAACATCAGAACCGACAAACGTAAATGTGTGGAAAATCTATCAATGACGGCGGAAAAGCCTGCAAGAGGAAGAAACATAAAGGAATTGTATGATGCAACAAAGAAGCTCGCTGGAAATTATCGTGCAGCGGTAAATAAATCCCCAAAATAAATAACTCTGTAAGTTTTCGACATTGGATGCTGACCGCATTGGCTTCGATGGACTCATCTAGCTGAAGGCTCTTGGTCATGCATCCGCACCAGATCACGAGTGGGAATGCCGTGCTCAACATCTACTGCAATCGCTAGCCAGATTAGGTCAGACGATCCTCGATATATTGACAACCTATCAAATATATCTTCGAACCTCCTAGTTTCTGTCTTTTGATTTCACTTGGTGGGTACGGTTCATATCAGGTGTTACTGGTTAAAGCGTTGTCAAACTCCGAATACCTGTGGCATCTTCAATCGTAAACCAAAACGACCAATAAAAGAAAGGAAATCAAAGTAATCACTAACATTAAAGAACAGTGAAACATGTGAATAGAGCGCTTCAAGGAGCTCTTGAATTGGTCAGCCACACCCAACATCGAAGCAGTACCCACGTACCTCACAATCGATGTTGGCCCACCAACGATTGAAGAGATCAGTATGGCCATCCGACAAATCAGGGGCGGCAAAGCAGCGGAACCAGACAACATTCCAGAAGAAGCACTGAAAGCAGATGTAGCAGTAGCTGCAAGGATAATCCACATTCTCTTCAGCAAGATTTGGGATGAAAAATAAGTATCAACAGACTATAAAGAAAGACACCTGATCAAGATACCAAAGAAAGGCGATCTCAGCAAATGTGAGAACTACAGAGGCGTTGCTCTCCCCTCAACACCAGGTAAACTCTCCAACAATGTGTTATTAGATAGAATGAAGGAGACCGTATAAGCCCAACTTCGAGACTAACAGGCTGGATTCTGTAAGGATCGATCGTGTACAGACCAAATCGCAACACTACGGATCATTGTGGCACAATCAATTGAATGAAATTCATCACTCAACATCAACTTCATTGACTATGAGGAAGCACTTGATAGCGTGGACAGGACAAAACTATGGAGGCTTCTCCGACACTTTGGCGTGCCTGAGAAGATAGTCAACATCATACGGAATTCCTATGATAGACCAAACTGCAAAATCGTGCATTGAGGACAGCTGACAGACTCATTCGAAGTAAAGACTGGTGCCAGTCAAGGTTGCTTACCCTCACTCTTCTTCTTTCTCTTGATGATCAAGGGGGAAAAGCAGGATTCTCCGATACAACACAACGTGCATCAATCAAATCACACTTGACGGCGAAACTTTAGAGGATGTAAAGACCTGTACATACCTGGACAGCAACATTGATGAGCACGGTGGATCTGATGAAGATGCGAAGGCACGGATCGGCGAAACAAGAGCAGCATATATGCAACTGAAAAGCATCTGGAGTTCAAACCAACTGTCAACCAACACCGAAGTCAGAATCTTCAATACAAATGCCAAGGCAGCTCTGCTATACGGGGTGGAAACTTGAAGAACTACGAAAGCCATCATCCAGAAGATACAAGCGTTTAATAACAGTCGTCTACGCAAAATACTTCGGACCCGCTGACCAGACACTATCAGCAACAACCCACTGTGGAAGAGAACAGACCAGATCCCAGTGGAGGAGGAAATCAAGAAGAAACGCTGGAAGTGGATGGGATGAACGTGTCACAAGGCAAGCCATCGCTTGGAATCCTCGAAACCGAAGAAGAAGAAGACCAAAGAACACATTACACCGAGAAATGGAAACCGACATGAGAATAATGAACAAAAATTGGATAGAAGTAGAAAGAAAGGTCAAGGACAGTGTGTTGGAGAATGCTGGTCGGCGGCCTATAATCCATCGTGAGCAACAGGCGGAAGTAAGTAAAGTAGTCATAAGCAAGTGACTAAAAATTTCTTTAGATCTACGTACTTCAACAAAGAGTAGAATACAAGCAAATATGATCCTCAGTTATTTCAAAAATACAAACATTCTTAACAGGGTTAAGGTTCAGATGATGTGAGAGGAGTGTGAAAATTTTCTCCCGCGAAATCTTTCTTTGTAGATATTAGGACAGCCTGTTTTCCAAGCTTAAGATTCTGAAGATGTACTCGAACGATTTATACTTGTTATTTATTGTTTTGGAATTATTTGGTCTGTAATTTCAACTACTCCCTACAACCTAGATTTTCCCATAGATTTGTTCGAAAGATCCTGTTTATTCTACCTGCTTTAGTGTTAAGGATGCATTCATCAAGTATTCCTCGATAGGATATACAACCTTATACACCAGTGTAAAATTACTATATGTTCCAGGTTGTACAGTTCCGATAACTTTGTGCTGACCAGTAGGAAGTCTGAAACCAGCAAAGGGGGTAAGTTAATCGGTTTAACTGTGTTTTTATATACAATCCACTATTCATCTATGTCGATGCAGTTGTCTTGATCCGGCAATAATATTGTTTATATGTTCGTCTTTACGCCGTACTCAGTACTAGGCTATTTTCTACATAGTGTTCGTATGATCGGTAGTTGTGTTATGGAAATTGTGAATAATTTAAAACACCCACACTGAGCTCCTGACATGAGTATTGGCCTTCTCCTTTCAGGAGTTTACGAAAGACCATCAGACTCAATATAAAATTCTCAAGAATGATGATGAGCAGGAAAATCACCGAATGCCCCAAAAACGTAGACATATGAGATGTGTCATTACCCCTAAGAGAATTACTGATTTACAAAAAACGTATTTATGATAATTAGAAGTAATTGAATTATAGTATGAACTAATAATCCCAGGGATAACGCAATTGAATCAAGAAGTACTACACAAGCACTAACGAATGTACTGTATTTAGAATTCGAAATCAAACATTCAACAAGTACAAAGGAGTCATTAGTTCATTCAAACACCACATCCGCCACAGCTTAAATTAGAGTCTAAGTGTCTGTAATCAATTGTACGTCTTCTCCTCAAGTTCATGCTGTGTCTGTCCGACAATGTATTGGATAAAGACTCTGTATTATCTAGAATGCACTCATTAGTATTAGAATTAACAACTGAAATCGGAACAGACTCACCTGGTTCCTGGAATTGTATTTGATCAACATGTCGATTATGTGTACTTAAGTCATTGATATCTAGAAGTCGCACCATAGATTTCCCGACATTCTTCAGAACAATCCCTGTGGATGGTTGAAGATTATTGCCACGATAATATGTAACTTCTGCAGACTCCAAACATCTCATATTCGACCGAAGAATTCTTCCTTTTAATAGTTTTGATGGAGTCTCTTTCGTCACCGAATGTCTGGCATTTCTATATTGCAGTAGAAAGGTATCTACTCCCCTCTCCAGCTCATTAAATGTTGAGGCAGCAATAGAATCAATGGCAGTTTTTAACATCCTGACAAAATTTTCTGCCTGACCATTGGAACAAGGATGTCTGGGAGCAGTAAACAGATGTTTGCACCCTATACCATTTAACCAGGTAGTGACTGCATCTGCAGCAAAATGAGAGCCGTTATCAGTTACTAACACCATTGGAACCCCTTCTCGACTAAACACCTTTCTTAATGCTTGAATTGTGAAGTCAGAATTTGGTGAAGTTGTGAAGAAAACTTCAGGCCACTTTGAAAAAGAATCAATAACTACAAGCGCATAGTATTTGCCAAGAAACGGACCACAATAGTCTGCATGAATTCTCTGCCAGGCCTCAGACGATACTGGCCATGGAGTCCACTTCGAATGCTGATTTTTCAGCTTATGACACTTTTCACAATTGTTTGCTGTACGACAAATATCTGCATTTATCTCTGGCCACCAACATGTGAGCCTCGCCAATGACTTCATTTTTTCAACACCTAAATGTCCACTATGAAGATCTTCTAGGACAGATTTACGCAATGAAGGAGGAATAACAACACGATCATTTAAACACAAAATACCATCAGGAGTAGTAGATAGCTCATCCCGCTTTGAAAAATAGATAGGAAATCTACGTTTCAAATTAGCATTCCAACCTTTCCGTATAGCATTAATTATACATCCAAAGTATTTACGAGTTTCTATAATGAGATCTGGACGTTTCACTGGTAAAGGTTGCACTAACAAACAGTCTGAAGTATTTACAGGTTTATCTTGTAATGACTGTCGAGAAATGTAGTCAACATGTTGAATTTGTTTGGCACTCCTATGCTGAACGGTATAGTCATAGGCACTCAAAGCAATACTCCATAGTTGAACCATGGCAGCTGAGGAACGTGCTAAGGATTTTCCAGGATGATGAATAAACTTTAAAGCCTCATGATCAGTAACAATAGTGAATTTCCTTCCGAATAAATATTTACGAAGTCTTTTAACAGCCCAAAACACAGCTAATGCTTCTCGCTGAGTCTGTGAATAACCTTGTTCAGTAACAGTAAGTTTGCGTGAAACACAAATAACTGGTCTACCCTCCTGTTCCAAAACTGCGCCAATACCCACAGGTGATGCATCAGTGATAAGTACAGACTGTACACTAGGGGAGTAAGTTCGAAGAACAGCATCACTTTGAAGAAACTTTAGTAGACTACATAAGCATGACTCTTGTTCCTCACCCCATTTAAATGTATTGGATGTCAAAATATTAAATAAACAATTTGCACGACAAGAAAAATTAGGAATAAAACGGGAATAGTATTGAAGAGCACCCACTAGTGAACGTAGTTCCGTAAGGTTTTTTGGAGACGGTGCATTTGTCAGTGGAGCTAGTCGTTTCATATCTGATCTAAAACCATTACCATCAACTAGGTATCCAAGACATTCGAAATTAGATACACAAAATAAACACTTATTTGGATTCACTGTAATATTCTTCTCAATTAAACGACGCAATAAAGCAATAAGTCTCTGGTTATGAACTACCTTATCAGAACCATGGACAATGAGATCATCTTGATAAACTTCAACGCCCTCAAGATCACTAACTACATTATTCATGACTTCCTGAAATATAGCTGGAGAACAACTTAGACCAAATGGAAGGAAATTGTATTTAAACAGACCAAAAGGAGTATTAATTGTTCCTCAAAAGAGATGAAGATTGATCTAAAGGGATTTGGAGATAAGCATCTTTTAGGTCAACTTTCGAGAACACTTTAGAACCATGAAGTCGATTTAGAATATCTTCAGCCTCTATCGTTGTGCACGTTTGCTTCAACAAATGGGAGTTCAATGTTAATCTATAGTCACCACATATTTCAGGGGTCTCGCCGTCCGACTTCAGTGGAGTAACAATGGGAGTACCCCATGCTGAAGACTGAATCGGTTGAATTATGATTTTCACATACAAATTGTTCAATGTCTTATGCGCTGCTTCTCTAAGACCATAAGGAATTTTTCGTCTTTTAAGAAAGACTGGTTCACCCTGTACTTGAAGTTTTATAAGCTGAGTTTTGACACCTCCGCGCACTTGGTACACATAGATATCAAATCTTTAAGTGAAGCATCAGAATTTTCTTTAGAAACTAGGAAAGACAACTCCACTTTAAGCCTTTTCAAATCCCATAAACCCAGTGTTGACAGTCCTGTTTCGCTAACTAAAATTTCACAAGGTATGTATGAAGAGTTATCATCTCTTATGAGCAATTCACTACATCCTCGTATGGGCAGTCTGTGTGCAGTAATCCCCAATATGATAATTAGGAGTATTTGAGTTATAGTACCAACTAAGAATCCCAGAAAAAATGCGATTGAATCAAGAAGTACTAGATAAGCACTATCGAATATACTGTATTTGAAATTCGAAATCAAGCATTCAACAAATACAAAGAAATCATTAGTTCATTTAAACACCACAATAACTTAACGAGCGTGTTTGTGAAAACAGAATAGTACTAAACGGTAAGATATGTATTACGAAACTGTTGGGTTTGAAGCTTAACGATTTCACTTAACTCTACGAACGAGAACAAGATTCGGTGACCAACGACCAGTGAGCTAACTAATGACGCGTCCCAGCCCCAGCTATCTAGAGGGCGAAGTCCAGGCTTGAAATGAGAACTATATTCTGCAACAACCAGAAACGAGCGATTCAACCAAAACAATTTAAAACATATATATACAAATATATATAATCGATATTTTCATCTAAGCAGCACACACAGATCTTCCTATAGATGTCAATCCACCAACGACAGAAGAAATCAGAATGGCCGTCAGACAAATCAAGAGCGGAAAAGCAGCAGGACCTGACAATATACCAGCTGAAGCGTTGAAGTCAGACATCGAAGTAACTACAAGCATGCTTCATCTTCTATTCAAGAAGATTTGGGAGGAGGAACAAGTGCCGATGGATTGGAAAGAAGGACACCTCATCAAGATTCCAAAGAAAGGAGATCTGAGCAAGTGTGAAAACTACAGAGGCATTACACTACTGTCAATACCGGGTAAAGTCTTCAACAGAGTGTTACTGAACAGGATGAAAGACGCAGTTGACGCTCAACTTCGAGATCAACAAGCTGGATTCCGTAAGGACCGGTCGTGCACAGACCAGATTGCGACACTACGGATCATCGTCGAACAATCAATTGAGTGGAACTCGTCACTCTACATCAACTTCATTGATTATGAGAAGGCATTTGACAGTGTAGATAGGAGGACGTTATGGAAACTTCTTCGACACTACGGAGTTCCTGAGACGGTGCATTTGTCAGTGGAGCTAGTCGTTTCATATCTGGTCTAAAACCATTACCATCAACTAGGTATCCAAGACATTCGAAATTAGATACACAAAATAAACACTTATTTGGATTCACTGTAATATTCTTCTCAATTAAACGACGCAATAAAGCAATAAGTCTCTGGTTATGAACTACCTTATCAGAACCATGGACAATGAGATCATCTTGATAAACTTCAACGCCCTCAAGATCACTAACTACATTATTCATGACTTCCTGAAATATAGCTGGAGAACAACTTAGACCAAATGGAAGGAAATTGTATTTAAACAGACCAAAAGGAGTATTAATTGTTCCTCAAAAGAGATGAAGATTGATCTAAAGGGATTTGGAGATAAGCATCTTTTAGGTCAACTTTCGAGAACACTTTAGAACCATGAAGTCGATTTAGAATATCTTCAGCCTCTATCGTTGTGCACGTTTGCTTCAACAAATGGGAGTTCAATGTTAATCTATAGTCACCACATATTTCAGGGGTCTTGCCGTCCGACTTCAGTGGAGTAACAATGGGAGTACCCCATGCTGAAGACTGAATCGGTTGAATTATGATTTTCACATACAAATCGTTTAATGTTTTATGTACTGCCTCTCGAAGACCATAAGGAATTATTCGTCTTTTAAGAAATACTGGTTCACCCTGTACTTGAAGTTTTATAGGCTGAATCTTCATACCTCCACTGCACTTAGCACACGTGGCTATCAAATCTTTAAGTAAAGCATCATTGTTTTCTTTAGAAACTAGGAAAGACAGCTCCACTTTAAGCCTTTTCAAATTCTTTAAGCCCAATATTGACAGTCCTGTTTCGCTAACTAAAAATTCACAAGGTATGTACGAAGAATTATCATCTCTTATTAGCAACTCACAACATCCTCGTATAGGCAATCTGTGTCCAGTAATCCCCAATATTGATACCTCAGTGGGTCGTACCACAACATTAGGATCTAAAGATTTCAAGTTCTTGAATGAAATAATGGACTCTATACTGCCTGTGTCAACAATAAAGTCATGACATGAACCAAGCGATGTATATAATCGCTTTTGAATATGAGCATTACCTTTCGAAACAGTAGACAAAGATAAGTGATCATTAGGAACAGCTGAATCACCGGGATCTAAATTACAAGATTTAGTACTACTTGAGGCAAAATGAATAGTAGCTTTGCATACTGATTGAATGTGTCCTATCTTACCATATCTAAAACATTTAGCATTACGAAATGCACATGAATTACGAGAATGAATTTTTCCACATGATAAACATTTGCCAAACTTGGTCTCACCTTTGTGATTTCTTTTGTAATTCCTTGTTGAGATATCTTTCATATTTACACGAGAATAGGAACCACTGTTAAACGAACGCAATTTTGATTGACCCTGAGATTGTATTTCATCATGACGACTAAGCAAAGTATTAGAAATATTCATCGACTGGATATCAAGTTCATTCACTGCCTCGTAGTTAATACACGCAGTTCTAGCATCTTGAAAGGAACAGTTCGGCATTCTTAACAGCTCTCTTTCCAAACCCGGCAAGTTAATTCCTGCAATTAATCGATCTCTCAGTTGCACATGAAGTTGATCACCAAAATTACATTTGGCAGCTTGTTTCTGCAATTCAAGAATGAATTCCTTAACCTTTTGGTCATTTCGACGAGTCATCTTATGAAATTTTGCCCTTTCACGGCATTCAAAACTAGTGCACTTTACATGATTTAATAATAACTCCTTAATAGTTGCATAAGGAAGTGAGATAGGTTTTTCTGGATATGCCAAGGTTTTCAATAAGCTGTATGCTTCTTTTCCGATGAATGTCAGGAAATAAGCCACAATTTTATCACCTTTAACATCCTTCTTGGTCATGCTCCAAATTTCAAACCTTTCCAAATAGTCCTCAAAAGCTTCAGAAGTTGAATGAATATCTAACTGTTCCATCGCAGGCTCCATCGCGACGCCAATATGATAATTAGAAGTAATTGAATTATAGTATGAACTAATAATCCCAGGGATAACGCAATTGAATCAAGAAGTACTACACAAGCACTAACGAATGTACTGTATTTAGAATTCGAAATCAAACATTCAACAAGTACAAAGGAGTCATTAGTTCATTCAAACACCACAGTATACCTCTCATTAGATATGATAGACTAGGATTATTTAGAGGGGCAAAGCACCCATAATGGAATTGCTAGATTACCATCTATCGCTTTTGAAGTCAATAATTCTTAACCGAATTAATTCGTTCAGCCTTGCAGCCTATCCCATATGTAATTTAGCCCCCCCTTAAAAAAGTAAAGAGATCCTAAGGTATCTGAACCCATATTAAACTACTAAACTAGATAGAATCCAACACAGTCCCAAAGAAATACTTAGATCTACTTCCTTCCCCTTGCTGCTTTATACAAGTGCTGCATTGTAGGTATGCTGTCTTCTGACTGCAAATTTCTAGATGTGCCTATTCAGATCTGTCAGTTACCTACCTATCTACAATTTCAAATGGGAACGAGGAAGTCAAATAGTTACTTCGGAAGTCATCTACTCAAAAACTCCATTTTTCATGTCCAAACAAGAGGCGCTCACTGGGTGAACATGTCGTTCAACCATGTAGACACCTCGGATTGCTGAATACATTTAAAGTATAACCATTCTGTGCACTAGGGTTTCCTAAATTTTTCTTAATCATTTCCTGAATCCTCTGCTGAAAACTGAAACTAGTGAACATTAGTGTGCATTTCGTCAACTGGCTGTATGACTATCCACTAGTGAGGTCACGAAATGTGAGGGTTTGTTTCACGTTGTTTGACTGGTCTTTAATTTTAAGAAGGGTGCTAAAACGTTTTACCCCCAGGTCACTTCCTTTATAACTGTTTATTGCTGATCTATGAAACAGCTTTAACTCTAATACACCTCTGTGTATAAATGACCTTACACTGTGGAGCGGAAAAGTTTCCCAAATACTTTTACCCCTTTAAGGAATTCAAGTACTAAAAATGTCTATGTCACTAGAAACATTGCTTACGAACTTTAATAAGCGTAATATAGTAGTAATGAACAGTGGTAGTACATCTATCTTGTGGCTTATGGGTGATTCCACTATTACATCTTTCCTTAGAGAGAAGACCTATGTATCTCTACATGCGAAATTTTAGATAATTATTCTTCTGAATACTCTGTAACTAATAAACCATACTACGACGTGGTACTGCCATCTAAAACTATGAGAATACCAACCACTGTAATGTACAAAACTGTTTTCAGTGCTTAGTTAAAAACTAACCCAGAAAAGTCCCCTCCAAACACATTCCCTTATCTCAATAATTATTTTGGTATTCTGCAACGACTTGAAAAGATAGAACTCGATTGTATTGTTATTCGGAAATAAACTTCAACATTGTGAACTAGAACTGAGACATGTGCAGCACAGAAGGCTAATGAAGAATATAATCGTGATGAACTATGCACCGATTAATAATACGTTTCAATACCGTACTGCTCACCAACAATACCGCTGTTTAGTTGTTGTACCTGTATTTTCTTGAGAAAACTGATGTAAACTACCATTAACTACACTCAGAACGATTCCAAAAATGCACTGCGACAGTGATCACTAAAAATCGACCATAACAAAAAAGCTGAACGATACAAAGTTCATCGTGTCTCATCTATCATCCTTGAAAAGACTGTCGTGATATAACATCCCTAATACATATCCAGCGTACACCTCACTTCATTATTCTGATAAAAATTCTCTTTTAAAGAAGTTCATTACAGTAGCTATCTAGAGACCAGCGAAAACAAACTCTAATAAGTATTGTTGCATCCGCATACTGCTCTCGTCAGTTAATCAATCACAGTCAATCGATCCACTCGTAATTTACAACCCTAAACAGCCATATAACCAAATTCTAATCCAGACAGCAAAGGTTATTTATAAATTACAAGTAATTAACCCGAACATATAAGTTGTTCTAATAATAATCGTAACAATTACACAATAAACCTTCCATATTTAGGTTTCCGGAGCAAAACTTTCCAAATGCCAAACCAAAAACAGAGTGAAACCGAAGCTACAGAAGAACAAGTTCAAAATCTCGGTAAGACAGATGCATCCAAAATACAGTGAAATTATTAATATTCAATATAACAATTCTTAGTTGGTCAAATATTTTTGGCTGTTCTGCAACAACCTAGACCGAAAGAACAGTGCTTCTTTTCACAAGCGGATAAATTAGCAGTATTATTTTGGAGAATATGCATGCAATCAACAACAATTAAAAACAACCATTCAGGATACTATCAACTACGTGATCATCAAGACGTACACCAGTACGTCTAGGGATTCGAGTAATTATCTACCATCTACAACCTCAAGAAGACAGTTTTCGAATACCTCTTACCAAGACTTATGTCTTCAACTCCGCTTGTCTTACTAGTTTATCCTTAGCAGGTGCCTCTCATACTCCTCTTTAATCGAGTTGTTTAGTAGTTAAGTTGCAACAAAGAAACATATTCCCTGGACCACCGTCTCCAGGATACTTGTGCCAAATTATTCGCTTGCTTCCACCTTTTAGTATACTAGTCATTAGAGAGTATTACTGAATCAGGTTATATCCTCTCGTAACATTGGCAGCTTGACTGGTGTCATCGCCTCAAGATCATTCGGGTCGTCCATGGTAAGAACTAGAGGTCGATTGTTAACAGTACAATCAGCTTCTGTCATAAAAGGTCGGAGGCGTTTATCTCTTAAAGGTTGTTCTTTTATGACAGCATTCAATACAGAGCGAACTATGCGCTTCCATACTCCTCGCCATTGACTAGCAGTCAAGTCCTCTTCTCTAGCAGTTCAGAATGTATATGCTCCCTTATCACTGTATATCTTTCTTAGATGGACTTCTCTACTGACAAATCTCATTAGTGCCATGACAAATGAATAATTAGTAAAACTATATGCCACCTACTGATTCACACATCTCAATTTTAGACAAGCAAATACACAAACACAGCGTTTCTCAATACTTTCACCACGTTTCGCTATGTTGGGTCCAAGGTGATCTACCACAACTGGTTAGAACGTATGGTCATGATAACGCTGTAGTTAGTTGTTAGACAGGACGGGTATTCCTCCTTTTGCAATAAACGGTCTTTCATCATCCTTCAAGGGCTCTACTCTTGTATTAGCTGCAGCAAAACGATAACAGGCTTTGGTGCCAGGGGTGTAACAGAGTACGTTTGTTACAGTACTATAACCAATTTCCAAAGCATCACTAAATGCATGAAGTCCCAGAAGCGAGCGGTCTGTGTACAGAATCAGTATGCAACGTGGAAAACTAATGCTCGCAACCTTCTGGGAGCCAGCTTCTAGTGGAATTGATTCAATGACATATAAAATCTCTTGTCCTCGGCATAATATTCCTCGAGAAACATTTCTGTATCATCGGACTCATGATTATATAGTGTTTCTAGATACCGTAAAATATAGTGTGTGGGGGGATAATGGCAACACTGACCTTGATATTCTGATCGACATGATACCCTACAACCTATAACCATCTAGCTGAGATACGTACGCCCACCATATGAATGTTTTCCATCTTTCAGACGTTGTTCCAAAGCCCTGTTTGCGTCTGGAGCAGTGCACCTGATCAGGACTCCTACTGCATTACTTCGCGACTTCGGACAGGTTATATCTTCCAACTGTTTCCACCATCCCAGCTGTTGTTTGCTTAGGGGGTCTGCATAATCATCCCGTAACCTCTTAATCGTATAAGCTATGCTGATTTATACAGATCCTTTTTATTTTAAGGAGAACATCTCTAATTCTACTTCCAGACGTTTACTGGTAACTGTGCAATCCACAGTCCTTATGTTTATTGAAGCTTCTTTACCTTCGATACCTAACTGATTAATTACTTTTTCGCATATCAGAGAAGTATCAGGACCACAATCTGGAAGGACGTAGGTTTCCAAACTTACCTTGGAACTATACAGCTTGACATGAATAATGCTCAAGTAAAACTTCAATGAGATCGAATCCTTAAGTAAACACATAACGTGGTTATTACTACCACCAATAAGCAGCACTGAATCATGTTGTATCTTGCAGTTCTCAACGTCACAATATAAAGCCGAGTTACATGATCTAGCCATGTAACCCTTTATGAAACGTAGAAAGCATGAACCACAGGTCCTTACTTCTTGTCACTCTTCTATAACACTCGTTTTCGACCACTCTGTACATTATGTCACCTTGTGATCACCCGGGCAAAACTCGTAACTTGCAAACTTAGCTGAGTTGCCTATATCATGCCTAACTGCATTGGAGCGGGCTCTCCTGTTAACTTGGTCTTCATAACTCATTTTACCAGACTTTGAACTACGTTGTGCCAGTCTACCATAACGTATTTGAACAACCCTGGCCCTTTCTTTTACGAAGGTTGTCAGTTCTTCAAAGTTCGGTTCTTTGCTGACCATTATGGTCTTATCGGCAGCTTACACCGACTTGCTCTATAGATCCAATGACAAACATAACATGATTATTTCCAAATTAGCTGTAGAATTCACATCAGACATATATCTCATTCGTTTAAATGTGATACATAAATTACTTATCTTAGTAGCAAAGTTAGTCAAGTCATCAGTTGAACATTCAACAGGTTTGTGGTTAGGCAATTCTGTAATTAGCTCATGGGCGACAAGGTGTTCCTTTCCAAATTGATCACGCAAAATTTGTTTTAATCTGTAGTAACTCAATTGAATGGGCAAAGAGATACAAGCCCAAATAGACCCCTTGACCTTTCCTTTACAGTAGTAAAACAGATATAATAACAACTAACCTTTATCGGACAAATGACTGTTAATAATGCCAGTAAACTGACCAATAAAACGGCGATATTGACCAGATTGTCCATCAAAATACGTTACATCGACTCTCGGTAAAATAATATTATTAACAAAAATATGTAACGTATCCTTAACTTCATCAACCCTTTTACCTTTTGGAGTGCTGAATGCTTCCCTCAAACGAATATTACAGCCAGTATTATACTAGCAAAAGCTTTCCACATTATTAAAAACTTCACCGTCATCTATAAACAACTGGTTATCTTTCGAAACTTATATTCTAATTCAGAAAGCATAATCTCCTCGTGATGCTCTAACATCTAAATCTTCCTTTTTAATTCAAGTCTCTTTTTTAATTGTGATGTAAAGAGGGAAATAAAAAAAGCCATGACAAACGACGGAAGCTATTTTTGAGGTCATTATTTCACCGAATTCAAAATCTGTGAAATACTAGCATTTAGTTTGTTCCTAGTTTATTCTATAGACCATTAGCTTTTTAAGATGCCATATGTATTTGAAGTTTCGACAACGCTTTAACCAGTAACACCTGATATGAACCGTACCCACCAAGTGAAATCAAAAGACAGAAACTAGGAGGTTCGAAGATATATTTGATAGGTTGTCAATATATCGAGGATCGTCTGACCTAATCTGGCTAGCGATTGCAGTAGATGTTGAGCACGGCATTCCCACTCGTGATCTGGTGCGGATGCATGACCAAGAGCCTTCAGCTAGATGAGTCCATCGAAGCCAATGCGGTCAGCATCCAATGTCGAAAACTTACAGAGTTATTTATTTTGGGGATTTATTTTCCGCTACACTTTCATTTGACGTACGATTCACTGTCTTACATTTTCTGCTTCATAGTTATTGTAATTTAAACGTAACCTTTAGTGCTCTGGACAACTGGACAAACAGCACCACAAAGGTTCAATACAGCCTTCCTTCGAGATACTGACAAACTCAATGAATTCAAGGTAGCTCTCAACAACAGGTTACAAGCCTTACAGGATCTACTGAAGGAAGAAGAAACTACTATGGAGGATAGCTGGAAAGGTATCAAAGAAACATTAACTTCAACGTGTCAAGAGGTTCTGGGCCCCAAGAAACATCATCACAAGGAATGGATCTCTACAGAAACACTGGACAGGATCAGAGAAAGAAAGAACAAAAGACAGTAATTAATAACAGTCGAACAAGAGCAGAGAAAGTCCAAGCACAAGCAGAGTACATAGAAGCAAACAAGAAAGTGAAGAAGAGTATTAGAGCTGATAAGCAAAAATACGTGGAAGAACTAGCAACGACGGCGGAAAAAGCTGCAAGAGAAAGAAATATGAGACAGCTTTACGATACGACGAAGAAGCTTGCAGGGAAATACAGTAAACCAGAGAGACCAGTCAAAGACAAAGAAGGAAGACCAATCACTGAGATTCAACAACAGCGCAACAGATGGGCAGAGTACTTCGAGGAACTCCTGAACAGGCCGGCTCCAATGAATCCACCGGACATCGAAGCAGCACACACAGATCTTCCTATAAATGTCAATCCACCAACGACAGAAGAAATCAGAATGGCCGTCAGACAAATCAAGAGCGGAAAAGCAGCAGGACCTGACAATATACCAGCTGAAGCGTTGAAGTCAGACATCGAAGTAACTACAAGCATGCTTCATCTTCTATTCAAGAAGATTTGGGAGGAGGAACAAGTGCCGATGGATTGGAAAGAAGGACACCTCATCAAGATTCCAAAGAAAGGAGATCTGAGCAAGTGTGAAAACTACAGAGGCATTACACTACTGTCAATACCGGGTAAAGTCTTCAACAGAGTGTTACTGAACAGGATGAAAGACGCAGTTGACGCTCAACTTCGAGATCAACAAGCTGGATTCCGTAAGGACCGGTCGTGCACAGACCAGATTGCGACACTACGGATCATCGTCGAACAATCAATTGAGTGGAACTCGTCACTCTACATCAACTTCATTGATTATGAGAAGGCATTTGACAGTGTAGATAGGAGGGCGTTATGGAAACTTCTTCGACACTACGGAGTTCCTGAGAAGATTGTCAACATTATCCGGAACTCATACGATGGACTACAGTGCAAAGTAGTGCATGGAGGACAGCTGACAGACGCATTCCAAGTAAGGATCGGAGCAAGACAAGGCTGTCTACTCTCTCCCTTCCTGTTTCTTCTGATGGTCGACTGGATTATGAAGACCTCGACATCTGAGAGAAACTACGGCATACGATGGACAGCTCAGAACCAATTAAACGACTTGGACTTCGCAGATGACCTAGCCCTCCTATCACATACACACGAACAAATGCAGATAAAGGCAGCCAGCATAGCAGCAGTCTCTGCATCAGTAAGCCTCAACATACACAAAGGGAAAACCAAGGTCCTCAAACACAACACGGAGAACAGCAATCCAATCACTCTTGATGGCGAAACTCTGGAAGACGTGGAATCCTTCACATACCTGGGAAGCACAATGGATGAACAAGGAGGATCAGATGCAGACGTCAAGGCGAGGATTGGCAAAGCTAGAGCGGCATTCCTTCAACTGAAGAACATATGGAACTCAAAACAACTTTCAACCAATATCAAAGTCAGAATCTTCAATACCAACGTCAAGGCAGTTCTACTGTACGGAGCTGAAACTTGGAGAACTACAACAACCACTATCAAGAAGGTACAGGTATTTATCAATAGCTGTCTACGCATGATACTCAACATCCATTGGCCGGATACCATCAGCAACAGCCTTTTGTGGGAGAGAACCAACCAGCTTCCAGCTGAAGAGGAAATTAGGAAAAGACGATGGAGTTGATGGATAGGACATACATTGAGGAAATCATCAAACTGCATTACGAGACAAGCGCTAACTTGGAATCCTGAAGGGAAGCGGAAAAGAGGAAGGCCAAAGAACACATTACGTCGGGAAATAGAAGCAGATATGAAAAAGATGAATACGAACTGGAAAGAGCTTGAAAGGATTGCCCAGGACAGGGTTGGATGGAGAATGCTGGTGAGCGGCCTATGCTCCTTCACGAGGAGTAACAGGCGTAAGTAAGTAAGTAAGTTTAGTGCTCTGTTTTTCAACCCTAATGCCCAGTTTGGGCATAATCGTATTTTTTAATTGTTTGTGCGTTTTGGTCATGTTAGTCATCCAGATCGAGACAGGTTCTCTCCCATTTCATTCAACTTCAACCTCTCAATAGGTTAAATATGGAAGCATCGCAAATTCCATTTGTAAATTCAATTATAATCCTGAATCTGGTATCATACTCGATTTCGGTTCTAAATTTTCGAAGACATGTTCCATGTCGAATGTTCAAGTATCGATGATGCAGCTCAGGTTCACTTACTTCTAAGAACACATTTAAGACTTGAATATAATGAACACATAAATTTCATCCTGTCAAAAAATCCTCGGGATTTATCTTTTCAAGACACAGTCCAAGTTTTATTGGAAACTTTTGGTGGCTGGATTACGCTCTTTTGCATAGCGTACAAAGTGTCTTTGATTGACTCGTATGAAATCATATCAAAGCACAAACTCTGTGTCCGATTTAAACGGTTCTAATTTATTAAAGAGAAAAAAATTATATCACAATTACAAAATGCCTTAAATGGTACAGCCTGTGCTATACAGTCAAGGATTTCTCTAACACAAATTAACATTCTAAACAACAAAAGTATTAATTAATAAACAAGATTTCGATACCTGAAAATCGCTAAAAATATTCCCAACAAGATGGGATCATGCATCTAACTGCATGGATTCCAGTAACCTTCCCAGGCAGACAGTCAACGATTAACAGTCATACAGTGAACCAAGAAGTGACCTTGGGTTTAGTCAAACACGAACTTGTTGTAAATGGCCCGGCAACTCACGACAGTAAAATTAAGTAACAAAAGGTAAGTCTTTATTCAAAATCATATGATAAAAGTGTAGCGTGGTGTCGAGTTGAGCTTGACTATGAACACCGCTACCAGACTACGTGCCAATAGACCAATAAGATTCCGGTAGGCCAAAAATCAGAAGGCAGATAATGGCTGTAGTCGAGATGTATTTGTTGGCGAACTCGTGGTATCGAAAGGATACCGAGATCGTGCCAAAGGAGTACAAGCGTGGTTACTGAGCGCAACCTGATTCGTACAAGTTCAAAGTCAACGGGAGAGTAAGTATAATGGCTGTCATTAGCACAGTTAAACAAACGAGCACAGTAAAACAGTCACTGGTACAATTGGTTATAATAATAATTGTTTTCATTGAACCAATCGCGTTCTGTAGACAAAAGTAGGTCACTACAAAAGCTCAGGTGAGGAAGACTGAAGAACATTAAGTGCAGTTATAAGAGACCTCAATAAAGGGTAAAATACAAGATGGCAAAAATGAATAAGTAAATGACAATACTGTCCAACGAAATGCTGTGAAGGGATTTTCAGCGTTTTCTTTCTGTTACAGTCCTTGTCATTCAATCTTTGCCATCACTGTATTCAAATATAAAAACTCCCATCCGATGATTATCTCACCTGTTCTTAAAACGTAAATCGAGAATGTGAACGATTTAAAACAAATGAAATTACAGCAGATCAATTTAAATGTGTGGTATTTATCTGAGCACTGAAGAATTCGGATGTAAACAACCGCACCAGAACTTTAATGCGCATTGAGAAGGGATCTAAGGAATCCACATGTATTCTGAGTTTGACGGCACCTTTACCAGTAGCACATTTATAATCGAAGTATACCAACCCAGTTAAATCATATGTCAGAAGTTAAGAGATTCGAAGTTATATTTGAAATGCCATCGATATTATGAGAAGCGTTCGATATAATCTGACTGATGGTTTCAGGAGATGTGTAGCACGGCATACCCACTCATGAACTGGTGTGATTGCGTGGCCGAGCGCCTTCGGCTGGATATGTTCATCAAAACTAATGAGGTCAGCATCAAATATTGAAAACCTATAGAACTATTTGTCTTGGGGATTTATTTACTACTACAAACTTAGTATGATTTGAAAACGAAATACAATGAAACTACAAAAAGAACTGAAATTCGATCCAAAATGAACGTCCAAAGAAATCCAAAGTGTGAGGAAGTTACAAACGAACAAGTTCAAAATCTGAATAAGACAATTGCATCCAAAACACAGTGAAATTAATTATATTCAATACAACGGTCAAATACTAGAAGTTCTTCCCGTATGGCAGACAGACAGAAAAGGTATCATGGAAAGAGATGCAAATAAGTGATTAGAACCAAGTGCATAATAGAGCACATAATAAACAATAAAATCTAACAAATTTACTTGACTGTCATATGCTTGATTTGACTTTGTGGGTCACTTTGACTAAGATCCATTCCCTCGGTGTTACTAATCACGAAGTTACATGTCTTATTATGTTTCATTAGGCTTGTCCAGCAGCCATTATTTGTTCAGAAATAAGTTGTTATTTTGCAATGACTTGTGATTGCTCAGCTCTGATAACCAGAATAGTTTTGTTA
The DNA here is from genome assembly GCA_946903255.1 of Schistosoma spindalis. Classification (NCBI taxonomy): domain Eukaryota; kingdom Metazoa; phylum Platyhelminthes; class Trematoda; order Strigeidida; family Schistosomatidae; genus Schistosoma; species Schistosoma spindalis. Next base: position 67,975,073 of record OX336416.1, on the reverse strand, counting down.
TAGCCTCCAGTTCAGTAGTATAATTTGGGCAAACTTAAACAGGTTTTCATTTTAATTTGTTTTGATAGAGTTCATTTCCACGTGGCCGGTTAATTATAGTGTTCTAAATCTTCTGCCCGTCTCCGCCAACACCAGTTTCACCAGAGGTTACACATATCGGTATTAACTGCCAAAAATGTCAATCCTCGAAGACAACATGATCACAACACAAAATACACATGTTACTAGATATTTTCTAGTTGCCAAAAGAGATAATTTACGAAAAGGGTACTGATAATGCTGATGCAAATACTAATGTAGCCGAATTTCAAATTACCCGGCATCTGAAAACTATGTATGATGGGATCCCCGGTTAAAGATGTATAGTGTGGTTATATTAAGAAAAAGTCACGCTTCTGAATAACAAATCTACCGACACTACCAAAATCACTGTTATAATTGATAAAGGTATATTAGTTCAACAATCTCTCCGCCACCTCAGGTTTTCTCAACCATTCTTATCGCATTAAAAGTTAATCAACCACAAACTGACTTCATTCACATAACAGAATGTTCATATTCAGTTATGTGTTGAAAAAACCCAACAAATTCTCCAGGATCCATAACTACGTATTGTTGCTTTCTAGTTTTACTCAAAGATTTATCTTCAAATGTGCTGTATGCGAAGCAGAGCATAAAACGAACTGGGAATCAGGAATTAAGTTTCATCTTACAAAAATATTTAGTTTATTTAATATTTATCTATTAGATAACCCATACCACATAGAATTTGGACGAATCGATAATAAAAGCAATAATTTGGTTAGCTATCGCAAGCGTTTAAGAAATGCACTGTTGCCCGAATAAACTCTTTTATATACCAAACATTTGAGAATCAAATAATATAAATATGCTGAGTAGCACAGCATCTCTTAAACGTTTGCGATAGCTAACCAAATTATTGCTTTTATCATCTATTCGTCCAAATTGTATGTAGTGTGGGTTATCTAATAGATAAATATTAAATAAACTAAATATTTTTGTAAGATGAAACTTAATTCCTGATTCCCAGTTCGTTTTATGCTCTGCTTCGTAAACATTTTTTGAGTGTTTTTCAGTGTTTAACTGTAAGCTGATGATATACTAGAAGTAATAATAATAACAAAGGGTTAAATAACGTATGCTAATTTATAGGCAACATTAAATTGCTATGAATGTTACCATATTTACTGCAGTAAACTGAGCCACCCAGTTATTTCTGTTACACTAACAGGACAACAAACATTGATGTATAAAAATACTATCATTGGAATTAAAACTAAAATGTACAACGTATACGTTTGTGTGTCATATGGATGCTGCGTTACAAAGACAGACTATTGGTTGTAAATATTGCAAATATTATACAGTCCTCGTATAGTTAAAAAGAACACCTTTCACATACATCTTAATGTCTCTTGTTACTGAAGATACAAGTATAATTGTTACTTGTGAACTTACTTATAAAAGTTACTAAGATTGTAATCTATTCCTCACTGTCCTTAGATTAGTTTTATTGAAGAGATAAAGTATACCCACTGAACTCACAATGTTTTGAAATGTTTATGTAAATAATAATAATTTATATTTGCTTACTTATTTTTTATGTAGTACAATTCAACAGGATTGATTACTAAATCATAGAAGAAAAATAACAGAAAAACAACAGATATAATTAGTTAGGTTTTATAACTGTTTTTAATCTTCAATAGAGTAAGTCATCGAACCATCAGTATGATTCAGATGAACAAATCATGTCGGTCATAAATACAGATCTATATGTTATAATTATTTTAGCATTCATTGAACGGTCGTTTGGAAAAATAATACTGATAATTGTTTAAATCACCCATTTCTTTTAAGTAATTCCTTTAAAGCACTAATTTTCCAATAAATGATTCATGATGGATAGTGGCTAAAAGTGAAATCCAAGACGCGCGTTTCGTCCTATTTGGGACTCGTCAGCTGGATATAATTGCATCTCAGAGTTGAGGCTCACTCCTGGACTTGAACCCAGTACCATTCGCTTCAAACGCCATCGTGTCATCCACTTAGATACTGAGTCCTGACAACCACTTGCTTGTGCAATGGGGTGAAGTTTAAATTCACTTGGTGTTGTTTGACTTGTATTTTTCCATTCGAGTCCCAGAGTGAACACCAACTCTGGGATGCAGGCACATCCAGCTGACGAGTCCCAAATAGGACAAAACGCGTGTCCTGGATTCCACTGTTAGCCAATATCCATTTTGTTTAAAAAGCTTGTGACTTAAGACAATATTTAAGCAATCCGCGAAGGATGAACACATACCAACAACAGACTGATCAATTGCAATCTTAAATAACAATGGGAAGATACAAGTCAAACAACACCATGTGAATCTAAATGATTCATGGATTGAATTCCGAGTTTATGTTGATTTGAAAGAATATAATTTCAGTAAAATTTCATATTACTAATGAGTAGATTGACTCATTCTACTAAATATGTACAAAATCCGTTGAAAAAAATAGGTTCTATTTTTTTCACATAGGCTTTCATTTGACAACGTGATTAATGCTAACTCAAAAAAGGGTAGTATTATTACTACATCTAATTCATACTGAAGAGGTATTAACAAAAAATTCAAAAAGAAACATTAGGTAAAGTGATTCAGTTTTTTTATTCTTGCACATAACTTTTTATTATTAACACATTCAGTATAAATATCAAATAGACTGTCTTCAAATATCAAACCATAATCGATTATATTTAAATTTAACATATATTTTAAACCAATCCGAGAGAAAAAATCTCCAACAAACTAAACCAAAAAAAACTTGTTTTTCGTTTTGTTAATGTATTTAACACTATTCTTTGTAGATAGTAACAAAAATTTCCATGGAATTCATTGTTTACTGGGTTAATATTGAATATAATAAGGAAACCTCATCATTTTTTTTTTATCTCTTTGACGTGATATAGTTATTTTGAATATTTGGAAATAAATTTATTACAGTATTATTTAAACTAAAATTACTATTTGATGGTATCCTTGAGCTGTTGGTAATTGAGTATTACTCCATGCAGTATTTCATTTATATAAATTTCACAAGGAAAATGAATCCTGTGATATATTTTCAGATTCTTGAAGTTAATGAATGAGAAAAATTAAAGAGAAAAATAGAGGATTCGATGTATTAATTCAGTGATGTTTCCTTACAAAAGACATCAGGCGCAGGAACAGAGATGACAAGTAGTTTTATATTCTGTGCTAGTCGACTAAGACAACCTATCAAACATTACAAATATGAGAGATATTGAGTAATTGTAAGCACTAAATATCAGGAATATAAAATAACATACAATTAATTACTTGACGTGACAGTATATTCCGGTAATCCTTAGCCAAGATTTAGATTTGCAATCTACATTAACTTCTTTCTAGGAAATCCATGCACACTGAGATCCTATAAATTTTATCACTCTTACATCTAAATAAACTTTCAACCAGTATCTAAGTCCATTAACTTGTGTACAAATGATGAAAGCCTTTGTCAGAGAGACATCTCTAGTCCAGTTATAAAAAGCTCTTGGTTTATATTGAATCACAGCATAAACTGAAACGTACATAGTGTTATTTAGCTGCATCTATAATTTCCAGGACAATTTGAACAATATACAGGACCTTCACCAAGTCATTATCACTCAGTGCACTATCCTAATTAGTACGACCCAAACCAGATAATTATATGTGCTCTAATTAGCGCTAATTAGAAAGTGAATGATATAAGCGGATTCGTAGCTTGTTAGCTTAAACAAAATCATCATACCCTATCACAATCAAAGAGAAAACCAATATTGACTAATCACGTGATGATGGCCGATTTCATGCTTATCAAGACATTATCTCTGGTAAAATTCTATCTACTCATTTGTAGTGTGACCACTAGTTTGAGATAATCGACATGACTCACACTGTATTTTGATGACAGGCGACTAAAGGCGTTTAGCAGGAGGCTGTATACCTAAGCTTTATGTTTGTCAACATGCACATCCTGTTGACTACCTTCATGCAACTAAAATTGAAACATAGTGCACACGACAATTAATTACTCAGACCAGTGGCCATAACAATCAAAATAACATGAATCAGTTGTTTATTAAATCTACATTAAAAATATATCTACTGATTCACATGAAAATAGCTTCCAAACTTCCCTATTTCTATTTCTTCACTCATTCATAACGATGCTATTATTAAATTGCTAATACTAACAACTTAGTACTACATAATCGAGATGAAATAGCTATTCTATGCTCTCAAGTTTTTTTAATTAGTTCTCCAACTGATATCCATTCATGATAAAAATTAGATGAATTTAGCTTAATTAATTAAATCGTCAAACTGATCAAGTTATTATGTAACCATTTGAAATCATCAGAATTGTTTCATGCATGAATTTATGATTTTTCATTTAAAAATATATAAATGTTTTTTGGTTTTAGCTTGGTTTCTAGTCGTTAAATAAACTCGATGAAACAGTTGAAAAATCAATAAATTTTAGAAAATTCTCCTCCTCCTATCACAGTTCATATTACCTTGTTTTTATAAATTCCCCCTTATACACTGCATAAATTCTATGAATACAGCTTACAAATCATAATTTCTAAGCTTACTTACTCTAATACTAATCTTAATTAAATTTCAGAGTTGTCTAGATAATCGTTTCTAGTTCAATTACTATTTTATGTTCAGTTTCTTAGTAAAAATTGTACTTTTTCTTAGTCTTCATCGTTTTGATAGTTTTATTTTTTATGAATTGTATATCGTTATTAATAGCGCAGTTTCTAGAATAAAGTCATTAAAAAGACTTTTTTTTCATTAAGACAATATCATTTTTGTTTAATGCCTTAATTAAGTATTAAATTAAATCAAATCAACTGGTGAATAAGAGATCTGTATAAGTCAAAACATATTTTGAAACAGGAGTAATCAAACCTTTTTAGAGTATGGTGAATTTAGGTAGTTTATTGATCTTTCAAGACTTTTCATCAGTTGTTTGATCTTATTATCTTTATATGATCTTATTTATCTGAATAGGAATGTATCCACACTAAAGAGTCCCATTTCGAATACTTCTTTTAACTAAAAATATCTTTAACTAAAATATCTTTTTTAGTAAATACTCTCAAGTTATGGAGATGGAATTATAAAATAACAATTAGAGAGGTCGTGTGTGGAAATCATTATTTATATTGTCATTTCTACTTAACCAGCTAGCCTGTTACTTGATAAATGACCGATAAGGTAATTTCTTCGAGGGTTTACTATGAGCATAACAAATTGTCATAAAGTTTGATTGATTTACGTATTTTGTGCAATTTACATAAGAAAAAAAGGTACATACTTACTAAATCTTTCATCAACGGTTTTGATTATATTATATTGAAAAAGAACATAGACACACATTCAGACGCCCCACAATGGTAGTATTTCTCGACCTTAAGGCGGCATTTGACTCTGTTGATCGTGAGGTTCTATGTCAGTGTTTGTCACTGAAAGGAGTACCAAAGAAGTACATTAACCTTATAAAGGCTCTCTACTCTAACACAACTGGTCGAGTGAGAACTCATGGTGAACTTTCATCAGAACTGATTACCTCAAGTGGTGTTCGTCAGGGCTGTCCACTCTCTCCACTTTTGTTTAACTTTGTCATTGACGTGCTTTTAGAGATAACACTTTCCACATCTGACTTTCCAGGGGTTGAACTTCTACCGGGAGATTCACTTGTTAACTTAGAGTATGCCAATGACACAGTTCTATTTGGTGAAGACGCTGACAAAATGCAGAGTCTGCTGACCACTCTAAGCAACAATGCAAGCATGTTCGGCATGCGATTTTCTCCCTCTTTCCAAATTTATTCCACTGGATTATACTCTTTAAATAACATCATCAAACCTTAATGTTCCTTATTACTACTTATACTATCAGTACCTCTACCACTACGGGATTTGAATCTCTGTGCTAATGTGGTATGGCAACTCGAACTGATGTACGTAAGTACGAAGATCCACGTTGTTACTGACTGACTGACTGACTGTATGAAGTAAAACTTAATTTTTGAATTCGACACGAGAAAAAAACGAAAAACGTTTTCTCAAATTCAGATGAGCTTGTAGTGGTAAATAAATCTCTAAAATAAATAACTCTGTAAGTCTTCGATATTTGATGCTGAACACATTAGTTTTAATGGAATCATCTAGTTGAAGGCTCTCAGTTATGCACCAGCATCCAGATCACGAGTGGTAACGCCGTGCTTAACTTCTCCCGCGACCGTTAGCTAGTTTAGATCACTCACTTTTCGATATATTGATAACCTATCAAATATAAATTCCAACCTCCTCGTTTCTGACTTTCGATTTCACTAGATAGGCACCATTCAATTATAGGTGTTATTGGTGAAAGTGTTGTCAAACTAAAAATACCTGTAGCATCTTCAAGGTCATCCTCATATTTTATTGGCTTTTACATTTCTTTTACATTTCTGAAATTGAAAGCTTATTTATATGATGTAGTAAAACAATTAAGATATTTAAGAATTTTAAAGGTTACTTAAATAAAGCGTTTAATTTTTTAATACTTGCATATACATAAACATACATCTTCCAGGAAGTCATTTACGGCATTAAAATCAATTCAAATGAACATTTAAGAAAATTAATTTCAGAAAATCACCGTGGAAGTCTATGTACAATGATTGTTGATGATCAAAATAAAACGGTGTAAAGAGTGATGATAAAACTTATGAAAATTTTAAAGACAATGAAATGATTAGAAAAGTCACACTCATCATATTACTTATTTCCATAAAACTGAAGAATAATATGTTCAGTACATATATGTATATATTATTGCGATTGACGTGCCGTAACCGAGATATGTATCGATCCGGCCTGGAAAGCTGTTAGTATCGTGGACTGATGGATGAGTACTTTTGAAGAGTCCTACATTATGACAAAACAACCACTCAGTATATCATGATGTTCGAAGGTACTCTAAACGAAATCAATCATTAATGTAAAACTTTAAACTCAACCATTTTAACAACAATCTAAAAACTTTTTTGGCTTGATCCATAATGAAGTCTGAGATGTATCAAAAACTATAATGAGAGAATTATCTAATGTTTTGTGTTTTTTAATGATCCCCCGATAAATGTCACTTTTGTATGAAATGTGATCGATATCAAAAATGACTATAAACTAGCCTACTGTAATTTAATTCTAACTACCAGACAAACTATGGTATATAAACCTATTTTTTTATTCATTCATTTCACTAATCCCACCTTACCTACTAAAAACATATATGAAGTGTAATGAAATCGGTATGTGAAGCAATCAAATTATATTAAAATCAATTCTCATATAAAGGTATGAGTCCGCTCACATTTTTATCCAACAGTCTCTGTCATATATATAGGTTAGTTAATATAATAATCCTTACATTCGAATGACTCATCTCAAGCCATTAACATTGATTTGTTTTCCTACTTCTTTTAGAGAAATCCAAAGGAAATTTTATTTGGTTAACCCCACGGGGTAGATGCTGATCGATTTAAGCAACATGGTAATAGACAAGGAAAGAAATGTCGACATCAAATAGACTAACGGATGAGATAAAAACCAGTGACCTTTTATTACTGGGTTTTTCTCTTGTTTTATTAAGTTCATCGATTCATTGTAATATGATGAATAGTCTAGTGTAATGTTCAGAAACTAATATGTTTACGTATGTCATAGAGTTTTGTGTTGTTGGGTGTAGCAAAACGTTTAGAATAACGTGTGTGAGAGAATTTACAAGACAAAAGGAGCGGACAAACGATTTAGCACTTAAGATATAATGACGAGGAATAAGAAAATCAATCGATCACAGCGAATAATAACAAGCTTAAAATTCAAGCAATCTGACAGTCAAAACGGTAAAAAAAAATATATCCTTAAAACATAATTAGACTCACCAGTCTTTGACTCATTCTATGTGAAGTAATACGTCAGTGAAGAATAAATAACTAAAAAAAGTTTCATATACCGGATCCATGTGTTATAGAATAACAGTTATTCGACATTAGAAACATTGATTATCACATATTCTCTGAACTCGGTGCTAGATAACATCATTATCGCTTACTTCAAGTAGACTTCAGCTGTTCAATTATTGCACAAGCGCTAAAGTAGTTTGTTCGTATAACCGTTCTGTGTGAACTGACAACAACCACTCAAGTTACAACTCTATCCTCAACGTAACCACAATCGCTACAATATACTACCATTGAATAACATCTTGAATGAAATGTCATCATTAAATACTTCGTAAAATGAAGTTAAAGAACGGACGGCAGATAAGAATTGTTGTGAGTTTACTAAATAGGTAATTACTATTATTCTATATACGACCGTTAAGGAAAAACACAGTGGAAATGTACTTGTCCCAGTTTACATCACACACTGGCCTAGGTTAAACAACCATTGTAATCCACTAAACACTGAACAGCTGTTTTATCCTTACATGAAACTTGCCAGATATACATATTCACGATCACGCATCCAAGAATCAATCTCAGAGCCTTGAGATATTCGGCAACTACTTTCACTTTTAAACCACTGGATCAGTATCCATCAGTTTACATTTCTACTCTCAGTCAACTTGAGATATTGAACAATCATCTTTTAATGGTGTTGTTGGGTAACTCACTCATACTGTACAGAGTTTAACTTAATTGCTCATGGCTTCTCATTTGAACCCCGGGAATTGTTTAAGTAAGATCAGTCAGTTTTGTAAACTACATTATCTAACAATCACCACAAATCTCCTACGGAAACTTATTTGTTCGTTTGACTAAGTTACAACGAATTGCAATCTTTCAGTATCTATAATAATATTATCAGTCTGAATAAATCGTTCATGTTACTTCTACAGAATTTGTCTCTTGCAAAATATTTTTCAACTGAAATTAACTTAAAATTCATCCGTCTAGATGTACAGAAATGAATAAACATAAATATAAACTGAACTGCTAGTAGTGTGCACATAAATACCTTGTAAAGTATACAAATGTAATTTATATACATACATACACATATATACGTATATACGTATATATATATATATGCATTATCTATTCTTTAACCAAATCAAATACCCTTTCAATCATAAATTAGAACAAAGAAATAAATCTACAAATAAGCAATCACGAAAATTTACAATAAACGTAACAACAAGTCTGTTTTTTATGCTTAATTATTGATTAGGGTTGTTTATTTGTTTGTTTGTTTCGTTGTTATGTCTTCTTCTTCTTCTTCCTTTATTATCTGTCATAAACGGCGAGTGTAGTTAGATAGATGTAAACATTGGATTTATTATTAAGCAAACAAAGTGTTAAAAGAAAATTACGATAGAATGACTAAAATTTGTCATAATCATCATTATGATGTAGTTTCTTTTTGTGAATTGATATTCTTTGTTTATAATAAATCTAAATAGAAACAAATAGCATTACCAATGATACAAATCACCAACTATTTACATATGTAGAGGTAAATAAATCTTCAAAATAAAACGTTCCGTAAGTCCTTGACATTGATGTTAACAATAGATGATGGTGCATAGTCTACCATGCCCCCGAATGCCCTGGTACGGCCGAGAGTGGGGAGAGTCCACTCTCCCTCTCGAAATGCTCTCATATGGCCACGCGTACATAGCCCCTGCCAGGGAAGTCCTACAAACTGCCTTCACGTGGCGGGGGTGTTGTCTACGAAAATGAGAGGACGAAAAGCGAATGTCCGGCGCTTTAACCGGACTCCAAACCAATGGCGCACATGGGCTCCAGTATCCTGAGGGAACAAATGGCGTATGAACCAATCGTTGGTCACCGGCTACCATGGGACTGCATCTCCTCACGATGCTCCACTGCCTTGTGGATCAGATGTTTAGGTCAAAGGCTCGGGGTGTGGCCCCTTAAGAAAACCACCTGCTTCGGTTTGGGCACCCGAGCAGTATCACAGCCCTCACACAAATTAATTGAGATCTGTGTGGCGCATATGTACTTGGTGCCTTCTTGTACCAATACCTATGTGTTAAAATAAATAAATAAATAGTCTACCATCCTTGTCAGATCATGTATAAGTCTGCTGTGCTGAGCATCTCTTACAATAACTAGTCAGCTTAGACTTAAAACAATGCTATTATCCCTCAACATCCCTCCATTATCCTTGAGTTCTGATTTGATTAAGTTTGAGATCATTACATAGCGTTGATAAACTCTGTGTATCCATGACTTATTCGGATATTTACTACACGTATCAAGTATTATTCATTTGTTTTACCTTTTTTGTTAAAAATTGTTTTAATTTACCCCTTGATCAATACAGGTGAAAACAATAATTTTAGATATGTTGAAGAAAAAATTAAAATTAAGGATAATAGCGCAGCTGTTTTTTCCAAGGTGTTTAAATACCTTAGTATTTCATGTTAACTGATTGGATGAATTTCTATGGTTGAGATCAGGAGTCAATTGAAGCTAGACTACCATGAAAAACTTGAAAGCACTAGACGGCCGTCCTGGGTCCGAATCTCGTGGTGTGGGATTGTGTATTCACACTGCTGATGAGTCCCACAACAGAACGAAACCATTAAAATTACTATAATATTCACAAAAAACCCTTCTGATATGAATCAGCATATGCTCACTAGAAACTGGCTTCAAGAGGTATTTTCTGGAGTTCTAGTGAGAAGCAGTGACCAGTGGAGTTCAACCAGGTCAGTTGTGAGATAGTAACTCACTGAAGACAATGGTGGATGTGTCATTCTATTTTGTGGATTAGTTGAAGTTACACATTAATACCGTTAGATGCCGGTTTGGCGGTCTAGTGTTTAAGTGTTCGTGAGGCGGGATTGTGGATGGGCACTGCTGAGTAGTCCCACAATAGGACGAAACGTCCATCCAGTACTTCCAGGTTTTCCATGGTGGTCTAGCTTGAATTGACTCATTATTTCAACTACTGAAATTATTATAATATCCACAAAAAGCCTTCTGATATGATTGAATTAAGTTGAAAGTAAAGTAACAATTTTAACTGATTAATGCTTTAGCATCAAATATGATTTCACCCTGTTTCTCTCAGTGTTTAGTTTATTTTATTGTTAAACTTAATTTCAAAGCTTCCTGTTAATTTCTTCTTATTGTTATTACTATTATCTAATGATCATCAATTAAATTATCAATAGAATACTTAAATATTGAAATATCCTAGTTATACATTTCTAACTAAAACATTAAGTAAACTAGTGAAAATCAATCAAACTCATGAATCACCTTTTTTCCACTTCAGAAGACACTATCTATAGCAAATATCTACAAGGAGTGGAATAAACAAATAAATAAATAAATAAATAAGGTTACATATCATCTTTATTTAAACAAAGATTTATCTCATTACTTCAGTAGTTTTTTTCTTCCATTCCTTCTATCTAACTGTCAGTCACTAAAAGACTAGACAAAATTATAACTTGATGTATAGTTATATACAGTTATTACTGTCTTAATGAATTGACACGAAATATGAAAGTATTATTTCCAAAAAATAAAACAGTTGTTTTATAACTTAGCATGAAACTCTATACACACCCAGAGATCTGTATGAAGTTTGATATCTTAATTTGAACAAGTTATCATGTATTCATTGAACGAGAATAGGAAATATTACAACTGTTTGCTATTATATTGTGCTTCATAACAGTTTATACGATAGCAAATGATGCGAGAAGAGTTAGGTAACTCGTTGTACAATACTTATATGCTTGCAATATCAGGCGTGTGATACTTTTAAACTAAATTCAATCATTTAGTATTATAGGTGAATTTATAACTAATAATCTTGACTACTGAGTTCTTCATTTTACTGATTACCCATAACTGTTAGGCATTACTAGCCAAGACGCTGAATACGAAAAATCACTGATCGATATTTTTTCTGTTGGATTACTGAAAATGTTAATAATCGATCAGATAATAATTAGATGACTTTCTTATTTAACACACATGTTCTCTGTTATTTTTTGATAATATAGCCTGGTTAACCGATTTACATTTCAAAATAAAAGGTACAGCAGATAGTATAACATGTCACAGTGATGATTAATAGTCAAACGAATATATCTACAAGTTATGTCTTAGTCTAGTGAATAGATAGACATATAGATAGATCTACGATACTGCACCACCGTCCACCATTGTCTTCAGTGAGTAACTGCCTCACAACAGACACGGCTAAACTACACTGGTTTCAAGATTAATTTCTTAGAGTTCTAGTGAGGAACCGAGTCTGTTGTGATACAGTTACTCACTGAGGACAATGGTGGACGGTGGCTCAACTTCGTGGATTAATTGAAGTTAAACATTAACACCGTTGAATGCCAGCTCAGTGGTTGGAGTCCCACGTGCGGGGTCGTGGATGAGCACTGTTGAGGAGTCCCATACTGGGACGAAACGGTCGTCCAGTGCTTCCACGTTTCCAATGGTGGTCTAGCTTAGATCAACTCATGAATCAACTATTAAGAGAGATAAATCTGATGAGGATTCAAAGCTTATATTTACGACTACAAATGCAAATACACATTTTTGAGTTCCACATGTAGACTGTTTATTTAAATGTGGGCAGTTACCGTTATGTATATATATAGATATATATTATTGGTAGGACACGTAGGCAACTAAAGAGAAAACATAAGATTTTATACTATTCTGTTAGATTTGGCATGGTCTTGTAAAATTTGTAACATCGTGAGACAGATCGCCACCGTAGACAATAGAAGATGCTCTCCCAATATCGTGGTCTGATTGAAGTTAACACCGTATGGGTGTCAGCTCATTGATCTACTAGTTAAGTGTTCACACGCGAGACCGAAGGTCCTTAGTTCGATTTCTGCATGTGAGGTCGCAGATGAGTACTACTCGCGAGTTCCATACTATGATGAAACGAACGTCTGATGCTTGTAGATTTCCAAAAGTGGTCCGAAATAGATCCGTTCATGATTTCATTGAAATTCAACAATCTCCATAACCGCTTACTGAAAATAAAATAAACTAAAAACACTGTAAAAATGATATTATTCTTATCGAGAAACAGAAAGGAAATGAATATAAATTGTATTGGAGGTAAAAGGTCAATAAAGAAGAGAAAAGTGTAAGATAATTACTTTAGTTATATAACAATTATCACATTATGTCACTTGTGTGTTATCTCTAATTACAAAGATACACACTTATCTAGGTGCATAAGAACGCATAGACTGTACAAAGTGTCAGGTTACTTGAATTTTTTCAAAAACAAAAAAACAAACGCCTTGGCTTTATTTATTTTACAAAAAACACACACAACTTTAATTCATTTCTGATTACATGAAAGTAATTTGACCTTAATTACAACTTACAATCGAAACAACAATGTACACTAGGGATTTCAATAAAAGAAACTTATGTCTGCTATTGTTATTATAGTTATACATAAACCAAATGTGTTTTAATTAAAAATGTTTATGTAACCTGTAAAAAAGTCTCAGTGGCTTTGTATTTCTCTGTTAAGAATACAGATACATTAGCACATACAAAACCAACCAATCGAGTAACCATCTATTATTAAATTTCTTCATACATCAAATGACATCAATTTGTTGACTTTGAAATTTATTCATAAAATTAATATACACAAACAAATGAATAAACAAATAAGTAAACATGGAATGAACTATGAAATTTAAATGTTATGAGTCATAGAAAATAAACAGGAACTCAAAAAGAAGTAAGAGTCAAATGAAATTCACATGATTAATTAGCTTTTCACTAGTTGAAATCATGAGTCAATTGAAGCTAGACTACCATGGAAAACTTGGAAGCACTGGACGGCCGTCCTGGGTCCGAATCTCGCGGGGGAGGCGAGATCGTGGAGGAGTTTCATACTAGGACAAAACGGCCGTCCATTGCTTCCTGGTTTTCCATGGTATTCTAGCTTGAGTTGACTCATGATTTCAATTAGGGAAATTTCTAAAATCTCCACAAAGCCCCTTCTGATCATTAGCTTTTGTTGATATTGTGTATTTCTGAGCTACTAGATGATTTAATTCCAAACCTTTTTATTGTAAATTTGGATAATATCACTTTTTGTAGAAGTACGCTTTTCAGTTATTTTTAAAAAATGTTATGACTGATGGAATCCAGACACATTGAGACTGTAAATGTTATCAACTATGTCATTGGAATTCATTTGGTGCTGTTTTACTTGTATCTTCCAATCGTTATGTAGGACTGCAATTGATTAGTCTCATGTTGGCTATGTGTATCCTGTGCGGATTTCCTCGATATAGCCTTAAATCACAAGCTTTTTAAGAAAAGATGGCGTTTGAAGCGAACGGTACTGCGTTCGAGTCAAGGGGTGAACACCAACTCTGCGATGCAGGTACATCCAGATGACGAGTCCAAAATAGGACGAAACGCGCGTTCTGGATTCCACTGCTAGCCACTATCCATCTATGTCATTGGATGATTGTCAAACTTTATCGCAAATTGATTAAAGTTGGGACTGTACTATTGGACACTTAACCAGTAGTTCTTGTAGTCGCGCATTTGTCGTAATCCATGGAAGTTCTGGTTTTGAGTAATAGTTTTGTCATCAGCACAAAGTACTGAGAAGTCTCATACCAGGGCGAAAAAGCTATTCAGTGCTCTCTAGTTTTCAACGGTATTCCGGTTGAGATGTCTGTGGCGAATACAACATATGTATATCCCCAGTAGCGTTAAATCGGTTATTTCTGACGGTCTTGTTTCGTTAGTTCGCTGGATTGTTAGAGATTAATTTTAGTTAGAAGATGTACTTCATCTAGGGCTGACAGTAACTGAAGGACACTGGAGAGTATTTTCGTTGTTATAGTCTTACAATTTCATATAAATGTATACTCACAAAATAGCTATATAGAATCTACTCCAAAGTCTTTATGTTTTATTGTTAAGTGCAATAACATCAAGCCAAAGAGTTGGAGATCCAATCAGTAATCGACACTTCAAATTCAGTTTATTATTTAACAATGTAAATTTCACATATTAGTCAAAACGCAAAAAATATGTTTACAAATCATCTACATCCAACCACCATCTTATCTCAACATAGAGCATGTAATGTCGAGTCACCTAGATTGGTGGCCATATTGCAACTTGGTCGATTGAATTTGATTTGAACTCAGAAGGACCTGACACTCATAACATTGATCATCACCTAGTGATCAACCAATTGTAAATACATCTAACTCATTAAAAACCTGAAATCCCATGGCTTTTCTCTTTAATCTTATTTTACTTGTATTAAACGACTCATTATATCACATCACACACCAATTTTGTGGCTTATCTGTAACCATTTTTTAATACCTGTCTGTGTTTATTTGTCGATTAGTCTGAGAAATTATTTTCTATTCGTTCAAACAGACTATTTCATGTATTAACCTTATATAACCATAATGATGACATCAGATATTAATGTGGTTTATTATGTCTCAGTTGTTAATTAGTTAGATCATCACAGAAATAATAGAAAATTAATTACAATTATTGATTGTTTTCTCTTATGTTAGTTCGATAGGAAAAAATTTATGGAATGAATTTCATGTTATGAAACATATGGAAAGGAATGAATATAAATATGATATAATATGCTTAGCAGAATAACATAAAAAGTTGTCTCTCAAACCCGAAATGTATACTTTATTCCTGAAGGAGAGATAAATCAATAAAATCAACTTCAACAATGATCTGTTAGGATTGATAACCAAACTCTTAAAATATTTACTTTTCAGTCGGCTAATAGATTTATGTTGACGGACTACACTGCAAAGTCATTTATGGAGGGCAGCTGACAGATGCATTCCAAGTGAGGACCGGAGTCAGGAGGACTACTGGGTTATGAAGACCTCGACATTTAAGTCAGAGCACAGAATACAGTGTATAGTTTGGATGCAACTAGATGATTTGAACTTCGCATATGACATAGCTCTTCTATCCTATATACACAAACAAATGCAAGTGAAGACAACCAGTGTAGCAGCAGCCTCTGCATCAGTACGCCTCAACATGCACATGGGCAAAACCAACACTATCAAATGCAACATTGAGAACACCAACAACATCACACTGGATGAAGAAACTCTTGAAGAGGTGGAAACCTTCACGTTTCTGAGTAGCATCATCGATGAACAAAATGGATCGGATGCAGAAGTAAAGTTGAGGATTGGAAAAGTAAGGGCCCCATTCCTACAGTTGAACTACATATGGAACTCAAAACAACTGTCTGTCAACCAACATCAAAGTCACAATATACAATGCGAACGTCAAGACAGTTCCATTGTACGAACCTGAAACTTCGAGAACTACCACAAACATAATCAGAATGGTACAAGTATTTGTAAACAGTTGTCCACGCAAGATACTCAATGTTAGTTTACCGGACTCCATCAGCAACAGACTACTATGGGAGAGAACAAACCAGGTTCTAGCTGAAGAGTAAATTAGGAAAAGTCGATGGAAGTGGATAGGACATACATTATGGAAACCACTAAACTGCATCATGAGGCAAACGCTAACTTGTATTCCTGAAGGGAAACGGAAAAGTGGAAGGCCGAAGAATATATTATGTCGGAGATTGGAAACAGACATGAAAAGGATTGTCCAGCACAAAGTTAGGTGGAGAATACTGGTGGCTGACTTATGCTCCTTGAGGAGGGGTAACAGTCGTAAGTAAATAACGTGTGGCTGAAAAAGTCTTATTCCATGGCTGGAAATGAATGATTATTCAAATGATAAAAGTAATTTCTACCATTTCGATTATTTTCGTTTTCTTTGGTATTTCCTTTTACTAAACTCCGTTTTTCGTTTAATTTTTTAATGCACCTAAAGTTTGGACTGGTAAACGTTTGTACAAAACTTTATTCTGCTAATATCTATAAAATTAATTAAAATGATATAATGATAATTTATCCCTAATAGCGATTAGTAAAACCATCTTATTTAGTCTGTAAATAAGAATAAGTCACTTGATTATATATGTATGCAAGTCAGCCAATGACGATAGAAAAATTTCATTACAAAATGATATTATACAGAGAACTGTTGCAGTACTGGGGTGTGACGAAAAGTAGCTTTTTTCTAATTGATTACTTCTCAGTGGTATTAACTTAACTCCATATAAACTTCAACTTTGAATAACTAGATTTTAACAAATTGATCTTGGAATAACGTACTCATATGGAGACTTAGACGTCATGATCGGAGATTGTGAGCATACTTAAATGAAATGTTCGAAAATAAGAAATAAAACAGGTATATGGAGTTCTCTGGTTTCCAATAGTTTTCCACATGATGTTACATTATCTTTTAATTGATTAGTTTCCATAAATTCAGTATTTCGCTAATGATAACAATGTGAATTAACAAAGTAATGAACATTGTTTTACTAAAACTTAATCACTAAATTAATGATCAACACTAGCTATCTACGGACATCGAAGCAGCACACACAGATCTTCCTATAAATGTCAATCCACCAACGACAGAAGAAATCAGAATGGCCGTCAGACAAATCAAGAGCGGAAAAGCAGCAGGACCTGACAATATACCAGCTGAAGCGTTGAAGTCAGACATCGAAGTAACTACAAGCATGCTTCATCTTCTATTCAAGAAGATTTGGGAGGAGGAACAAGTGCCGATGGATTGGAAAGAAGGACACCTCATCAAGATTCCAAAGAAAGGAGATCTGAGCAAGTGTGAAAACTACAGAGGCATTACACTACTGTCAATACCGGGTAAAGTCTTCAACAGAGTGTTACTGAACAGGATGAAAGACGCAGTTGACGCTCAACTTCGAGATCAACAAGCTGGATTCCGTAAGGACCGGTCGTGCACAGACCAGATTGCGACACTACGGATCATCGTCGAACAATCAATTGAGTGGAACTCGTCACTCTACATCAACTTCATTGATTATGAGAAGGCATTTGACAGTGTAGATAGGAGGACGTTATGGAAACTTCTTCGACACTACGGAGTTCCTGAGAAGATTGTCAACATTATCCGGAACTCATACGATGGACTACAGTGCAAAGTAGTGCATGGAGGACAGCTGACAGACGCATTCCAAGTAAGGACCGGAGTAAGACAAGGCTGTCTACTCTCTCCCTTCCTGTTTCTTCTGATGGTCGACTGGATTATGAAGACCTCGACATCTGAGAGAAACTACGGCATACGATGGACAGCTCAGAACCAATTAGACGATTTGGACTTCGCAAATGACCTAGCCCTCCTATCACATACACACGAACAAATGCAGATAAAGGCAGCCAGCATAGCAGCAGTCTCTGCATCAGTAGGCCTCAACATACACAAAGGGAAAACCAAGGTCCTCAAACACAACACGGAGAACAGCAATCCAATCACTCTTGATGGCGAAACTCTGGAGGACGTGGAATCCTTCACATACCTGGGAAGCACAATGGATGAACAAGGAGGATCAGATGCAGACGTCAAGGTGAGGATTGGCAAAGATAGAGCGGCATTCCTTCAACTGAAGAACATATGTTACTCAAAACAACTTTCAACCAATATCAAATTCAGAATCTTCAATACCAACGTCAAGGTAGTTCTACTGTACGGAGCTGAAACTTGGAGAACTACAACAACCACTATCAAGAAGGTACAGGTATTTATCAATAGCTGTCTACGCATGATACTCAACATCCATTGGCCGGATACCATCAGCAACAGCCTTTTGTGTGAGAGAACCAACCAGCTTCCAGCTGAAGAGGAAATTAGGAAAAGACGATGGAGTTGATGGATAGGACATACATTGAGGAAATCATCAAACTGCATTACGAGACAAGCGCTAACTTGGAATCCTGAAGGGAAGCGGAAAAGAGGAAGGCCAAAGAACACATTACGTCGGGAAATAGAAGCAGATATGAAAAAGATGAATACGAACTGGAAAGAGCTTGAAAGGATTGCCCAGGACAGGGTTGGATGGAGAATGCTGGTGAGCGGCCTATGCTCCTTCACGAGGAGTAACAGGCGTAAGTAAGTAAGGAAGTACTAGCTATCTACTTTAGAGAAGAATAATCCATGAAAAAAAACGTATAATAACTTTCGAAGCGAAAAATTTGTTGAGTTTTCATACAGAAAATAGTAGACATTTCAATTATAATTATGAATGTCATCACTTACAATTTTATAGAATATCTCAAAAGTTTGAGAAACACATTGATACAATCATATGAAATGGGATAGCTCACGAACTCAATTTAGTAGACCTGTTAACTTTAGAATCATTTTGGATAGATGTGCTAAAATTATTACACAAAATTCACCTAACCTCATCGAATCGTAATCTGATTGTCCGATGCCATTATTTTTGTGCAATTATCAGAACACAAGTATGTGATATCAGTTAGAGTTACCTAAAGCATTGAATGATCAAATTTAATATGATGTCATCTTACGAAAAATTAAATATTGAAGGAAATAAAAATTCCGAACATGTGTTTTTAAAAAATTAATTCTACTGATTGAATACCCTTCCATAAAGTATTTAAAATGAAATACAATCCCATATACATTTATAATCTGATAATGACTGCCACTTGATAATGCAATGGAGACTGTAATGAATTAAGATAAGGAAGGTTATTTTCAACAAACTAAACATTTGTGGAAATTATAATAATTTCAGTAGTTGAAATAATGAGTCAATTCAAGCTAGACCACCATGGAAAACCTGGAAGTACTGGATGGACGTTTCGTCCTATTGTGGGACTACTCAGCAGTGCCCATCCACAATCCCGCCTCACGAACACTTAAACACTAGACCGCCAAACCGGCATCTAACGGTATTAATGTGTAACTTCAACTAATCCACAAAATAGAATGACACATCCACCATTGTCTTCAGTGAGTTACTATCTCACAACTGACCTGGTTGAACTCCACTGGTCACTGCTTCTCACTAGAACTCCAGAAAATACCTCTTGGAACCAGTTTCTAGTGAGCATATGCTGATTCATATCAGAAGGGTTTTTTGTGAATATTATAGTAATTTTAATGGTTGGGATCAGGAGTCAATTGAAGCTAGACTACCATGAAAAACTTGAAAGCACTAGACGGCCGTCCTGGGTCGGAATCTCGTGAGGTGGGATTGTGTATTCACACTACTAAGGAGTCCCATAATAGAACAAAACGGCCGTCCTTTGCTTTCAGGTTTTTCATGGTAGTCTAGTATCAATTGATTCATGATCCCAACTATTGAAAAAGAACATTTAATGAAAATTTCCAATGAATTCATTCGTCATTTGAAATTAATCATTGTACTTATCTCTGTCCTAGTGATTCTTATTATTATTTTCATAACAAGATTTTAACTACTCTCATTATAGTTATTTGTTTTGTTAGATGTAAGGTTTTTTTACGTATACAGCTAAACAGTTTAAAATGATCTGTATTATTATTTGTTTAAATAAAGTCTAAATTTATGGACAAATTTAAATCAAACTGCAGATAGTATATAGATAAGATATGCCAAAGTATGTGATTCGACTAAAAACTAGATATGTATGTCAATATTGTTGGCATAATGATGATTTATATTTCATGTTGTAAGAAAAACAGTCTCGGTAGATCAGTGAGAAATACCTATTTCAACATGTGAGTAGTGTTGTGTTAATCTTATACACAAAATAAATTATTGAACTAATTTTTCGCTAAAAGCTAACAAAGGTTTATAATATCCTATTGTCAATACTGAAAATTGGATTTGATCAGAGTTAATGTCCATAGTTGAATATACTAACACTTGTGACTAAAAGACAGTATCGATCTGTCTGCTCAGGATTTACATCTTTTAACAGAGAATGTTCAAATGCAGTGTTGATTATCAGCAACGGAAAATTACAAATTTTTACTACTGTTTGCACATACATTGAAAAAGTTAGAGGTTATTATGGAATTTGTAACTTAATGGATAAACATTCTAAATCTGAATTCAAGTTCTAGCATGGACAACAATAATATGATACATATATATCTAGTTGATGAAATGAACGTCAAGAAATCTATCGTTATCCATTTAGTCAATTGAACTCAGGCCTTTTCTCTGATTGCTCAAGGCATTTCAACATTATTATTGTGAATAAGTTTTAATTAACTAACATTGTTTACTAATTACTGTTTCTAATCTCTAGCTTTTATAAATAACTTGAAATAAATAGTGTCAAACTTAACAAGAAAACATAAATTTGTAAGTTATTCCCCTGGAATTTATCTCCCGGTAACGACATTACAATTTATAATTGTTCACTAAAATATGAGTGTTTTATGTACGATAGACAGTCAGTCAGCTACAACGTAGAACCAGGCACATATATGCATCGGCCCAAGTTGCCACACCTCATTAGCACAACAAGATGAACACCGGATTCATAGAAGTAGTTAATTCAGTTGTGGTATCATATGAAGGAAAGATTGTATATAAGGACACAGTGCAGGAAGAAAGAATTAGTTCGTAGAAAGAAAGATATGAAATAATTTTAATCTCTTAGTTTGAAGGAAGACAGAGAGTGTATACACCGACGCCATTGTGATCGATTCTGAGCCATGTCACCAAGAGTCTCCAACCATTGGTTACGATAGTCATGCGGACCCCAAACAAGTAGTCTGAATCTACCATTATAATTGTCTATCATATATAGATAATTTTAATGGAATAGAACTAATGAAATTATTTCACACGTCAAGATAAATAGTTGTCAATCAATGTTTTATACAAAATGTTAATTAACATATCGTTTTTCCGAATTTCCTGAATGAATTTGTAGATTGTTATAATATTTTATATATTTTTATATTAGGAATTTTATACGCTATTCAAATAACGTGTTAATAAATATAATCATGGAGGCGGCTTTTGAGGAGTTCCACAATAAAACGAAACGGCCGTCCAGTGCCTTCAGGTTTTTCATGGTGGTCTAGCTTCAATTGGATCATGATCTCAACTATTGAAATATAAATAACTATAATTTTTTATCAAACTTAAAAAAATATCATACACAAATTCAAAACGTCATTGTAATTATTACGACCATAAAATAGGAAATGACATTTGTACAAGTTCAAACCAAAAAGTGGTTGTGATCGTGGGAGACCGTAATTAATAAACTGAGTATAATTTAAGAATAGTAAATCGTATTATAATAGTCTATGTGTCAAAATAAAGCTTATAACAAAAGAAATACAGATATACATAATCTAATTACTGAATAGTTATACAATAAGAGCATATATATAATATTAGTCCATGAATAGATCTCAGAAGTTACCTATTTTCTTAAGTGTAAATATTATTTGTAGTATATTGTTCTGTTAGATTAAACCACATGTTAATAAACTATTCAACTGTTTCAAGACAAAACATACAGTCTGATTTCTAGTTTAAAAGAATTCTTATTGTACTTTAATAACTCGGAGACATATGTGAAATATCTAAATTCATTGTTCCTCTTTATAAATAAACGATTATGCCTGAAGAAAAACACGTAACCTGTAGTTGTCATAAATACTCAATATGAATACATTATATTTACTATTTACTGTTAGGCGATATATTCAAAATTTCAAGGTAACATAATACCACATTTTATTCTACATGTTGGCAGATGTAAGTTCAAGAAAGAAAATCATTTTCTCCCTTATTACAAAGACGAATTTACTTGTACACTGCATCTGTCCACAGTTTGATTAAGACCACCTGTAGTTGTTTTACATTACTGACTTGTCTCTAAGCCAGAAGTTTCCATGGTGAATAAATTAAAATTTAGTTTACAAATATCTAAATATAGTACCCATCAATAGTAATAATCAGTTTCCATTATCATATAAATAATATGGAGCTTAATTGAAATGCTTTAAAACTAATATGAATCATCATAGACAAAGCTTCCATCATGGTTTCCATCAGAGTCTATGATGTCTTTTGATGAATTTTTCCATTTACAACAATGATTTTCCAATCATTAGACAAGCATGATCCCGTCTAGTATTATTTATGTAGATTCAATGATTTACAATTTGAATATCATTCAGTTAGTAATATACTGTTACGATCATCATCAAATGTTATCATCTAAGTAACTGTCTGAATTTTTAATCAGCTTACAATTCTAGCCACAAACTTCTATCAGAGCTTTGAAAAAATGGTCTTGAAGTTATTTACTGGTGTGTACATGATTTATTATTCAATAAGATCATCTAACTATAGGTTTCGCTTTGTTTTGTTACCATTAACGGGTTAACTGGTCGATAAAATTGTATACTTTATTTTGTGCATCTTTTAAGTAACTGATCGAAGGGATTGATTCAATTTTGATTTCAGACAGCAAACTATTAAAGATTACAAGTAACTCAAATAGCTTTTTCGATCTGTTTTCGGACTACCAGTACCAGCAAAAACCATGACCTTAGGATCTATCTAATCTTAATAGTTCTTAATAGTTTCTCGAAAAGCCTCCACAAACTAAAAATATGGTGAAAACACTGTAACCAATCAGCATTACTTAAAAACTTTAAGGCACTTTCTGCATTTATGATCCTGCTCAGACAATTAGCACTACTAGCCACCATCTAAATCTGTTTATAATTCTTGTGACTTAAGGCAGTATCAAGGTAATCTGCACAGGATACACATATACCAATAAGAGACTGAACATCAATAGAAGATTCTCACAACCAATATAAAAAGCAATTAGTAATTTTGTTATCGATTTTAACATGTTTTTCGGGATCTGTTATTGTGCGGATCGCTCCCAGTGAACTCAAGGAAGCTCCGAAAGCGACGAAGACATTTCATTCAGAAGAACATTCCAGAACCTCGAAGTGTAGCTCCACTATTGGACGAATGCTAAAAACCACAGCATGAGATTTGAATGACTATAGTGATGATTTCGTCTTTACTAAAAGCTATAAATACCCGACTGTTTTTTGTACCATATTTGACACTGTTTGAAATATATATCACTTGTATTCTGTCTTCTCATTTGCGACTTGGAGGGTTCAAGCGTTCGAGTGCTCAAGTTGTACGCGGTATGGCAAAAACCCAAGTTCCAGATGTAACAGTTACTAAGGAAGCCGCTACTCACACTGACCGTGAACGACGCAATATCACAAATTGATTGAAGTATTTGGATCAAAGTATAACCTGATGATCTCAGATTCAATCACATGGCTGTAAGTGGTCATTTCTGAAAAGTCACAGATTTAGGTAAAACATCTATCTACTCTTTCCTTTATTAAAACTAAATTCATAATATAGGCATCAAAGTTGATTATCAAATTTCTTTTTCTTTACCTTATAAGCGCGTAAAAATTGAATATACATATTAATTTTTTATATTGGCATGTGTATGTATTTATTTATGTAAGGATACTATAGAATTAAAAAAACAGCTCGATAAAAATAGTTGAGTTCATGAGTCAATTAAAGCTTAACCACCACGGAAAACCTGGAAGCACAGGAGGGCCATTTCGTGCTATTATGGGACTCGTGAGTGAATGCTTAATCTCATGAATCCAACCATTAAAATTACTACAATCTCAACAAATCGTCATTCTGATCATAATCATCAAATGTCGGTAAAATCGGTATTTATATAAATGCATTTGATTATTGTTATTATTAACTTTATTCAATATAATGTTTTGATACGATGTAGAATTCTCAACACAAAGTATTTCAACACATTTCCTTTTCTTGTTTCTTAAACGATCCTGACGATAAATATTGAGTGGTCGCGGTTAGAAGTTAGCAGTTCAGGGATCAACATTGGAATTATGTACATTTTTCGATACATATTTAGCTACTACAATGTCCCTGATTGGGCACTTTTGTAACTTGTACAGCGGAACGTCGTAAACTTCCCATAAACGCTCCTGAATAGGTTGTGTGATTAATAGACATAGTGGTGTGTTAAAACAAAAAAATCAGATAACTTGTTGAAATATCTAGATGGCAGGAACAGGTAGTTCATATATTCAGCAGGCCATCAAGTTAAGGTGATTATCGTATTTTTGGTGGATGAATAAAATCTTGGACCACCATTAGTTTTTTTGTGTCATTCTAGTAGTAGTGTTGCCTGTTTCAAGTATCGATTTTTACAGTGACCATAGACAGGTTGACAAATTCGCTTTTATCAATATAGAGGATTGTGGAAATTATTAGGTGTTATTGATATCATAAACCGACTTAAGTTAAAACCATTAAAAACCAAGAAGCATTGAATAACTGTTCCGTTCGAGTATACAACTCCTCAAAAGTGTTCACTCATTACCCTACTACAGGGAGCTGGACCCCAGGACCTTAGATCTTACAACCAGTGCTCAAACTCTAGACCACAGAACCGAGATCCAGTGGTGTATATGTTTAACTTCATTCAACTTGTTCTTAATTCACTGATGTTCCCCTCCATTCTTAGAATTTATTTTTAAGATTTTAACTCTACAACTAATTGTATAATCGTTCAGTCAATAAAAAATAAACGAAAAAGTAGCTATGTAATTATAGCAATTATTTAACAGATTACTGATTCTCACTTACGTTTATATTCTTTTTCATTTGTATTGCTGTATAACAGTTTTGAGGATCTAACCAACTCGTAAAGCTTGTTTTCAATCTTTGTTCTAATATAATCACTCATACTAATTAAATTAATGGTATCTTAACCAGAATAAGAGGAGAATAAAGTTATTTAAGAAATGTAAGATATAGAATACATGATGAATATTTTTGATTGGCTAGTTTCAAATAATCATACCTAAAATATAGGAGCAGCCATATTACTAATACAAATTATCCGGTTCTTACCTATAAGCCTAACGGCATATTATTTTCAAAGAGAATGCGTAAACAAATAAATAAGAGATTGTTCTTATTTTTTTTTGAAAGGAAATTGATACATAACGCATTATATTAATAGGATATGTTTGATAATTTTGGTCAAATCTTACTCTATACATTCAGTGAGTCAAGTATATGTGATAAAACATATGTATTCGGTTAGATGAACAGTTTTAGTACAAAGGATATATAAATGAAAAGAAAATTCAGACTTATAACATCATAGTTCTACATTTAGATAGGAAATATGTATCTAAATCCTTTCTAGATGTTAATTAATTTAAAATACTATCCAAACGTAACAAAGATATTCTCAGCATAGTACAACTTGACATTTCAAATTATGCCGTAACCCAAATCAGTCTTTAAAACATTAAAGCTTATAATAGAAACGATACTAAAAATTACTTTCTAATGTATGTTATTTATTCATTAAATTAATGGAAAGTTGACAATATGTTTCAAGTATGATAAACTTAGTTTATATGATAAAATATTCGACATATGCTCACTAGTGACTGGCTTCAAAAGGTATTTTCTGGAGTTCTAGTGAGAAGCAGTGACCAGTGGAGTTCAACCAGGTCAGTTGTGAGATAGTAACTCACTGAAGACAATGGTGGATGTGTCATTCTATTTTGTGGATTAGTTGAAGTTAGACAATAACACCGTTGGATGCCGGCTGGATTAATGGCCTAGTGGTTAAGCGCTCGCGCGCAAGACTGATAGGTCCTGAGTTTGAATCTCGCGGGGGGCATGATCGTCGATAGGCACTGTTGAGTAGTCCCACAATAGGACGAAACCTCCGTCCAATGCTTCCAAGTTTCCCATAGTGGTTTAGCTTCAAATGGCTCATGATCCCAACCACTGAAATTATTTTTCTATTTACAAATGAACTACTGATTTAAAAAACTGTAGTTATATAATTTGGTTAAGCGAATATTTATCATTGACTTGAACTGTCTTAGTTATGGGATCTGGTGAGAATTTATTAAAATCAATATATTTTCACTCAGAACTTTGTGTTTGAGTTTGATAACTAAGATCATTTTAAAAAATTACGAATACTAACCTTCATAAAAGACTATCCAATGTATCACTCTTGATGTGTACAATATACGTTTAAATACAATAATCATAAAGTTTGCTTTAAGATGATGTAGAAGATTTATAGTTAAGATGGATAGTTTGGATAGAGTTTCACTGTCTTACCTAGATGATTTAATCATAAAGCATTTTACTGTTTTTCTTGACAACAATATCATCACAAACTTCAAATAAAAGTTAACTATTTGAAGTTCTCAACGTATGACCTAAAAAATGTGATAGGATACTTGTCAATCAATTAGTGGACTATCTCCATTCCAATGGTTAATATTTATTCAATATCTAGTATTTTTTCATAAATTTACATTCAGTGGATGCTGCATATAGTACGATAATTTTTACTAGAGATTTCATTTCAAGCTCTATCATTTACTTTGTTTGCTCTATTTTGTCTGACAAGATTAGCAGCTCTACATTGTCTTGTTCGTAAAAGACATATATAGATAGCTTTAGGTCTTACTTGCTTATGCATTTTACTCATCGTGGAGTAGCATAGGCCACCCACCAGAGCTCTCCATCCAACTCTGTCCTAGACAATCATTTCCAGTTCCTTCCACTTGCTATTCATACTTTTCATATCTGCTTCCCCTTTTCCGTTTCCCTTCAGGATTCCAAGTTAGCGTTTGTCTCATGATGCATTTTTGTGATTTCCGTAATGTATGTCCTATCAACTTCCAGTGACTTTTTCTAATTTCCTCTTCAGCTGGAATCTGATTTGTTCTCTCCCTTAGTAGGCTGTTGAAACCGGTTTCCGGGCAATAAGTTTTAGGTCAGTGAAATGAAATTCTTGCTAACTATTACACTCTTTTATACAGTAATGACTCAATAAATAAACGAAAAAAAAGTTCGGTAATGTTAGATTTTACACTTGTATTAAACATTGAAAAGGATAGTTATCTTAACAATAAAAACTTTATCCTGTCAAATTCTGTGTTCTTATGTCATATAGCATATTGATTTTATTAATTATTATTCTGAACTTACAATTGTATTTATTGAAAAGAATATTCTTTATTTTCTTATGTGGTTTAATGTAATGGGAAATTATAAATAAAAGTTCATGAACTTAGCATAACGATTATGACCTAATTAGTGTTCATGTTCGAAATATACAAGGTCAATGTAATGATGATAAAATAGCTAATTGGAAATCATAATAAAATTCTTTATATTTATCTGTAGATCAATGCAACAAAACAACATTGCAGGGATGATTTATTGTTCAGGGGATTTTTGTAATCCATATTAAATTTCATCAATATCATTCTCATACTATTCAATTATATTTTAGAATTACAATTGCTTTGTAACTTAAGAAACTATGAAGTTAAACTTTTGCTTTGATTTGTCAAATATTCAATTTCCAGACATCTAAATCCCATCAGATCTTTCAGTGTGATTAACAAACAACTAAGCTATAACCTTCCCAGACTTGTTTATATTTTAACTATCTGGCGCCTAAGACTTAAAAATGAAGCAGTTTCTGGTAACAGAAACTTATGTGTTTTATTACTTTAACTACCTGAACTTAATTCATTGTATATCTTGTTCCTATTTAATACTAACTTAGATTTACTAACCTGATCATCACGTAATCAGGTATTTTAACCTTAATTATCTCTTATTGTTATTCTAATCTATCTTCCAGAATTTTCTTTTAAATGTTATATAAAATTATAATCTTATTTAGCATCCTACGTCTATATCCATCCACACTCTAAACAAGTATGTTACGTATAACAAGTTGTAGGCGCTTGACAATGATGAAGATGATATGGATTTGACGAAATAAAATGAATGCTATAGTATGTAGATTCTTGTTTTCTCTACCTTTATCATATTAATAAAATGAACAGTATACACAGAAAGATCAATTAATTGTAGTGGCTATACTATGATAGAAAACACGCACGAGGTAGAGAGTATGTGTAAGTATATGCAAGTTTATTTAACTTACTAAATGGTCAAATAATTCACTAAACTGATAAACAGAGAAACATGAGAGAAAACAAGTGTATAGATTTAATATTATTTATTAGAAAAAAGTAAACCAAAGTTTACAAAAATAAAAATCAATTGATTACACGTACGAACATGTAAAGAAAAGTAACTTAAAACTAAATAAGTAGTTACTTCATTTCTAGTAGAACTTGATACAAAAACTACATTTTTAGAACTCGTCAACATAGTATATCCATAGTGTAATAATGGTTCAATAGTTAGAGATAATACTATTGTAAAATTTGATGAAATTAAATTTTCACTAAGTAATAATTTCCTGTATGTGTTTGCAATGTTTATTGAATTTCACTGAAATCATGAACCGATCTAAATTAAACCACCATTAAAACCTAGGAGCTCAATGTCTTGAATTAAGTGTAACTGAACATTAATACCGTTGGATGCCGTCTCAGTGGTTTAAATATTTGCGCACGATGCTGAAGATCTTTGGCCCTAATCTTGGATGGAGACTGTTGAGGAGTTCCATAGTGTGATGAAATGGCCAGGCTTTCAATAGCGGTTTAACATAGATCGGTTCATGATTTCAATTAAAGGACATTATTTAAAACTAAATAATTTCTTTGTGCAAAGTTTTATCATTGACAAAAATATATTCCATTTAGATAATTATGTTCACTTATTAAATTTCTCTGTAAATTGTAAACAAAAATACTTAAATGGATGAAAATATTTTTAAAAGTAGCTCTTATATTGACAAACAATTCAAATATGAAAACATGATAGAGTTTACTAATGAGTACTTTTGAAAATCTAATCCATTCAGTCAAATAATCATTGTAACCACGTGATTTTTCTATATTTTATTTTTTGCTTAAGTTTAGAACCATTAGACATAGTGTTCATTGAACAGTCCTATTTGTTTATATGAATTGATTGTCACAATATCAAAATTGGTCAAGTATGA
The DNA here is from genome assembly GCA_946903255.1 of Schistosoma spindalis. Lineage (NCBI taxonomy): Eukaryota > Metazoa > Platyhelminthes > Trematoda > Strigeidida > Schistosomatidae > Schistosoma > Schistosoma spindalis. The sequence continues at coordinate 67,945,017 of OX336416.1, read as the reverse complement.
CTAAAAGAATTCTAAAAATTATATAAATTAAACTATTTTAAATGAGCCAGCAAACGTCAAATACAAATCAGTTAAGTGGACGTTAAAATATCAAAACAAGTTAAAAGCTAATATATATATATATATATATATATATATATATATATATATATATATATATATATATCAAATAATGAATTAGAATATAAATAATTAGACAAAAATTTAGGTACTTCATAACTGTTTCTCGAAAATGAAAAAAAATCTAATTACCCTAGACAAAACTAATAAATGAAATTGGAAAATACCAATTAGATTAAGATTAATAACAACAATAATAGTAGATTTAAATAAACAAATTGGCTTTCAACTGTTCAATGTTCAATATTCAACCAATCAATTGACCCAAAGTTATGTACATAAAATCAACCGATCAGATAGGATTCATTTGAATGCTAACGTTAAAAAAAACTTAAATATTGGTTTCTGACTCAGTGACTAAATGATATCATACTCAAAGTAAACTGAGGTCGATCTTTTGTGAGACTATGATTTCATAATTTGGAAAAGTTTTACCAATCCATTTCTTTAAATTGTCATTCAGATTACGTAATTTCGTGGTGAAATCTATTGTTCAAGTATAAAAAAATTTAGTAGAAAACAAATTTACTTACTTACGCCTGTTACTCCTCGTGAAGGAGCATAGGCCGCTCACCAGCATTCTCCATCCAACCCTGTCCTGGGCAATCCTTTCAAGCTCTTTCCAGTTCTTATTCATCTTTTTCATATCTGCTTCTATTTCCCGACGTAATGTGTTCTTTGGCCTTCCTCTTTTCCGCTTCCCTTCAGGATTCCAAGTTAGCGCTTGTCTCGTAATGCAGTTTGATGATTTCCTCAATGTATGTCCTATCCATTTACTAATTTCCTCTTCAGCTGGAAGCTGGTTGGTTCTCTCACACAAAAGGCTGTTGCTGATGGTATCCGGCCAATGGATGTTGAGTATCATGCGTAGACAGCTATTGATAAATACCTGTACCTTCTTGATGATGGTTGTTGTAGTTCTCCAAGTTTCAGCTCCGTACAGTAGAACTGCCTTGACGTTGGTATTGAAGATTCTGACTTTGATATTGGTTGAAAGTTGTTTTGAGTTCCATATGTTATTCAGTTGAAGGAATGCCGCTCTAGCTTTGCCAAACCTCGCCTTGACGTCTGCATCTGATCCTCCTTGTTCATCCATTGTGCTTCCCAGGTATGTAAAGGATTCTACACTTTTCAAAGTTTCGCCATCAAGAGTGATTGGATTGCTGTTCTCCGTGTTGTGTTTGAGGACCTTGGTCTTCCTTTTGTGTATTTTGAGGCATTCTGATGCAGAGACTGCTGTTACACTGGCTTTATTTATCTGCATTTGTTCGTGTGTATGTGATAGGAGGGCTAGGTCATTTGCGAAGTCCAAATCGTCTAATTGGTTCTGAGCTATCCATCGTGCGCCGTAGTTTCCCTCAGATGTCGAGGTCTTCATAATCCAGTCGACCACCAGAAGAAACAGGAAGGGAGAGAGTAGACAGCCTTGTCTTACTCCGGTCCTTACTTGGAATGCGTCTGTCAGCTGTCCTCCATGCACTACTTTGCACTGTAGTCCATCGTATGAGTTCCGGATAATGTTGACAAATTTCTCAGGAACTCGATAGAGTCGAAGAAGTTTCCATAACGTCCTCCTATCTACACTGTCAAATGCCTTCTCATAATCAATGAAGTTGATGTATAGCAACGAGTTCCACTCAACTGATTGTTCGACGATGATCCTTACGGAATCCAGCTTGTTGATCTCAAAGTCGGGCATCTACTGCGTCTTTCATCCAGTTCACAGAAAACAAGTATTACAGGTTAAAATACATTATAGTAGGAGTTTCATTTTTAAAATATGTACTGTTGTATAATGTAATAAATTACATATTTATACGTTTATGTTTTCAGATTTAACAACAGGTAGAATTGGTGGACTACCAATAAATTTCACTTAATGAAACATACCAATGTATTACTTAGATGAAATGTGGAATGAAAGAATGAAAAGAAATTGGCAGTTAAGATTTACTTTTTGGATAACTGTTCTAAAAATTGTCTTATCGGTTCACTAAGTTCAGAATTCTATATGACAGCACTACAAATGAACTATCATCTTTATTCATTGATAATCATTAGATGATTGTGCTTTTCAATTTTACATCTATTCATATCTGTTCTTGTGAATCTAAATTCAAATAACCTTGTTCACTAGTGTATTTTCCGAGGTACATTAATTAGGAAATCGAGTTTTAATTCAGTAGAATGTTACAAACAGTTACAAAGTAATAATTTTACAATATATCTTTGAATAGAACTAAACAATACCCAAAATATTATTGAATATTACTCATATGACTGCATTCATTGAACTAGAGTAGTACAAATATACACTTTTTTTCATACACTTATAACGATCAGTATGAACAATCTACAATCAGATGTATGTGTATGTATACGTGCGTACAGAGATACTTTGTTCAGCTGCGCTCATCCTTATCATTCAACTTTTATCTATACTTTTCATTTTCTACTTTCTCTTTTTCGTCCATTTTGTTACTTTTTTTCTTTTAATCCTTAACATCCATAAATTACTTTTTTATCTCATTTGTAATTTATTACATTGTAGCATTCTATTCACTATCTTTGATTAATTTCTTTTGTCTTATTCATCAAGTTAGAAAGAATCGGATAATGTTTCATCAATTTATTTTTCTGTTGTTTTAACTTTTATCCACGTAACAATTTCTTTATCATCTAGTTGATGTAATGAGTACTTGTAAAAGCTGATATCTTCCCATTGTTATTATTCATGACTGTAATCGGTTAGTTTTTGTTAGTAAATATATATCTTATGAGAAGTATGTATCGATATTTTCATTTAGTTATCAATAGATCATTTTGTTAATCCTGAATTCTAATCGTTGCCCCAATCCAATATTACTAAAGAATCTAATGAATAGGTAGATGATTTTATTCGCGGTCATATTAACTGTAATGCGGTTAACACATAAGTATTAACTAATAAAAAATTTAGTTAGAAGAGTTGTATTCATTCCAAGTTGATTGCAGTCAAGTTACCATTGAAAATCAAGAAGTACTGAATATTGATTTCGTTCTAGTATTGGCTTCTTCAAGAATGTGCACCCAATGCGATGATTTCAAAACGTTCAACAAGAAATCAAAGGTCTTGAGTTAGATCCCTGGTAAGACTGTAGGAATAGACTCTTCAGGAGTCAAATACTGAGACGAAATAGTTATTCAGTAATAAATCCTTTTTAATAGAAGGTCAACTGAGATCAATCTGAAACGAGTGGAACCTACAAATACAAAATTTATTCTCATTTAAATTACCTTATATAAATAGAATATTTTTTTGTTATATATGTGTTGAACATTGGGTTCATTCGACAATTTTGAACAACAGGATTTACAAGAATAAAATGCATTTACTGTGTTCACTTGTTATTGTTTCGCTTGTATCTTCCCATTGAGGTTTTAAGACTGCAATTGACCAGTTTGTTATTGACATATGTACATACTGTGCGTATGCCTCAATGGGAAGATACAAGTAAAACAATAACAAGTGAATTTAAATTCATCCCATTGCATAAGCAAGTGGTTGTCAGGACTCAGTAGCTGAGTGTATAACGCGATGGCGTTTGAAGCGAATGGTACTGGGTTCAAGTCCCAGAGCGAATATCAAATCTGAGATGCAGGTACATCCAACCAATGAGTCCCAAATAGGGTGAAACGTGCGTCCTGGATTCCACTAAATTTGCTGTGTATCCTAAACTTCTCAATAACTACAAAAAGTTGAAATTTACAAGGACTACTTTTATCGGAAACTTTATTTAATAAAGTTAGCATAATAGTAATTCAAACTGATGTACATCTATATTCTAGTCGCGTAATCATATGTTATTTGAGAATTCAAAAAAATTCAAATAATTTCCTTGAAACTATTTCCCGAAATGAAAGAAAATTACTATATATACGATAACCAGGCACTAAATGAACAGTGTACATGCGGTATTAAAAAAACTTATATTTAACGAATCAAGTATTTAATCAATTTTGCAGTGACCATTACGTCCACGTTCGCACGTGAGACCATAGGTTCTCAGTTCCATTCGTGGTTGGAGTGTTGTGGGTCACACAGCTGAAGAATCCCATAATGGAGTGAAACAGCTGTTCAGTGCTTCCAGATCTTTAATTTTTGCGTAACATAGATCGATACGTTATATCAGTAAAGTTTGCATTGTCTAAAATGTGAATCATGCTATAAAAAGCAAGATTCAAAAGAAGAATTGCTAATTTTTTTAATTATCTAAAGCTTCACTATCTCTCAAAATTATCATATCCATTAGTAAGTTAAGGTCACCATCAACTACCAACTATCACTATGTAGATTAAAAAATAAATACATGCAATAAAATGAGTAGTAAACCCTAACTATTTTCCAGTTCAATTTGTTATAGAATGTATCATTTGAATTTCTTCTCTCTCTCTCTTGTCCTTAAAATCATAATTTCAAGGCCAATTTAAAGCAATTCTTCTTGTTAGATCTCACTCGATATATGTATGGCTTTCTTTTAATCATAATAAAGTACACAGAATTGTATAAACAACCTTCACCTAGGATACAACTCATTTACCCTTGATAATTCATACAAATAATAGAAAAATAATAATCACTAGAAAAATAACGAAAACGTTAAAGATACAGCATGAAAATCGTTTATTATTCCTAATAAAATCAACAACAAACCATTGGGGAACTTTGATAGGTGGAATTTAGCAATTATTGGCTTGGGATGCGTTTACTCATGAAACATGCAATATTATAAACTGATTGAAATTAGAATTGTAAATCGGATAAAGTGTATAAAGATCAGATGCTCGCTTTGAAAATTAAAATACTTAGGTTGATTTAATAGTGGATGTGCACTACTGATGTGTCTCATAGTGGGACGAAACAACATTTCAGTTCTTCCTGGATTTCAATGGTTATCTAACTAAGATCAGTCTGTGATGTAAGCTATGAAATTCGACAGTCTTCATAAACCCTTTGCACAAGAGGATAGTGGTTTGTGAATTTTGTAATGAAGTATAAGATCAACTTCACAATCATAAAAATTTCGATAGACATTACTAGAAAGTTAATCGTTTCGTCAAACTTTGTATTTCATTAGTTGTTTCAAATTTATATACTAAATAATCATAAATAAATTTGAATATTTGGTGATATTTATTAAGAAATTATAGACTTATGTTTTGTACTGATTGACATTTATTGATAATGTAGCATGTATGATGTTAAATATTTTTAACTTACTAGTCGTTATGTGTTGTGTGCTACTAATGTCGATAGATGTAAGTAGTATGTATCATCAATCAAAGATCAAAGAAAAGGGAACGCGAACAGAAAATGATTGGTATGGAAACGAAAGAACAATTAAGTCTATGACAATCGATTGATATTTTGCAAATGAAGTATTTACTGTATGGTTCTCAGATTTTACTATAATGTTCTGTAATTCTGTATTAAAATATATTCCATTGTCCCCATTTGTGTTCTCGTTCACTACAGTTATATTACAAGATCTAACGATATGACAGTGATACTTAGTGACATCATACTATTGTATGTCTTCTATTTACGTATAAAGAACTTAAATCATACATTACTGTTGATAAATTCAATCTCTTTGACTAAGTATAATGAAATTCAAGTGCCAACTAATTTATTAATGTACTTTCAGAAACGATTTATTTTTGACATTTATTTATTAACATTTTTTCTTCAATAGAGAACAAATTAGATTTTTTATCAGAAGGGGTTTTGTGGAGATTGTAGTAATTTCAATGATTAAGATCATGAGTCAGTTGAAGCTAGACCACCATGGAAAACCTGGAAGCACTGGACCGCAGTTTTGTCCTATTATGGGACTCCTCAGCAGTGCGCATCCACGACCTCGCCTCCTGCGAGATTCGAACCCAGGACCTACTGGTTTCGTGCGCGAGCACTTAACCTCTAGACCACTGAGCTGGCATCCAACGGTGTTAATGTCTAACTTCAACTAATCCACGAAATTGAGCGACACATCCACCATTGTCTTCAGTGAGTTACTATCTCACAACAGACCTGGTTGAACTCCACTGGTCACTACTTCTCACTAGTACTCCGTCCAGTGCTTCCAGGTTTTCCATGGTGGTCTAACTTCAACTGACTCATGATCTTAATCATTGAAATTAGATTTTTTTGGTTAATATTCAACTTGATCAGGAATAAACTGGAAGAAATTAGATAACATGTAAAACGTTACGTAATATGAGTTACTGTATAGAGGTTAAAAGGAAGTACTTAATATCGAATCAAATGGCTTGGGCGTTAGTCGTAAAATGAACATGTTAGAAAAGTGATGAAAGTATATATAATAATTTAATTTCCCGTTTTTAACAATTTTTTTCATTAATATCAGTTAAATAAACGAAATTAACTTCAGGCGAACCTAAAAAGAACCATGTCAGCTGAACGCAGTGAAAATTATTAAATTTTGGTAGATTACATACATCGTGAGCACAATTCCTGTTAGAACGGCTTCCGAGAACTAAGACGGAGTCAAAGAGTTTCCATCCAATCAGAACATGGGGGTGCTTTTAAGAAAATAAACGTGCCATCCTACTATTGAACAGTAGCATAACTTGACTCTTTGCGTATTTGCTGAATTATAATTATGTTATAACAAATGCTAATATCTACAAACACCAATGATTTTTCTGTACATTTTTAATTCTTACTCAACAAAAACACATCTCCAGCTTTCTTCTATCTTCTGATTTTGAGACTCCGGAGTTCTATACGTGCGAGTGCCGTAGTTAGCTAACGTATTCTGCGTTAATCAAGTAGAGAACATAACAAATACGCACGCTCTTTGCGGAATATCAGGGCAACATCCTAGCTTGCCAAATAATGAATAACACAAATTAATTAATAGCTCTATATGTACAAATCTAAAGTCTGAAGGCTATGAGTTCAGTTTCTAATTTGGTTCGGAATATACAATCTTGATAAGCACAAATTTACAAAAAGTCAATCCAAAGATTCATCACTCTACATAGATCTACACCTCATTTATAATCGTCATGATAACCCACTCTCAACCACAATCTTAGTAAAACTCTCACTTCATTCACCACTAATTCACTCATCGTCACTCACAATTACAGTGTATTCCATCAATCATCATATCAATTATTATGTTGTCAGGCACAAACCAGTTTACAACAATCTCTCTCATCCACCTAATCCAATCCCACATCTAATCACTGATCGTTATCAACATATGCCCTGATTTAATACATTTAATTCATTATATAATTCAGTAGTCAACAAATAAACATTTGTTATGTTCCTGAGTGGTTTCTCTGAAATCTGGTCAAGTAATAATTTGGTAAATAATAGTTGATTAATTTTGTTGAATAGTAGTGTTCAAATAATTGTGTGTGTCCAAACTAGATTGATTGTAGTCAATAGAATATTTTACATTTTCATTGTTACTATTTTTGTACTTAAGGAATCGAGATAGGAGAAATATATTTGTTACGATTTTGTAAGTAGTATGTATATGAATATACTGCGTTGATTTGTATGATAACCATGTATCTAACGTTGTCCTGAAACAAATACAGTATACAAATTCACTTGGTATTTTTTACTTGAATCTTCTCATTGATGTTTAGAATTGCAATTGATCAGTTTAAGTGGATAACTCGATGGCGCTTGTAGCGAACGGTACTCGTTTCGAGTTCAAAGTGAACATCAACTATGAGATACAGGCGCATCCAGCTGACGAGTCCCAAACAGGATGAAACGCGCGTCCTGGATTCCACTGCTAGCCACTATCCATCTTTGCTTACAAATACAGTATATATTTTGTACATTTCGTTTTTTCATGTGGTAACTGACATAACTTAAGCTAGGTTATTCTAATCTTTTCATGCATAACACAGTCGTTTGTTTATCTAAATTGCCAGTCGATAAATAATAGTCTATTACAAGATTTAAGATAAAGATGTTGAAACATAAAAAAATCAACTGACATATACGATGAACCAATGATTAATTTGGACTCATAAAGAATATTATCATTTCTGAATAAAATCTTAACAGTTCACTCAACTTTTATTCTATCAAGTTTTTGATCATTTTTAATCATTAGTTACTGTGTAGATTGGTTAAAACTAAACGTTCAGAAAATCGTGATATTGTTTACTGTTCTGTGATCAATGAATTGTAAATATCTTAGCCCTACAGAAATTTAGTCATGACTTGAATAGATCAGTGCTAATATTTTAAACTGTAAAAATAGTTGACAAGAATTTGAAATTAACAAGAAGCATCAAACCTAGACACGCATGACATTGGTCACCCAGTGATCAATCAATTGTGGTTACATCTCAGTCCTACAGGAAGTCGATCGCGGCCCGGATAGCTTAGTGGTAACGTCTCTGACTGTGAAGTTGGGTGACACGGGATCGAATCCGCCATGGAGCACCAGTTCCCTCAAGATTACAGATACACCTTGCTGACGAGTGCCAAGTAGCACGAAACCCGGGTGCAGGGTTTCCTGTCGACTACCTCCAACCACCATCTAATCTTACAATGGTCCCGCAATGTCGAGTCACCTAGACTGGTGGCCACATTGCAACATGATCGATAGCATTCGATCTTCACTAATAATAAGGACTAGACACGTATGACATTGGTCACCCAGTAATCAATCAATTGTGAAGCATCAAACCTCTTAAGATTACAAACACACCGTAATGATGAGTGTCAGTTAGCATAAAATCAACTACTTTAAAGTTCAATTAAATTAATCACTAACTATAGATAGTAGAAATTTTCAAGTTAGTTGAACTAAATGTATCTTCACATTTCCAAGAATATCAGTAATACAAATAAAGATTTTATACCTTTATGTTACATTTAGATAAACAACTGTTCAAAAATCAGTGAAAATCATAGTCACCGAATAATTTATAGTGTCTTATAAGGAAAGACAGTATGATTCTCTTTTATTTATTTCATTTCTCTCTCATCAACAATTTGTTTTATATGATTCGTTGAACAATGTGAATTGGGTAAGAAATAAAACAAGTTTTTTCCTTCATTATATATATTACAATGATTAAGATCATGAGTCAGTTGAAGCTAGACCACCATGGAAAACCTGGAAGCACTGGACGGCCGTTTCGTCCTATTATGGGACTCCTCAGCAGTGCGCATCCACGACCTCGCCCCCTGCGAGATTCGAACCCAGGACCTACTGGTTTCGCGCGCGAGCACTTAACCACTAGACCACTGAGCCGGCATCCAACGGTGTTAATGTCTAACTTCAACTAATCCACGAAATTGAGCGACACATCCACCATTGTCTTCAGTGAGTTACTATCCCACAACAGACCTGGTTGAACTCCACTGGTCACTACTTCTCACTAGAACTCCAGGATATACCTCTTGAAGCCAGTCACTAGTGAGCATATGTTGATTATTATCAGAAGGGGTTTTGTGGAGATTGTAGTAATTTCAATGATTAAGATCATGGTCTAGCTTCAACTGACTCATGATCTTAATCATTGAAATTACTACAATCTCCACAAAACCCCTTCTGATATATATATTAGCCTAAATTATTCCAAAGCTTATCAAGTTAACAAAATGAAACACATTTATTTCAATTCAAGTAAAAATTTAAAAAATTTACAAATTATACTTTATGTAAATGTTGATTATAAATTTAAGATGGTAGAGGTAGTTGACAAGAAAACCTGAACCTAGGTTTCGCGCAGTTCACAACACCTCAGTAACTACCTTAAATCTCAATGTGGTACGCACAATGTTCAGTCACTTAAACTATAGACCAAATGACAACTTGTTCGATAGAATTTGACCAAAACTAAGAATGACTTGACGAATATGACAATAGTTACAACTCAGTGATCAATCAATTATGAATTGATTTTAAATGTTGCAGACTAGTTGCAATCAATATGTGTATATTACATTTTTATAACTTATCGAGGGTAAAATCTTTTCTTTTGGGAAGAAAATGATATGATATAATCAACACAGCACAAAATATTTAATATTTACTAAGATATCTTTCGTAATGAATATTTCCCTTGCTGACAATCACTATATGCCCACTAGTGATTAGCTTCAGGAGGAGATTACTAGCGTTCTAGTGAGAAGCCGTGATCAATGGAGCTAAACCGGTTCGAGTGTGAGGAAGATGCCCATCGAGGACAATAGAAGATGATCATGTGATATGGTGCATCAATTGGATTTAAACTTGTACACAACTGCATGTCGGTCCAGAGGTTTAGAGTTTAGTTATTCGCGCAAGAGACAGAAGATCCTGGGCTCGATTTCGAATTGCAGAGTCGTGAATTCGCGCCGCCGAAGAGTCCCATACTGTGACGAGATGTCTGTCTAGTGCCTCCTGGTTTTCAATCGTTATCTAACTTAAATCAGTTTGTGATTTTAATGTAACTTTCTACAGTTTGTCAAATAAATGTTAAAATAGGATGCATTCAATAATATTGTTTATGAGAAGTATTATGTAACGTCGTATGTTATTGTTATGTTGGCACAAATGATTTATAATAACATACTGAAATAGTTAAGATACCTAAACTGATATTGCATTCACAAAACATTTCACTAATCCAATCTGAATAGAAACTAGAACATCTGTCCACCAGCGGACTGAATATTTACGAATCAAATAATAACAATCATATTTAATGAAGTCAATAGAATTCAGTGAATAGTAAATAGTTTATCAAAAATTATAGCAAATATCAGAAAGTAATAAATTATCTTTTACAAATCCCAGTTGTATAAACAGTAATAATGATAGTAATAACCATAAACTTTGTAAATGAAATAATTTATTTAATGAAATGGTCGTAAAGTCCTACTTACTGGTAATTGGATCATCCACCAAATAGTAGTAAATTACGAGTTTAAGTTGAATAAAAATAAGTTTTTTGTTTACTGTAGTTTCTTTGGGTTTTCTATGCTCACATTTTCTATATTTCTCAATACATTTCAGTGGGTATTCGTAATTATTTTTTGAACATTTTTTAAACATTCATTACTTTCTCTTCTAGTGTATCGGCAGTATATATTCTTTCTGTTCTGTGAAACAGTGTTTTAGCAAGTGCCCTTTTGTAACTGAATCGACAAAAGCTATTAAAATTGAAATAAATCCCATTCCATGTGTCTTTCTTATAAACTGGACTTCGAACTGTGCCATCCTTCCTTTGTTTTTTTGAGATATCGAGAAAAATGGAAGTTGTTTTCATTTTCATGTTCCATAGTAAACTGGATATTTGGATGGGCTTCACTGAAAAGTTTTAGCAGATTTGTTGCATGTTGTTGATTATTACATACGATGAAGACAACATCAACATACCTCGAATAATGCATCATTTCATCAATGTCAATGTTGTTAGAATTCATTCATGTTATAAAGTGATATATCTTGTCGATTGAATGTTACTTTGTTATTAAGTCGTAATCGCTTATCACCTATAGTTTTAAACGAGAAACCACTGCAATTCCCACGACGCGAAACTAAGAACACAAAGACCGGTACAAGTGATGATTTATTAACTCAAAACACGATGACAATGAAGACCCTAGTCGAAAATACACTCATTTAAATATTGATTGTACACCCATTGTGACTAATAATTAAGATGAAATCACATTTACAAAAAATACTCAGTTATAACAAATCACATACTGAGCATAGTTCATGTCAACTGAATACAAGAATATCGTATGTTATACAGAATAAAATATCATACGGGAAAACAAAACCGAATGCTACACTGAGTAATCATCACATTGAATCAAAACGGACGTAATGTTGAACGAAACTCTTAATGAGTAAATTAATTAAATCTTGACTTTTCTTACCATCATATCACAAAGAAAGTGTTTTGTACTTTTTTAACGGTAATAACACATAAGATAGTTTCAATAAACTTCGTATTGTTAGTAGATTATCTGCACAGATCAAAAAACAATTAATTACATCATTATGTCATTTTATTTCGACTGTTTACTAGATTAGTAATCTTATTTCAACTAAGTGAGCTTTACTCATTTTATTCCTATCAACATTTATTGATTATGTAACAGATTGTTTTTAGCCTTTAAGACTTTTACTACTATCAGTGTTGTAGAATGTTCTTTTATATATAAGGTATATACTTATGAAAAGGATGAATAACAACTGGAAAGAACTGGAAAGAATTGCCCAGGACAGGGTTGGATGGAGAGTACTGGTGAGCGGTCTATACTCCTTCACGATGAGTAACAGGCGTAAATAAGTAAGTATATATTTATAGTATCTTTTTCAGTCTCTTAAATTTATTTACATCCTTGCTATACTAAACTGATGTGTGATCGTAACAACTTCCAACTAAAATCTTTTACATAAGCAATTTAAACCCATTTTTTAATTATGTTTTGTCAATAAGAAAGGATACAAGCAACAGACAATAGCCAAACGAAATAAAACGTATTAATTCATTTGTGTTCAAATCTTTGTTCTTAGTCTCTACAAGACGATAAAAGGAAATATGTGTATGTAAAGATTAATTGTCAATCAGAAGTCAGTTTGTCAATAATTTTGAATTGATTTAAAGGTGATTTTGTTTGAAAGCAGTTCATTTATAATGTGTATTATGAGTAGTAAATTAATTAATTTTCTGCTTAAAATGAACAAGTTTTAGACATCGAACTCTTTTAACTCATGACAGTACAGCTTTAGTGGGACCCTTCATTTCGATGCCAATTATATCGGACGATGTTATCGACGGGCACACCACATTTGTGAGACCCTTATCTGACTCCATTAGGGTCGTACGAATAAATATCGTCAATTTTCGTGTATAATTATCGACTTAATCCACGTTAGTGAATAACGGAACTAAGTAAGCCAAATACCAGAATGGATTTTTGAATGCGTATATTTTGTACACTCATTGATTTAAACAGGCAATCAGAGAAATGAAGCGAAATAACGTGTAGCAGAGATGACGTTTTAGCCAACTCGATTTCGCTAAGCGTGAATCAATATTTATAGTCCCACAAAAATAAGCTACAGATATACGATATAAAAACAGTCAAGGTTGATAGGCAAACAATTAACCAGGTCAAAACATGATTCAAGAATGGATAAGTTGGCCTGTCCAGAAGCTGGAATAAGTTATGTGGGCTTGACATAGTAACCAACACCACACAGTATAGCGCACTTGTTTAGATTTTTATGCTGAAAACAGTAGCTCAAATTACATATTTAAAAAATATAATGTTCATTAGAATATAACAGCATTGTTTAGCAAGACGTTGGGTCAAATTTATTAACATGATGAAGTACACGAGTTCACAAATATACAGAACATATTGGTTGTAATTATAGCTTAAAAAATTCCTTGGTAGACTACGTATTTGTTTTAAAAAATTATTTTGTGTAATATTGATTAACAACGGGATGAATGTTTCAAAATCTGACTGAAAAGAAATAATTTGTAGCGGCAAACAGGAAAGTTACTCAATAGCATTATAGAAATATTGATTATACGATATTAAAAATTTGTAAAATTTACAAATATGGAGCAGTAGTTTACTAACAACTGACTCAATAGTATAAATCTAGCTAGAATACCTGAAGGCAATGAGTTCAGTTTCTAATTTGGTTCGGAATATACAATCTTGATAAGCACAAATTTACAAAAAGTCAATCCAAAGATTCATCACTCTACATAGATCTACACCTCATTTATAATCGTCATGATAACCCACTCTCAACCACAATCTTAGTAAAACTCTCACTTCATTCACCACTAATTCACTCATCGTCACTCACAATTACAGTGTATTCCATCAATCATCATATCAATTATTATGTTGTCAGGCACAAACCAGTTTACAACAATCTCTCTCATCCACCTAATCCAATCCCACATCTAATCACTGATCGTTATCAACATATGCCCTGATTTAATACATTTAATTCATTATATAATTCAGTAGTCAACAAATAAACATTTGTTATGTTCCTGAGTGGTTTCTCTGAAATCTGGTCAAGTAATAATTTGGTAAATAATAGTTGATTAATTTTGTTGAATAGTAGTGTTCAAATAATTGTGTGTGTCCAAACTAGATTGATTGTAGTCAATAGAATATTTTACATTTTCATTGTTACTATTTTTGTACTTAAGGAATCGAGATAGGAGAAATATATTTGTTACGATTTTGTAAGTAGTATGTATATGAATATACTGCGTTGATTTGTATGATAACCATGTATCTAACGTTGTCCTGAAACAAGTACAATTATCGTAATGCTTAAAAACCCCTCCACCAAAATGTCATTTGATTTGTTTATTGATATGTACTAATTTAAATCGACCATTACACCATCATTTTTTACTATTCCAAGGTTGTATTTGTACACTTATTTATTTTTTAAGGTCAGTATTAGAACAATCGGATAATAACAGTATTACTGCAATTAATATGATTGGTAAACCAGACTGTTGTTGATAAGCATGTCTCACCAGTTCATCTAGATAATTAGTAAACAAGATATTCCTTTGTACTGTATATTTGAAAAATATTCAAAATTATGGAGATTAAATTGTTTAGTGTTGACTCCTTACTACTTTGCCAATAAATCATAACAAAATATTATCGTCTTTCGACACTTTATATGCTGATAATTAATTCCAATCCTATAGAAATTACTTGGGTTAGAGATTAAGCAATCGTCTGAATATTTTAATGCACTTGACGTATCCTTGAAAGTGTATTCCTAAACCCTCGTTTCGTCCTAGTTATATCTTATCAGCTGGGTGTACCTTCATATCAGTATTGATGTTCATACTTGAATTCCAAACCTTTGCACCAAAGTCTTTTCGACTGGGTTACTAAGTATATCTGGCAGACGATCCCCAATTAGGACGAAACATGGGTTCATTGAAGTTCATAAGACAAATATATTAAAAACTTGTGGTTAAAGGCTGATACACTTAGAATGCACATAAATCAACAGAGACTAGTTAATTACAGTCTTGATTAGCAACAACAAAAAGTTATACTCACTACTAGTAACTCTACAGATAGCTTGAAAAGCTACATTTACAACAATGTGATCACTTTGTTTATTATATTTGTGATAACAAAGTAGTATCAACAAGAAAATATAAATTTTTATAACCGTTAATGTAATATTGATTGTACATATTTCCTATGATCGTTACAACATAAATTGTACTTGTTTACATTAAATTGGTCGGTTTTCAGTAGATTCACCACCACCACAACCACCACAACCACAACCAACAACAACAACAAAAATGGTGTAAAAAACAAAAACTAAATGTAATGCAAAACATTTTAACTTTAACATTTTATGTAAATTTATTTTTCTCCAGATTTTTTTAATGACTATTCTTTGTTCAATCGTGAAGTATTACGATTAACTATACAATAGATATGTTACATAAACAATTAAACAAACAATATATATATATATATATATATATATATATATATATATATTTGTTTATCGTCTAACAAATTTAATGACATGTATATAAACAAATGTAAAAATACTTTTTAACATTGAGTAACATTCCCTTATTAAACATTGAAAACAAAGAAACAATGAATAACTGCTTTAATTCAGTTTACTGTTGACAAGAGATGAAGGTAGAAAAAAAAGCAACGTGAAAGTAGGGATGATTAATTAATTTTCAATCATTTAGAACATATAAACATCATGATTATATAATGTCATGAAATTTAATGTCAACTTTTGGGTAATAAGTTAGTGGTGTGAAGTTTAAGCTCTCATAACGAAAGCCAAACGTCCTGAATTTGATCTCTGATGATGTCATGAAAGAGTACTCCTGAAATATAGTCTCATGTTAGGATGAAACAGGTGTTCAGTACATCTTGAGTAACGGTAATTTTACAATCAAAGTCATTTCGTTGAAGAAAACTTAAAAGTCAACAGTCATCATCGTAAACTATAATTGAAATCACCAGTGAATTAATTCATACAACTTTTGTGTAGTTTTTCTAGTGTGTCACTTTGATGATTTTGTGATTTCAAAGAAATTCAACAATCTCTGCAATCCCAAACTGGAAATTATAATGTGCTCGCTAGTGGATAGATTCAAGACGTGATTGTCGGAGTTCTGGTGAGAAGCCATGACCAGTAGATGCCAACTGTGTCGGGTTTGAGGCAGTTACCCACTGAAAACAATGGAAGATGTTTTCGCAATATCGTGGGGTTGTCGAGTTTAAACATTGACACCGTTGGATACCGGCTCAGTGGGCTAGAAGTTGAGGGTTAGTGCTTATGATCGTAGGTCCCGGGTTTGATTCCCGAGTGCGGAGACGTGGATGCACATTACTAGTGAGTCCCACACTAGGATGAAGATGTTGCCCAGTGTTTTTAGTTTCTCAAGGACGGTCTTACATTGATCTGTTCATGATTTCAATGAAATATTATTCAGTTTTCTTATAATTTTATTTTGAGATAGGTAAATTTTAATGCGTCATATCTCTTGTATCATATTTAAACTTAATTACGTAAGACATGAATCAAAATTATGAAGTTGTGCATGCTTGTCTTGAATGTTTTTCTGATTGAAAGCCCATAGAAAGGATAAATTTCGTGATTTATCCAGCGTATGAAAGCACAGTGACGACTTGCCATCAGTGATATAGAAAACATTTAAAACTACAGAATAATATGCACCGACAGCTTATTTTGGCTTAATCTAAAATCTGTTAATTTTTATGACGAATACGACAAATATCGTTGGACTCAATGAGCCAAGATTTAATTCTTTACGGTTTTTAACTTAGGTAAATTCGTAATTCAATGTGATCATCACCCGAAAAACTTAAAGGTTCATGGTTTATTTTAACATGGATTGATAATAGTCCATCACTGATTAAACCGTTTTCATATAAAACACATAGATACAAACCACTTAACTAATCGAAATAAATATAATTGTCTTCAAGATCTAGTTCGATGTTTTGTATTGAAACACTTTTATATATATATCCCATTTCCTATCACTTCCACCTCTCTCTCGCCCCTGAAAATCTCAAAGCTATTCATTCTATAACACTTTTATAGTATAAAGTTTTACGTCTTCAGCATTCTCTTCTTCTTTAACATTCTTTTATTATTATTTTTTCTTCTCGTTCAGTTTTATTGCATTTATTTTATGGGAAAAACGTTACTTGTTTACGGACAAATGAAAAAGACAATTTATTGATTACGTTTAATAATTCTCAGATTTTACCTGTCGCCTATGTATGTGTGTTTGTGTCTACGTAGATAAGTGAATCAGCTATAAATAATTTACAGGTTAATCGATAATCGACTGTAAACACTTACTAATATTTTGCTTAGTTGAGTAGAGTGTGAAGACTAGCATGATATGAAGAAAATTTTCATCATAGGCTAATACTATTAGATGAATAATTTTCAGCCATATAGAGTTAGACATTTATTTCTTTATAGTCTACTCCTCCATTAGGGATCGAATTCAGTAGCCTTA
Source organism: Schistosoma spindalis (assembly GCA_946903255.1). Classification (NCBI taxonomy): domain Eukaryota; kingdom Metazoa; phylum Platyhelminthes; class Trematoda; order Strigeidida; family Schistosomatidae; genus Schistosoma; species Schistosoma spindalis. The sequence continues at coordinate 67,927,299 of OX336416.1, read as the reverse complement.
TATGTGATAGCTAATGTATAACCATCAAGTCACTGAGATGGTGTCCACTGTTCCGGATGATTGACCCTCAGTTTATTGGATAAAAATGACATGAATATCTCCTTTATTAATTAGATAAATAACGTTCTAAAAATTTGATCCTACCAGAAATCTATTATTTCTGCTACTGTACCCTATGATGAAAGTGAATGTAACCGAGATAAAATAAATGACATTCAAATAAAGTATATCAAGTCGTTATTTATTCTTTTCTCATACAACAAACTAATTTACAAAACGTGATTGATATTCAAAATTTCAACTATTAATTAATTAAAACAAAGCGATATATATATTCATAAATGTTTAATATAAACGTAAATAACCTATTGAATTCGAGTTAGTACCTATTGAATTAACAATACATTTATTTATTGAGTATAATATTGGAACTTAAGTGATCTTGAATATCATGAATCGCTTAATGTTAGACCACCGTTGAAAGTCTAGGAACACTGGACATCTATTTCGTCCCAACATCGGACTCCTCGGCAGTGCGCGTTCAGGATCTTACACATGGAATACAAACACAGGACCTTCGGTCTCGCTCTCAAATGCTTAACCTTTAGACTACTGAGCCGACATCCATCGATATTAATGTCTAACTTCAATCGATCCATGATCTTGCCGTGACCAGTGAAGTTCAATCCGTGTGGGGTGGAGATAGGTATCTACTTCAGACAATGGACTAATGGTTGCGAAAGATCACAAATCGATTGAAGTTAGACATTGACGCAGATGAATGTTGGCCCAGTGGTCTAGAGTTTAAGCATCCGTTCATGTGGCCGAAGGTCCTGGGTTGGAATCATGATCATGAATGCCCAATACTGAGGAGTTCACAGGATTATGACGCCTCATGATGAAAGCCGAGACTCCTCGTAAGTCACGAGTTCGATGTCCTTCTAACAACCAGAGCAACAATTTATATAGGTACATGGAATGTCAGAACAATGCGTGAGACCGGGAGGACCAGTCAAATAGTAACGGAAATGAAGAAATACAACTTGACAGTACTCGGAATCAGAGAAGCCCATTGGACCCAAGTTGGACAGCTGAAGCCAGATAAAAGAGAGATATTGCTGTGCTCCGGTCACGAAGAGGAAAATGTTCCACACACTCAGGGAGTTGCTCCGATGCTGTCCAAACAAGCACGAAATGCAATGATAGGATGGGAGTCTAATGGATCCATGATCATCAACGAATCTCTCAAAACAAAGGAGTGAAGCACGATGAATGTTATCCAATGTTATGCACCCACCAATGATAGCAACGATGATGATAAAGATCAGTTTTATGAGAGGTTGCAATCAATCATAGCGAAGTGTCCAAGAAAGGATCTCATCATCAACGTGTCAGGAGGCGCCGGACCGCAACAAGCATCATCATAAAAAATGGATCTCTCTCGAAATACTGGGAAAGATTCAAGAAAGAAAGAACAGGAAGACATCAATTAACAACAGCCGAATAAGAAAAGAAGAAGTCAAGACACAAACTAAATACACAGAATCGAACAAGCACGTGGAGACGAACATTAGAGTCGACAAGCGGATAAACGTGGAAGAGCAGTAACAACAACGGAAAAAGCTTCAAAAGAACGGAATATCGGACAACTATATAACACGACGAAGAAACGAGCAGAGAAATATAGTAAACTAGAAAGACCGTTCAAAACAGAGAAGGAAAGACAATCACCGAACAGAATACTTCGAGGAACTCTTTAGTTGACCAGCTCCATTGAATCCATTGAACATCGAGGCAGCACATACAGAACTTCCCATATATGTCATTCCACCAACAATGGGAGAAAACAGGGTGGTCATCAGATAAATTAAGAGCGGGAAAGCAACAGGACTTGGCAATATACCAGCTGAAGCTCTGAAGTCAGACATAGAAGTAACTGCAAACATATTCCACATTCTATTGAGGCAGATTTGGAAAGAGGAATAAATACCACCGACAGACTGTAAAGAAGGATAACTCATCAATATTCCAAAGATAGGAAATTTGAGCAAATGTGAGAACTACAAAGGCATCACACTACTGTCAGTGCCAGGAAATGTTTTCAACAGATTGTTGCTGAACCAGGTGAAAGATTCAGTAGATGCTCAACATCTAAATCAACAGACCGGATTTTGTAATGATTGATCATGCACAGACCGAATCGCGACACTAAGGATCATCGTTGAGCAATCAACTGAATTGAATTCGTCACTGCACATCAACTTCTCTGACTAGGAGAAAATATTTAACAATGTGGATAGGAGAACATTATGGAAACCTCTTCGATATTATGGTGCACATGAGAAGATCTTCAATACCACAGATGCAATTCAAGTGAGGACCGGAATCAGACAAGGTTGCTTACTCTCCCCCCACCTTGTAGACTGGATCATGAAGACCTACACATCTAAGAGAAATCACGGAATAAAATGAACAGCCCGAAATCGATTAGACGATTTGGATTTGTATATGACCTGGCCCTTCTAACCCATACACACAAACAAATGCAGGTGAAGACAACTAGTGTAGCAGCAGCCTCTGCATCAGTACGCCTCAACATACACATGGGCAAAACCAACACTATCAAATGCAACATTGAGAACACCAACAACATCACACTGGATGAAGAAACTCTTGAAGAGGTGGAAACCTTCACGTTTCTGAGTAGCATCATCGATGAACAAAATGGATCGGATGCAGAAGTAAAGTTGAGGATTGGAAAAGTAAGGGCCCCATTCCTACAGTTGAACTACATATGGAACTCAAAACAACTGTCTGTCAACCAACATCAAAGTCACAATATACAATGCGAACGTCAAGACAGTTCCATTGTACGAACCTGAAACTTCGAGAACTACCACAAACATAATCAGAATGATACAAGTATTTGTAAACAGTTGTCCACGCAAGATACTCAATGTTAGTTTACCGGACTCCATCAGCAACAGACTACTATGGGAGAGAACAAACCAGGTTCTAGCTGAAGAGTAAATTAGGAAAAGTCGATGGAAGTGGATAGGACATACATTATGGAAACCACTAAACTGCATCATGAGGCAAACGCTAACTTGTATTCCTGAAGGGAAACGGAAAAGTGGAAGGCCGAAGAATATATTATGTCGGAGATTGGGAACAGACATGAATAGGATGAACGGCAACTGGAAGGAACTGGAAATGATTGTCTAGGACAGAACTGGATGGAGAATACTGGTGGCTGACCTATGCTGCTCGAGGTGAGATAACAATCATAAGTAAGTAAGTATATTATGAGTTCAATAATCATAGTAAAGTAGAAGACACAAATCCTTGATTACCTACTCAGTTTCAAACATAAATAAAAGTGGGTGAGTTTATAATTTTTATCATTTTTAATATTGATTATGATATATGAGACGTTTTGTTTTCTTTTTTGTATGTTTTTCTACTTAGTCTGAAACTCCAATCTACTTGTATAGAGAATATAACTCATGCAATATTTCAGTATCTATGTATTTATCTATCCACAAACCTCTTAATTCATCTATCAGTATTCTTGTTTCCAAATTCTGGGATTTTGATTGGTGAATTGTTAAACACTTTTAGTATGACACTTTTATTAGCCAAAATGATAGTGAGTCTCACTTTTCTGTGTAAAACTACAAACTAGAATGGATAAAGTGTATTTATCGATTGTAACTTATTCCAATACAAAATGTATTCTCTTCTAAGTACGACCTGTTAAATAAAAATTACTCAACATACGGAGTTTATGAAGATGATTAAAATTTCATAGATTATATCACGGATTGATCTTAACACAACCATTGGAAATGAGGATGGATTGGACAGTTTTTTTCGTCATAATTAAAATCAGTCCATGATGTAATTTGTGAATATTTAGAGTTACTTGCCTGAATATTGGTCAAATGAAGTTATTCATTAATGGTACTTTTATAAGAAGGATATGTGTGACAAACGTCAATTATTGATTTAAGGCCATGTCAATTAAACATGTATACATTCAATAAGTTATTCTATTTATCAATATGAAATCTGCCAAGTATCGATAATTTTAGGCACGAAAACAACATGATAATGACGATGTCATTGAACAACGTATCTAATTCAATTGAAATGGATTATTATGTTCAGTTATTCGGAATTCTTTCCTGTCACTCAATAATAACTATGCATTATCAATATAAGAATTGTTCGATACAAATGACATTCCCATTTAAAGTTTATTTACATCACTGGCTAATTTATCTAGAACGATACTAGTAGATTATAATAGATTAACAATTATTTTCATAAACATTAGCGTTTCTATATAGGACAATCGAACTGTTGATATTCACTGTCGAAATGTACAATGTTTCGAATAAGGTCAAATAAAAATAACAAACATAATACACATTATTCAGATGAATAATTATTTTTATTCATTAGTGATTTGAAATGAGATGTGCTCTCTGAAGTTCTTGAGAGAAGTGTATCAATCACACTGAAATGAAATAAGATATGAACTGATTATAGTGTAAGATAAACACTTTTTGCTGAAAAATGGAGTGGAACTTCCAACGATTACATGTTAATTAATATTATACATAGTAGGATATGGGAGTACCAGGTTCAACAATGTTTAGGATCCAAGTTTAACAATGCTAGAAAATCTTAAACTACGGTGAAATAGTTGTCTACTTCTTTTTACTTTACAAACGGTTCTTCAACAGACGTTAATTTGTGAGGCAAATTTCTAATAGATAATCCAGAATATTCACAAAAGTCAATAATTTTTTTTCGCTTTGTCACCATAAGCTTGTGGATATTGTTGAGAGGAAATTTTCAGAGTTCTAGTGAGAAGCGACAGTCACTGGTGCAAACTACCCCGTCTGTGAGGTATTTACCCACCAAAGACAATAGAAGATGGTTGAGCAATGTTGTGGATTGACTGGAGTTGAACCTTAACAACGTCGAGTCCTGACTTAATTATCTAGAAATTATTTTCGCGTGAGACTGGAAATCGAGGGTTTGATTTCCACCTGCGGGGTAGTGGATGAACTCTTCTTAAGAGTCCTGTGCTGTGACGAAGCAGCCGTCCAGTGCTTTATGGTTTTCAATGGTCGTATAAATTAAATCTGTTTCTGACTTCAATGTTTTTTTTGCTTTGCTAGATTTTGGTTCGTAAAAGGTTTTATCTAAAATAAAATTTTAATAAATTATAATATCAAAGTAGAGCTACATAATAATGTTTTTCTCACTTCACATCATAAACTGAAATTAGATAGACAACCATTGAGAATCAAGAGGGATTGGGTAGTTATTCCGTCCTAGTTTACAACTCAGCAGTGTTCATCCAAGATCCCACCACAACCAATTGAAACCTGGATCTTCAAGTTTCACAAATTCAAAAGAAAACTAAAACATCTTATATTTATATACCTTTTTCGTAGTCATTCACGAATTTTTCACAGCGAAGTATTTTGTAATTTTTCTCAAAAATTTTATTCTAAATGGTTTATTACATGAAAACAGTTACAAAAGGAAGTGGGATTCAAACGATTTCACTTTTGTATTTGGATCGTATTAGTCAATTTATCAGTCAATAAAATGAACTATTCTCCTATCAAATTGTATCACTGTTCACTAGTCAATCGGCAATCAACTCAAACACTTTAATCTTGTAAATATGTAAAATAGTTAGTATTAAATTAGTTTTAAAGGAGCAAATAGAGCGAAGATATTTCTTTTCAATTAGTTTTTCATCTTGGCTCTACACTAATATATAAAAGAATGAATCAACACTCATAGATTAGTTACGTTACGTAATAATTATTCATTGTCATATTATATAAAATCACATTTGATTTTTCCAATGACTGCTTTGAATATTATAATCCTTTTTCCTTCAATTACTCAATATTAGTTTAAAATCGATGCGACATTATATAATTATTGAGAAGAGATTTCTTTAGTCTATTTGTTTATTTTACTAGATGTTAAAATGGGACTTTTCAATATACTGAAATTAAAATCAGAAGAGGTTTTGTGGAGATTGTAGTAATTTTAATAGTTGAGATCATGAGTCAATTAGAAGCCAGACCACCATGGAGAACCTGGAAGCATTGGATGGCTGTTTCTTCCTAGCATTGTAATCCTCAGTAGGGTGCATCCACGATCTCGCCTCGCGGGATTCGAACACAGGACCTATCGGTCTCGCGCACGAACGCCTAACCACTATACCGCTGAAGCGACCTCTAAGGGTGTTAATATCTAACTTCGACTAATCAACAAAATTGAGCGAAACATCCACCATCGTCATCAGTGAGTTACTATCTCACAATTGATTTATGATCTCAACTATTGAAATTACTACAATCTTCACAAAACCCCTTCGGATACTAACCAACATATGCTCACTAGTAACTGGCTTCAAGAGGTATTTTCTGGAGTTCTAGTGAGAAGTAGTGACCAGTGGAGTTCAACCAGGTCAGTTGTGAGATAGTAACTCACTGAAGACAATGGTGGATGTGTCATTCTATTTTGTGGATTAGTTGAAGTTACACATTAATACCGTTAGATGCCGGGATTGTGGATGCGCACTGTAGAGGAATCCCGAAATAGGACGAAGTGTCCGTCCAGTGCTTCCAGGTTTGCCATGGTCGTCTAGCTTGAATTGACTCATGAACTCAACTATTAAATTACTACACTCTTCACAAAAACCCCCTTCTGATAAAAATGATTCTGTTTATGCATGTATGTATGTATGTATGTATGTATGTAGGTATGTATGTATGTATGTATGTATGTATGTATGTATGTATGTATGTATGTATGTATGTATGTATGTATGTATGTATGTATGTATGTATGTATGTATGTATGTATCTCTGCATGCATGTTCAGTTTGCAATTACATATTATGTTATGAATATTTATGACATTGCTAACAATTTATATATTTATGATTAATTACATGTTGCTTTCTATTAGTTGATTTTACTTAATCTATGAAGACCTTGTTTTTACTGTTTAATTTCTCATCTCTATAGCATTATTCTCGGGTTTACTAATGATGGATTGATTCAGCTGCTTAGACAAAGTTTAAGAATAAATGAATATCTATTTATTTATTACAATTATTCATTGTATAATTTGTAGACACACCTTTTATTTTTATTATTGTCTACTTATAATGAAATTTAATGAAATCTAATACTTGTGCCATTTATATACAGTAAGACAAGATAATTTTCTAATACAGTTAATATAAATATTTTGACGCCTATTTTCTTGTTATGTCTTATTATTAATACCTGTCAATTCTTCTCAGTATAATACTTGTCCTTTTGACCCTAAAACACAAATGGATGTATTACTGTATATGATTTATTAATGTATACCATCAGGTGATCAATAAATAACCTAGATAATATAAAATTCATTCAAACAGATTATACGGGTATATGGTCAACAAGAACCAATCAACATCAAGGTGTACAGGACATGTAGAGAAATTCGAACACTTCGCTTCTATCTGAAGTTTGTGCTGATGATGTCGTTCAGAAGAACGATGAAAGCTCCGCGACCAAACCATCCAGCTCAGAGAATAAAACTCCATCAGAATTTCCGAAGATAGGACAACAATTTATTTAGGCTAAGTGGATAACCCGACGGCCTTTGAAGCCAATGCTACTGGGTTTGATTCCTGGAGTGAACATCAACTCTGGGATGAAGATATATCTAGTTGATGAGTTCCAAACAGGACAAAATGCGCGTCCCTGATTTCATTGCCTGCCACCATTTATCTCCGTTTTTGATTTGTCTGATTATTTCTGGCGTTAAATCTTTAATTTTGACTTTAATTATATTACGTTCGGTCAATCTATAGTGTAGGAATGAAGCAACTTAATTTATACTGACTTCTTATTCACTAGTTCAAAGTGGCTTCAAAGTCCCAAAGTCGTTCGATGTTGTTTTTCAGTCATCCATATATTAAACTTTAACACAGTTTTCTTTATGTTGAAAAAATCTAATTGGAAATATACCATAAAATGATATAATACTGATGTTTATCAAATTTAGATAAACAATATATATATATATATATATATATATATATATATATATATATATATATGTAACCCATAAAACTGTTACTGTCAATTAAAAGATGAATTCGACCACAGTTAAATACAAAACTCTAAATATAGAATTTTCACTACGAGAACTAATCATTCTATTACCTGTCTTCACTAACATCTTTATTATTAAACAAGACAGTAAATGACAGTAAAAACATACGAATATAAACTTTTATTTTTGTCAGTTAATGGTTATATTATTAATATTCCCCCCTGTAGAGTTGATGTTATTATATATCAAAATAATGACATTCGAAATGAAAATGACGAGAAGAGAAATGAAGTTGGTAATTATTTTGAGTATGACTATTTAAAAGAAACTCACTGAAAAATCTACAGAACATCTTACTATATTATGACGGAATAATGAACAATCATTGTTAAAGTCTCAGATTTAGACAACAATAGTTTGACGCTTATATTAGAGTTGGAAAGTAGCAAGAAGTAGAACCTAGTATATACGTTTTGTTCTATTTGCTATTTTTCACCTCCATGTACCTACATTCCAGTGTAGATGTTTACATTGAGACTCTAACCCGATTCCTTTCTCTTCACAAACCTAACGAGTTATTCAATGTGACAGTCCTCTCGTACAATCGAAACTCCCGGAAGTTCATTATACATCGTGCTGAAGAGATGGCTAAGTATATATTTTTAATTGATTAAAGTTGTCATTCCGACTAACATCACTCAAGATAAAAAAGCACAGTCAAATTACACGTTGCTACCCCGAAATTCAGCAACTGTTAGGTTTTAGATAGATAAATAAATATTTCCCACTTTGATATTTGATAAAAAAGGAATGAATCGAGCGAAGAAATTCATTTTCAATTAGTTTTTCATCATGGCTCTAATCTATTATATATATGTATGATTTGCAATAATGAAATAATACTCATCGGGTAGATACGTTACGTAACAATTACATAATGACATATTGATTATAAAATAACATTGGGCAATCGGGAGAAAAAGGATTATAATAATCAAAGTAATTACTCGGAAATTAAGCAGTTGCTATGTTGTATACTATATAAAAATAAAAGGAACTAACAAAATATTTTTATGAAAGGTCAGTATTATAATAGTTATGTAAGAATCAAGGGATGAATGTTGAAAATATGTAAAATACAAAAGTGGAAGAAATTAGAAAATAGTTTGCGAACATGGATTCCGATAGCTTTAGCAATGTGCAAAAGACAAACTCGTGAGCCATGTGGTAAATTTAATGAATTATAGTAGATAAACTTAAAAGCTTTATTCAAGTCAACTTATGACTTGTTTGTCCACCAAGTTAGCGAGAATAGAACTGCCAATCATTCCTACCTGTCCTTTGCTTAACGAAGACGGATAGTGATGTGCCATGTGATGACGGACTTGCCGAATTGTACACTCTATATGACTGACTCCATAGGAACAGTTGAATTGGTAAATGGACATAGATGTGGCGAATTCAGACAATCGGTCTTTACTTACGGTTCTTATTATGGGGTGGTTGTAGAAAACGGCACTCAGTCTGGGTGAGTTAAATGTTTTCCGTATCACCCTTTTTAGCCTTCGATATACAATATCCTCAGTGGCATCATTTAGGAGTCGTAATCTTAAAGAAGTACTTTCTGAAGGCACATTTCTTCGCTAGATTCGTTCTTTTTGTTTTACCAAATATATATTTATCTATTAACAATACTATTCTTTTCTCTTTGCATATCAGTTCTGAAAATGGTCATCATTATTATAGGTTTGATAGTTGTGATGGCGTAATCCAACAAGAATGATGCAACGTCTACAATCACAATTGAAACGACGAACTGATTGAAGTATACCATTCAAGAAATAATCAATTCATTCTTGAAAAATTCCTTGACAATGATAAAATCGATTCTAATGATGTAACATATTAAATGAGGGAGATATCGTTAAAATAGCACATTTTTGTACACGTAATCAATGTGATTGAGTTCTATGTAATCATTTGGATAGACAAGAGTTTATACTTTGTACTTTCCTGAAACGCAGTACATATAGAAAATTTAAATCTCACTTATCTATTCATAAATAATTTTCATCACACCTCATTTAGTTCAATTGATTTAATTTCAGTATTACAATGAAGTTGATGATGTTATTTTTACATTATTATCCGTATCATCACTTTTGTCTGTTTTCTTTTCATCAATTCGATTTGACATCTCTACCCTTATATGGCTACATTAATGGATTGAACCGTTAAACGGTTAAAGTTAAAATGCAGAAGGCATTAAATTTGCAATGTGTTAGCTACCATTTACTTGTAATGTATATCTTTAAGATGGAATGAAATCGTTTTCTTAGAGGGGGTTTAAACTTGCCTCATCAGTTTTGTCAGAGAAGTACACGACGACATTGAATTGTTCAGGTTGTCAATTAGCTCTCACCGGACTCCAATATACAATTGACTGATCACTGAGTAGTGACCAACATAAATCTTTGAAGCGAACGGTACTGGATTCGAGTCCCATGGTGAACATCAACTCTGAGATGCAGGTACATCCAGCTGACGAGCCCCAAATAGGACGAAACGAGCGTTCTGGATTCCACTGCTAGCCGTTATCCATCTCTGCTTATACAACATAATTTTGTTTAGTCCTTCAATTCTTATCGAATTCCATTAGTCAATTTATAATTTAGTCACAATTTTGGGAGAACTGAAAATCACAGTTGTACTAATATCCCCAAAATCCAGTTTAAATGCCTGAGACTTGGATGGCGAGGCACTGAACCCATCAAGGATCGTCAATTCCCTCAATGTCGTAGATATGCCTTGCTAGCGAGAGTCATCCAGAGCCAAACCTAGATCCAGGGTTGCTTTTCGAATAATTCTAACCACATACTCTAATGCTTACACCAATCAATAATGTAATAAAAGCGAATGTCATGTGACACTGGATGATTCTAGCTCCAGTATCGCAGGATACACTGAGTCAGTGTTGGTAAGAACCAACGAACATGGAAACTGACTCTAAAGTGTCTTGCCCATCGCCTGCAATTATCTAGTATTCATAGGATAATACAGCTCTGTCAAGTCACTTGAGATAATAACCACTTTACAACTAGATCAATAACTCCGCCTGTAGCTCTTCCAGAGTTACTACCGGTCCCAAGCCCGGGTAAAGGAGGAGGGTTGGGCATGGGGTTAGCGTCCCCATCCCGTAGAAACCTAACTCGCTAAAAAAACGCTAACCAGAAAAAATAACTCAAACCATTTAAACTCTGCCCTGGGAGTTAGACGTAATATGACGCTTCATGGTGAAAGCCGAGTTCCTTCGGAAGCCACGAGGCCGATGCCCCTTCTAACAACCAGAGCAACAATTTTTATAGGTACATGGAACGTCCGGACAATGTGGGAGACCGGGAAGACCAGTCAAATAGCAACGGAAATGAGGAGATACAACTTGGCAGTACTGGGAATCAGTGAAACCCATTGGACCCAAGCTGGACAACAAAGGCTAAATACGGGAGAGATGCTGCTATACTCCGGTCACGAAGAGGAAAATGCTCCACACACTCAGGGAGTTGCTCTAATGCTATCCAAAGCAGCACGAAATGCACTTGTAGGACGGGAATCTCACGGATCCAGAATCATCAAAGCATCATTCAAAACAAAGAAGGAGGGGATCACAATGAACATTATCCAATGTTATGCACCCACCAATGATAGCAACGATGACGTTAAGGATCAATTTTATGAGAGGCTGCAATCAATCATAGAGAAGTGCCCAAGAAAGGACCTCACCATTCTCATGGGAGATCTGAACGCCAAAGTCGGAATGGACAACACCGGATATGAAGACATCATGCGACTACATGGACTGGGAGAGAGAAACGAAAACGGGGAAAGATTTGCAAATCTGTGTGCATTCAATAAATTGGTCATAGGCGGCACAATATTTTCACACAAACGTATACACAAAGCCACATGGATCTCACCGGACCACACCACAGAGAATCAGATAGATCATATTTGCATCAATAAAAATTTTCGAAGGACAATGGAAGATGTGAGAACCAGGAGAGGAAAGGACATAGCTTCAGATCACCACCTGGTTGTGGCCAATTTAAAACTGAAGCTAAAGAAGAATTGAACAACTGGACAAACAGCGCTGCAAGGGTTCAATACAGCCTTCCTTCGAGATACTGACAAACTCAATGAATTCAAGATAGCTCTCAACAACAGGTTCCAAGCCCTTCAGGATCTACTGAAGGAAGAAGAAACTACTATGGAGTACAACTAGAAAGGTATCGAAGAAGTATTAACTTGAACGTGTCAAGAGGTTCTGGGCCCCTGTTGGGGTATTCAGAAAATACCCCAAGAGGTTCTGGGCCCCAAGAAGCATCATCACAAGGAATGGATCTCTACAGAAACACTGGACAGGATCAGAGAAAGAAAGAACAAGAAGACAGCAATTAACAACAGTCGAACAAGAGCAGAGAAAGTCCAAGCACAAGCAGAGTACATAGAAGCAAACAAGAAAGTGAAGAAGAGCATTAGAGCTGATAAGCAAAAATACGTGGAAGAACTAGCAACGACGGCGGAAAATGCTGCAAGAGAAGGAAATATGAGACAGCTTTACGATACGACGAAGAAGCTTGCAGGGAAATACAGTAAACCAGAGAGACCAGTCAAAGACAAAGAAGGAAGACCAATCACCGAGATTCAACAACAGCGCAACAGATGGGCAGAGTACTTCGAGGAACTCCTGAACAGGCCGGCTCCAATGAATCCACCGGACATCGAAGCAGCACACACAGATCTTCCTATAAATGTCAATCCACCAACGACAGAAGAAATCAGAATGGCCGTCAGACAAATCAAGAGCGGAAAAGCAGCAGGACCTGACAATATACCAGCTGAAGCGTTGAAGTCAGACATCGAAGTAACTACAAGCATGCTTCATCTTCTATTCAAGAAGATTTGGGAGGAGGAACAAGTGCCGATGGATTGGAAAGAAGGACACCTCATCAATATTCCAAAGAAAGGAGATCTGAGCAAGTATGAAAACTACAGAGGCATTACACTACTGTCAATACCGGGTAAAGTCTTCAACAGAGTGTTACTGAACAGGATGAAAGACACAGTGGACGCTCAACTTCGAGATCAACAAGCTAGATTCCGTGAGGACCGGTCGTGCACAGACCAGATTGCGACACTACGGATCATCGTCGAACAATCAATTGAGTGGAACTCGTCACTCTACATCAACTTCATTGATTATGAGAAGGCATTTGACAGTGTAGATAGGAGGACGTTATGGAAACTTCTTCGACACTACGGAGTTCCTGAGAAGATTGTCAACATTATCCGGAACTCATACGATGGACTACAGTGCAAAGTAGTGCATGGAGGACAGCTGACAGACGCATTCCAAGTAAGGACCGGAGCAAGACAAGGCTGTCTACTCTCTCCCTTCCTGTTTCTTCTGATGGTCGACTGGATTATGAAGACCTCGACATCTGAGAGAAACTACGGCATACGATGGACAGCTCAGAACCAATTAAACGACTTGGACTTCGCAGATGACCTAGCCCTCCTATCACATACACACGAACAAATGCAGATAAATAAAGCCAGTGTAACAGCAGTCTCTGCATCAGAATGCCTCAAAATACACAAAAGGAAGACCAAGGTCCTCAGATACAACAGAGAGAACGGCAACTCAATCACACTTGATGGCGAAACTTTGAAAAGTGTAGAATCCTTTACATACCTGGGAAGCACAATGGATGAACAAGGAGGATCAGATGCAGACGTCAAGGCGAGGATTGGCAAAGCAAGGGCCGTATTCCTACAATTGAAGAACATATGGAACCCAAAACAACTTTCAACCAATAACAAAGTCAGAATCTTCAATACGAACGTCAAAATAGTTCTACTGTACGGAGCTGAAACTTGGAGAACTACAACAACCATCATCAAGAAGGTACAGGTATTTATCAATAGCTGTCTACGCATGATACTCAACATCCATTGGCCGGATACCATCAGCAACAGCCTTTTGTGGGAGAGAACCAACCAGCTTCCAGCTGAAGAGGAAATTAGGAAAAGACGATGGAGTTGATGGATAGGACATACATTGAGGAAATCATCAAACTGCATTACGAGACAAGCGCTAACTTGGAATCCTGAAGGGAAGCGGAAAAGAGGAAGGCCAAAGAACACATTACGTCGGGAAATAGAAGCAGATATGAAAAAGATGAATACGAACTGGAAAGAGCTTGAAAGGATTGCCCAGGACAGGGTTGGATGGAGAATGCTGGTGAGCGGCCTATGCTCCTTCACGAGGAGTAACAGGCGTAAGTAAGTAAGTAACTAGATCAATAAATTTCTATCAACCCCTAAATCAAACAAATTATTTTATATCATTCAAATTTGTACTGTGAGACCAAAAGTTAAAGGATGATAATTGTGTCAGGTGTTTGGAAGCTTGTTCGAAATCTAAACATCCCCTATTTATCACATGATCGGACTGAACCTGACCTATTTTGATTTTGAACAAGGAATTATCTCAGTTTTATTAACATAAACAGTTTGCGACTTTATATCGAGTATTTAACTGTACAATTTATCCTTGAAGTAAATTTTATGAAGGTATTTCATAGTTTGTGATTCTTCTCAATCCGTGAATATTTTAAAATGCAATTTTTCGATCAATATATATCGTTCATCAATTCGAAATCACTGTGTAAAAAATGTTGATGAAATTAGTTTATTCTTCAAAATCCGGTATCGTTTTACTGTCCATGATAAGCATCTTTAAATTACTGTTTATAATAAATAATATACACATGTATTTATCATGTAAATTTTGTAGGAATCTATAAGATTGTATACGAGTCAATGAATCTTTAGCGCATCTGTTTATTATTAGTTCAATATAAATGAAGTATCAAGTATATTCAGGCATTCTGTCGTTTACTTAGTGAGGGAATTCTGAATATAAAAAGATAATTTATGCTGAAGATCTCGTTTCAACATCCAAAATTTACTTCATTCACATTTTAAATCATGAGGCATACATTTTTCATCTGGACAACAACATCATCATAAACTTCAGATAGTTGACTGTATAAATTTCTCAACATACTTAATTACTTACTTACTTACGCCTGTTACTCCCAAATGGAGCATAGGCCACCGACCAGCATTCTCCAACCCACTCTGTCCTGGACCTTCTTTTCTAGTTCCATCCAGTTCTTGTTCATTTTTCTGATGTCTATCTCCATTTCTCGGCGTAATGTGTTCTTTGGTCTTCCTCTCCTCCTTCGACCTTGAGGATTCCATGTGAGGGCTTGTCTTGTGACGCAGTTCGGTGCTTTCCTCAATGTGTGTCCTATCCACTTCCAGCGCTCCTTCCTGATTTCTTCCTCCACTGGGATCTGATTTGTTCTATCCCACAGTAGGTTGTTGCTAATAGTGTCCGGTCAACGGATCCGAAGTATTTTGCATAGACAACTGTTAATAAACACCTGTATCTTTTGGACGATGGATTTCGTAGTTTTCCAGGTTTCCGCCCCATACAGTAGAACTGTCTTGACATTTGTATTGAAAATTCTGACCTTGGTGTTGGTTGTCAATTGTTTTGAGTTCCAGATGTTCTTCAGTTGCAAATATGCTGCTCTTGCTTTACCGATCCGCGCCTTCACATCTGCATCAGATCCACTCTGTTCATCGATGATGCTGCCCAAATATGTAAAGGTTTTTACATCTTCCAAAGCTTCTCCGTCAATTGTGATTGGATTGGTACATGTTGTGTTGTATCGAAGAATCTTGCTTTTCCCTTTGTGTATATTGAGACCTATTGCTGCTGAGGCTGCAGCTACACTGGTTGTCTTCTCCTGCATTTGTTGTTTCGTATGCGATAGAAGAGCCAGATCATCTGCGAAGTCTAGATCATCCAAATTTCTCAACATACGACCTAAAAAATGGGATAGGATACTTATCAATCAATTAGTGGACCATTTCCCTTTCAATGGTCAATATTTATTCAGTATCTATCATTTTTCCATTCAGTGGATGCTGTATATGAGAGGATAGTTTTTACTGGAGATTTCACTTCAAGCACTATCTTTTATTTTGTTTGCTTTTTAAACCTGGTAAGATGAGCAGCGCTACACTGTCTCATTCGTACAAAACATATGTCGATATTTTTACGTAAATGAACGCTTCGATTTAGGCTCCCGGGCAGCATCTCAGCCCGCACACAAATCGAATGATTTCGTGCCTCGGACCAGCGTTTACATGCATAAATAAATGAATGAATCTTCTCTTATTTACAACATTTGTCCACTAAATGAACAGAAAAACATATGAAAATTGTAGATGTCTCATCTTTTTGTGAACAACAGAAGAAAAGTGGTTAATCTCATATGAATCCATTGAAAAAGATTCAAAATTTAGCTCAATAAAAATCCGCACTTCAGGTTATGTTATAACCAGTGGATAAGTATAATTCATTGTCATATTCTTATACCATTAAACTCTTATTCATATAATTTTATTTACAAAACAATATTCATAACGAAATTCCCATGATTCACTTATTTATTCTACACAAAAAACTGGATTAATTACATAAGTTACATAAATACTCACATAACATTATAGTTGCTTGCCTGTTGACATGAATCGGGTTAACTAAGAACAATAATCATTCAATCTATTAATAGCGCAATCTTTTCTTATCTGGTAGAGGGTCGAAACTTTTTTTAGACAGAAGAACCCTTCTCAGTCTGATATTAAGTCCTGAATAATCTATGTAACGTGATAAGATTATAGTTTCATTACATGATGGAAACCATCGGGACCAAGTCCCGCAAAGCAAATATATGTATGCAAAAAAGATATATTCATCCTCTTCCACATTGGCCTACCGCTAGATCATACTATACATAAGTCATATATAATGAACACTAACTTACTTCTTTGTGTTTATTGCTGTTCTACTCTATTTTTTATATGAATATTTATCTTTTATAATTCATGTGAATTTCTTATCATAATTGCCTTAACAGTATCCCTCTGTTTATATACTGTATTTACGTGACTATTATTGTTATTACTGTTATCATTATTATTATTATTATTATTATTATTATTATTATTATTATTATTTCACTTGACCCCCATAACATATATCCTGTTATACATTAAATTCACATAACTTCTATTATATTGATTGTAACTCAACACAGAAAAGTTTATTTCCCCTTTCTTAAATGACCTTTACAAATGACCTATTTCAGATGTACTTAAACCGTAATCGATGCAAAAGTTCATTATTATCAAATGTTTAGTGCGAACATAATTAATACATATATCTATACTTTGTTTTGGTTGATATACAATCATTATAGATTATGGATTTATAATTGTAGAGTATGATGAAGAAGCTATCGAAAATGATTGTTCGTTCTGATATTCTTTGTTCTTAAGTTGTATCTCTCTTTATATATATATATATATATATATATATATATATATATATATATATATATATATATATATGACTCAGCAGAAGGTTTGAGTAATGAAATTGAACTCATCTTTTTATCTAAATATTTCAAAATTATTTTAATTAAAATACTTGGAATTATTTCAAGTGATTAACAATGTAGAATAAAAAAATTTCTGGATTGAAGATTTACTATAAATATTAACGAATAATGATGTTCTTCACAGGATACCACTTCATTTATTCCTTGAAGATATAAAACTGTTTATAATTATAAGTATACAGTTAATATTAAAAAGGGTTATTCTATTAGATAATATATAATTTTAAATGATGATAAGAGGTAGGCGATTAAAGTAGTCATGAACATCTTTTTTTATTGTAGCCTCGCATTTATACGTAACATACCCTGACATATTTGAATAGTGTGATAATGAGAAATATTGAGGATGACCTAATTGAACACCAAAATACTCCCTCATGCAGATCAGTTTAATATATACAAACAACACATAGTATAAAATAAACAATTACACAAAGTATATGGATAAAGCTGATTAGTTCATAATTGAATACACAACAATGAAGAGATGGAACAACTTTCCAGTGTCCTCTGGTCCCTAATATTTTTTCCAACTGACGTTATATTATATTAGCAATTGCCATCAAATGTACAAAAATATACACACGATTTGTAAAAATTACTTTTACAAAAGACCACAATAAAGAAATGTTTTCTAGATTGCGTTAATATTTCCTGATATTATAGCGTTATTATCAACTTTATTTTGATCTATATTCATCTTGATGAAGGAATGTAAGTGATTGAGGTCAATATGAAACACCGTCTTCCGTACGCATGATCAAGCTGAAAACCGAACCCAAAATATTGAGGCCTTACAACTTCTAGATTGTTCAGACAGCCTCTAATTGTGTGCAATTATAACTCTGATCAATTCATGATATTCTAAAGTTGTCTCCATATGTCACTGATGAGTAACTTTCCCACACTCAACGTGATAGAACTACGCCTGAAGGGCCTGGATTCGATTTCCAGTGGGATCGTGAATGTATACTGTATAGGAGTCCAGTGTTTGGAAAAATATTAGTTCAATAAATCCTAATTTTCACTGGTTATCTAACTAAAGCTAATTTATGGTATAAAATATGTCATTTAACAATATTCACAAATCGTAATTCTAATGACATTCTAAATTTTTCCCTGAAGAGATTGATTATTAAATAAGCTTTTCATGTAAAACGCTAATCATTTAACAATAGACAGAAGAAATAATCCTTTGTATTCAGAGAGCGGTTTAGTGGATATTATAGTAACCTAATATTTTAATTCACAAGTTAATTGAATTTCAACCACCATGGAAAAACTGGAAGCCATGGACGGCCGTTTCGTATTAGTATGGGACTCCTCAGCAGTGCTCATACGCGAGATTCGAACCCAGGACCTATCAGTCTCTCACGTGAACGCTTAACATCCAGACCACTGAGCTGGCATCCAACGGTGTTAATGTCTAACTTCAAATAATCCACGAAATGGCGCCACCGTCCTCCATAATATCCACAAATCCCCCCTCTAATAATAGTCATCTTATGCTCATTAGTGACGGTCTCCATGAGATATTTCCTGGAGTTCTCGTGAAAGGCAGTGACCGGTTGAGTTCAACCGGGTCTGTTGTGAAATAGTAACTCACTGGAGACAATGATGAATGTGTCTTACAATTTCGTGGATTAGTTAAAGTTAGACATTAACACCGTTGGATGACGGCCCAGTGGTCTAGTGAATAAGTGTTCTCGCGCGAGACTGATAGGTCCATCAGCAGTGGGTGCGTGCCGTTGAAGAGTCCCATACTAGGACGAAACAGTCGTCCAATGCTTCGAGGTTTTCCATGGCGGTCTACTTTATTTGACTCATGAATTAAACTATTAAATCTTTAGTATATTCTAATTGTATTATTTTGAAAATAAGTTAGTATTTGAATAGATTAATGACTTGCATAAATTAATAAGATAATAATGTTTATTTGAAATGAATGAACCATATGGAACTCGAGCAGTTTGATTCAATAATTATTATAGTCATTATAAAATAGCGGCATTAAATATAACATGATAATAGAAAATATCACGTTTATTAGAGGAATAATTCACATGTTCTCATGGCAATTATATTGACCAAAATGAATCAAGGATTACTGATATATATTCAAAGCACAAACCAATTATTTGAAAATACAGAAATAAAATTGGATTGTTGGTACTTTTCATTGTTGTTATTTGTGTGTCAACTCTATTTGTACGTGACAGATTTCAAATGATTTTGAAGCTATTTAATAAGTTAATTCAATCGCCCGCAAATATATAGCTCAGTTATTCATTCTTATTCATATACAAACGTGTAAACGTATTGTGAGGTGACTTAATAGTTCGTGGTATGCTGATATCCGTGAGGAAGTACAAACTTTTTCACCTAGTGAATAATCAATCTGACTATATGAATCATTTTATCATTGACTATTTCCTTCTCCCGCAACGAAATTTTGTGATTCAACTTCCAGGTTACGTAGAAACGTGATATCACATCTTATTTTCCAAAATAGACCAGAGAATAGATTTGGAGGTCAGTTGATATTTACATAGCTTTTTAGTTATATATATCACTTTGTAATCTTATTTATCAGAATCCTAAAGTCTGTTTCATCTGAAGTATATATATTTACTTTCTGGTGAATACGGATCTGATAAGCCTTGTTTAAATCGCAGTGGATATAGGAATACGGGTAATTTATAAGCCGTTCTGTTCCTTTAGGTTCCACAATAAAATGTTTAAACTTTAGTATGCATTCATGTAAAAAATGATGGTCCTATCCTTTTTGTTCGATGTAAACAGAAGACAAATATAAAAGCACAAATAAATAAATATATTATACTAGGAAATTCACTTCTCCTGAGTGAAGAGATCAATCAACGTGTCATCAAAAACCAGGACTTGATAGTCACTTTTGGGCTGTATTCTAGAATAGCTTATTAATTCGCTTCCGAAACCTAGATGAAATTAACTCCATAGAATACAGTCCTTGTTCGAACACATTAACTGTATATCTATAGGAAAGTTTCCGCCTGTTATTTTCCTGACTTCTCTATAAAGTCTAAACACCAACCAGTACTATCGATGTTATCTGCAACAAGCCGGCCTGTTTGAATATATGGGTTACATGTTTCCTGGATATTTTTACAAGTTATCTGTTTTCTTGTTTGTTTCAACACATTATGCCTATTAGTCGCATAACCTATTCAGGTGCGTTTGTGAAAAGTTTTCGACTTTTCGCTGTGCAAGTTATAAAAGAGCCCAATCAGAGACATTGTGGTTGCTGGCAATATGCATTGAAAGGAATATACATTAATCAGATATCGATTCCTGAATTACTTATATCGAACTGGCTACCACTTAATATTTATCGCAAGGGTCGATCAAGAAATAAGAAAAGGAAACTTGTTGAAATACTTTGTGTGAGAATTCTCTATTATAGCAAAAATATACTACTGAATTAAGCCAATAATAATAATCTCTACTGACTACCGATTCTCACCACAATATTAATAATTCTTCTTAAAGTTAATCATTATTGAATGTATAGTTAATTGTTTAATTGGGTTGATAGTAAATTATAATTAAGTTGAAAGTTACTTTTCACTGAGAAATGATTTTCAGAAAATACATATTTCCTGTATAAAATTTGCTTTATACTATTAATACTACTACTAATACTGATACTACTACTACTACTACTACTACTAATAATAATAATAATAATAATAATAACAATAATAATAATAATAATAAAATCTGTCATTTTAAATTAAACTTAAACAATTCAATTTTTCTACTTAACTCAACATAGGCAGACTTTAATTGTTTACTTATATTCCCACATCTAACAAATACATAGAATTAACCGATAAAATTTCCCATCAACAATAATATTCTGTGATTTTGGACAAATTTTCAATGTACAAATAAATAGATAATTTTATTTACTAATAAATCCGTTGTATGTAAATATTAAATTTTAATTGTATATTTCTATGTATGAGTGAATTTATTTACATTGTTTATATTGTGTTTTATTTCATTCTTTAGACTTATTCATGTCAAAATTGCTAATCCATTGGGGTTTCCCTGCGTGGGTTCGAATCCCATCCCGGTCGGCAATTGTTAAAACTTGTGGACCTGTATGCCCTGTTTACCTTATAACTCAACGATACCGCCAATCAGAAAGCAGTGAATTATCGATCGAACTAGTGACGCATAAAACACGTGCGAGCAGCCTAGAGTCCAGATTGGTCTCGCTTCCTGTCTAGTCCAGAACACCAATCTCAGCCTCTACAATATGAATCATTTATTTCAAGCATACTGGGTCTATATATCAACCAGACAGACCACATCGTACCATAAAATATGAAACAACACTTGTACAAGAATTAGCTAAATGTGGCTGTGAGTTAGGGAGGTAGTAATTAATAGACAGGCCATAACTCAAGAATGGTAAACCGTATAATAATAGTTCATAGGTCAAAATAAAACTCATAATAAGAGGGATATGAATATGAACAGTTTAGTTACATAACAATTGTACGATAAAAATACCCTCATAATATTGATCCATAAATGGATCCCAAAAATTACCATTTATTATTCTTATCGGTACATAACAAAAACAAAGAAGGAAAGTGAATGAGAACAAGTTAGCCAAAGACATTCTCTACAAAAATTAATTTATGAACAATGAATGAATGATACGAGTTCGATGAAGAATATTGATGAGTGGACTATGCTCCTCCACGACGGATAACAAGTGTAATTTAATAAGTAAGTGTGGATTATAAGGTTTTGAAATAATAAAATGAATTGATTTTATCTTATCACATAATAATCAACCATCAATGCAAGCTGGTGAATTTAATTAACTGAGCATTTTTTTTGAAAAAAAGTCTGTTTCATTCTAATTTGAGATTCCTTAGTAGTTCACACTCAAGAATTCATCAAATGTCGAACGCAAGAATTTCAGGATTCATGGCAACCGTAGTAATTTTAAACTACTAGGTTAATATTGGACTTTACCAAATTGTTTACTTAGACAGTTACTCTTAGTCTATCAATTTTATACCAATTTCATGATTATCCTAACGCTCGTTTGATTGTTTTTTTCTCTTAAACTCAGTTCACATACGCATTTATTAACATAATAACACATCATTTAGTTGCTTTGTAAATTTAATTCTAGTTCTAAACTTAATTATTACTTAAGGAATTTTTATGAGATGATAATGACTTATTTCTGTATCATTTCATCTTTTTCTCCCAGTCATATGATCTCATCAGTTTAATAACATAAAATTACTGACACTATGAAGAATCCAATTAATTAGATCAATTTATGAGGGTCTAAGTTCAAAATTTAATTTTTCATATCTATAATAATATTTTTTACAAGACTTAATTTGGATTTTTGATTGAGATCATGAGTCAACGGATGTTAGACCAATGACGTATGAAACAATTTCTTGGTCACTGGCTACCATGGGACTGCATCTCCTCACGATGCTCCACTGCCTTGTGGATCAGATCTTCAGGTCGAAGGCTCGGGTGTGGCCCCCTAAGAAAACCACCTGCTTCGGTTTGGGCACCCAGGCAGTATCACAGCCCTCACACAAATCAAAAGGGATTCGTGTGGCGCATATGTATTTGGTGCCTCTTTGTACCAATATCTATGTGTTAAAATAAATAAATAAAAATAATTAACAAGATTTTGGTCGTAAAACCATTATTGTCTTAAATGCAGGATGTAACTCAGGTCTCATTACTTGTTTTGCTGACTAATTTTCAATTTTTAATGTGATTGGTTAATTTCAGTAAACTTATATAATAGGCGAATCAAAACAGAGGTCAATGAAATAGATTTCACCAATCCAGTTATTTTAAGAGTCTGAAGGTAGGGAAAATCCACACGACATACAAATAACGTGCTTTTATTTCATTTTAGGATTTTCTGTTTATATGACAGTTGCATTAACTCAATTATGTTAGGATTCCTTAAATATAATTTGAAAGAACACGGTTAAAAGTTGTCATGAGAAACATTGTTAATGTTATCTGACTAATTGATTCCATGAACTTTCTCGGTTACAAAAATTGAGTTATTTGAATGTGGGACCTATTTAAATTGCCTTCGACATTTGGTCAATAAATGTATATTTACTGAGTATTTCAAATCCGATAACTATTTCGAAGGTTTACTTATTATTCACAAATAAAATCCAAATATCGTGAAATATTCTGATGATACATTGATGGCTTCAATCGATATACCATTTCTTCATGGATCTAAAGATCGTAATGTATATGCTAATCCGGATATTTATACTAGTGCTGGAGTTGTTGCCACCACGTATTCACGATTTAAAACAAGCTTTTGGATCGATAGGATTTTACTCATTTTGACTGTATGTATCCCTGTCATTCAAGCGTTAGTTCTCTTATTATTGCATGCTCTTCTAGGCGTTACTCGTTGTCTTCCAGATACAAAAGAAAATAAAATTGATTATTACACAATTACAAATACATTTATAGATCGTGCATGTGGTTTACAGCTGACTACGGAAGTACTGCAAGGAACAGTTAAACCATTACCACATTCTTTTAAATCTTCAAGTCAAATTCATTCTGGATCAGAAGTAACGAATAAAGAAATTAGTACTATTCGTCTACAGCATGAATGTTATCCATTTGTTTTAATTATATATGCAATAGCAATGTGGATACCTCATTACTTATATCATCGCTCTACAGATCGAACTGCTAGACGTGATTTATGCTTAGTACGTGCTGAATTACATAGTTTTAGAAGAGCTGTTACACAAGAACTTGCTTATTTACAAACACTTGCAACCGCATCAACTGATGTTGGTGCACCAACTGGAACTTTTCTATCACCTACATCAACTATTCCAACAGGTCCTATAATACATCAAAATGGTTTATATTATCCTCAGACTGGAATGGGATATGGTGTACAAAATGATGGAACTAGTGGACGTACAACTGCTGCAACATTTGGTGGTGGATCAGCTCTATCACAAACAACTGCACCAACTGTAATTCATGCACAACAACAATCTACAACAATCGGTACAATTAGAGGTGGTGGTATTATTGATAGTCCAACACTTTCACCAGCTATACCAATAAGTTTTGGTGATGCTGATTTATCAGCTCCAGGTTTATTAGATTTACCATGTTTTCATGCATGTCATGCAGATTGGTCATTAAATACTTATTTAGCTGCATGGCAAAATACTGATTTCTATTGGTCAAGATATATAACTAAACATATAGTTTTATTAGTATTTCATGGATGTACTATTTTATTCACGTTTATTATTATTAGTATTTATAAAGGTACACCATTTGCACCATTATTTATATGTCAAATTAATGATTATCAATTATCGAATAAATTATTTATTTGTATGTTACAGACAACGTTTATTGTAAATATGTCTATATTAAGTATAGGTTTTTTAAATTTAACTGGATTAATATTACAAATTATATATTTCTATGAAAATTTTATACATATATTTTGGTTATTTAATAATAGTGGAAATTATATGGGTGTTACAACACAACCAAATATTTTTTTAACTGGTGTTGATGAAACTCGACGATGTTTTTTTGCTGATTATATTCGTTTATTAGCATATACAGCATTTAAAGATACACATTGTGAAATACGTACATTAACTGTTAGTTATTCTCCATATTTATATTATTCAGATTTTCATTTTCTTTCATTATTATGTAATGAAAATGCTCATTTATTATCAGATTCTATACATATACATTATTGGACTGAACGTTATGCACGTTTATGTTGTAAACGTTTTCATCGACCATATTGGGCTATAAGACGTGGTAGTTTGGGACATTTAGTACGTTGTGAAGATTTGTCAATGAAATTTAATTTTAGTAAAATTAAAATTCGAGTTGAAGTTAATGATTTTGGTTTTTGAAAATGAATATTCTTTTTTTTAAAAAAAGAAAATATACTAGAATTATATTGTTTCTTCTAATTTACTTTTCTTTTTCTAAAGAAAATATAATAAATTATCATCGCACAAGCATACAGGGAGTCAAAATTAAAAAAAAAACAATAACAACTTTATTTTATTTCATTTCTTTAAGATTTCCAAAAGTGGTTTAATGAAATTATAACAATGTTACTTATTATATACATATTAGTAATATATTGTATTGCTTCGCATTTTTTTTTGAATAATAAAAAGTACAGTATTAATTTCGCACATGTAATCATGATACGCATTCGCTTCATGTATATTGATTGTTGTTGTTGTTTTTTCTTCGAACATTGAACACTTTGTTTAATGTTTTATATAGAACTCAGGAAATTTCAATTTTCTATACAATCATGTATGCTCATAATACATACATGTATAGATATACATTTATCAGCTGCATTCATTTGCTTATTTTTTCGCTTATTTTATACAACTTTTTTTGTTTGTTGTTGTTTTATTTGATATTACTGGGGGTTTTTGTTTGTTCGTTTGTTTGCTTATATATTTTCATATCCAAACAACATGAAAAATGGAATTAGGAATTTTCTATTAATCTTGTTGTTTGATTAAAGTCGAACAATAATAACGGTAACAATCACAATAAAAATTGATTTACTAACTGTTTTTCTTAAATTATTTGATGAATTGAATCTTTATTCTGAAAGAGACGTATGATACTGTATTATGTATTGATTGTGAATTAGGACCTATCTTATTTGGTCATTGTTCAACCGATGCTTTTTCAGTATACAAAAGATGATAAGGAATTGATACATTCAGTTTTCGGATTGGTGCACATTATAGGTCATGTTCAGACTTAGTTATCCGACATACGGTATTAGTCACAAATCTACTTTAATTTTCTGAGGGATATATATATATATATATATATATATATATATATATATATATGACAAATAGGAAGAAGAGCGGGTAGTTATAAAATGTTTTTGTATGTCCATGGAAAATATCCATTAAGAGTGTTCGCTTCATGCTACTTGATTTAACAGAACGTGCCAGGTTTGAGGATACAAAATAATGATTCTTTAACAATTCCCTTCATCGATTTGGGTAAAATTTTTGAGAACTACTGGACTTTCCAACATTCAAAGAAATATTCCACCGAAGTTTTAGTTTATTATGCTTTAAACAAATATTCGCAAAGTTAGTAATAACAATAAATGCTTGTCGAAAAGCATCAATGTTGATTAATCCAACCATCTTGACACTTAATAAGGCTGTTTTTATATTCCATGCCCTTACTAAAAGTAACCCAGTTATGGCTCTCTTATTCAAGATAGTTACTTCCACGAAAGTGTTTAGTTTGATGAAATATCTATTCAGTAATTTCTAGTTTTTGATAATTATTCAGGTCATGTTGAATCGCGATTAAATGTTAAATAACAAATGGAAAACAATAATTAACCCCTTTATAGGGAACAATGAATAACTTTCACATAATTAATAAAACAGAACGTTTATTTTTAGCATATTTGGTATGTGGTTATCAGTGAAATACGCAACGAACGCTTAATGTCACTTTGGGTCCGTCATCCGATCGCATCTACGTTTACAATCGATCAGCACGCAATTATAAAAAATAACTAATTGAGCTTATGGTATAAAAGGAATTCATACTGTTCTACCCAAATCTTTCCACTTTCTCTCTTTAAGATGATAAAGCAAACTATATGTATATAACTAACGTTATATAGTTGAGTAAGTTGTTAATATTTGTTTTAGTTTAAAGATACTTCCCATCACAAAACACCATGGACTGATAAACAAATTCAGAAGAGCACAACATAATTTACTCATCCTACTTTAGAATTTTTCAGCAATTCGGAAATGAGATATCACATGACGGTGAGCACAAGACTGTCAAGTCGTATGACGAATATAATGTAAATAAAGTTGGAAAACGTTATCCATGGAACAATCGTTTGATGACTGAGTATTTTACAGCTCTTTAATTTGATCTCGTTTAGGTTCATTAGTGTACACTGTTAAGAAATTCTAAAATCCAGAACAGACAAGATGTTTAATCCTTTTTTATTTTCAGTATATTTCTTACTGAGAATGGTTAACAGTGAAAACTGTTTTCAAATTAATGATATTCGATAATGTGAAAATCTGGTCTCATTTTATGGAATTTTTTCCATTTTATTGGCTTAGAAATTTAAATGGTAAAAATAATTCATCCTTATTAGGGTGAGAATGCTGGTCGGCGGCCTGTGCTTCATTGAGAATAGCAGGCGTAAGTAAATAAGTAAGGGTGAACTTATTAAGATGATTTCCTGTCCAATTGATTCATGCTCAGTCACTTATAGATAGTATTCAGAAGTTAAGTGACCCGAATTAACTGTTATGACAATTAAAAACACTTCATGGATATAGTGTTCTAGAAAAGATTTGTATTGTATATCATTAAAAATCTCCCTATTTTATCAATCAACTAATATATTTTTAACCAGTGAAAAAACACAGATAAACAAGCCCAAATTTCAATGTATCTAAAAATATGCACGTCAAAGGGAAACTCTCTTTGTGAATATTGAGGTTTTGAAAAGCCGATTTTCCAAATCTTTAGAAATAACATTTCTTAGAACTTGTGTATTCCGTTGGGACATTCCATCCAATACAAATCTACCTTTTCGCATACGCATTTGACTACTCATAAGTAAGCGAAGTTTTTACATAACATTGTTTGTATATGGTGTTTGCCAACTGTATAAATAATCACCTATAAAGAAAGACCATTTAATTTGAGTATTGACGATGTTAATTCTATTTGTTAATCAGTTACATAAACATTAATGAAATGGCAGAAACT
This sequence comes from Schistosoma spindalis, assembly GCA_946903255.1. Lineage (NCBI taxonomy): Eukaryota > Metazoa > Platyhelminthes > Trematoda > Strigeidida > Schistosomatidae > Schistosoma > Schistosoma spindalis. The sequence goes on along the minus strand of OX336416.1, from coordinate 67,898,662 downwards.
ATAGAGCTTATTTAATAGTAATGTTGACAATTCACTCGCTCACTGACAAGAGGATTCGATATTTATTCATATTAATATGTTCATACTTTCCTTCTCTGTTTTCTAAACAAATGTCAAGCTTAATTAATTATTTAATCATAGAAAACTTTCAAGTAGTTCGTGGTCTGTTTCTTATTATGGCTAATCATTCAATTGGCTCATGAATTCAACTATAAAATTTTTACGAGTATAGGGGTTGTGGAGATTATTCAGTTTTTGATTGAGATCATGAATCGATTGATGTTAGACCGCCGTCGGAAACCTGGAAGCGTCATATTGTGGGACTCCTCAGCAGTGCGCATCCACGATCTCTCTCGCGAGATTCTTGCATTTATACTTTCAAATATTTCAGTATTATATAAACATTTCATTCATTAATCTGTTGCGAGAAACAGGTAGATAAGTTACATGACTGATTAGTATGGAAATCAATTTCATTTCTAAAATCTGATATATTTAAATTATACATCATGAAAATTAGATGATAATTGTCAATCTTATTTTAAGTACTGGTCAGAATTTGAGTATTTATGAACTAAATATAAGAACCAAATTCATGTTGCGTGATATTAGAACTGATCTCATATATTTAAATGTAGTCAGTTAATATGCATCTTGAACAGATTAGATATGACTTCCATGGCTGTAATATTAAATACAGACTTGATTTATTGTGGAGGTATACATTTCAATATAATTAGTATCATCGAGGTAAGTGCCAAGAAATATTAAACTTATGTTAAATAGGTGCTTTTCGATTAAATCTAATTTGTTATATAGCTGACTTATAGATTCCTGAAGTATAAGATCCATTATAATCAATGAGAAGAATTCTTTGAATAATTGGATCATTATTTTCATAATGATCCTATGCACAACTGTAGCTTTGGATTGACTTCTTGAATGATAATGGTAATATTTCATGTTTAAAATTTTGATCGGTTTGTAACAATAATCATGCATTTCTGTGTTCAATGGTTATTAAACAACTTTCAACACTTATTCAGATAAAAGAAACAAAAGTCTTTGCAAAGAAAAGAAACTTTTCTATTACTTCTACATCATGAAAAGCTTTTTTAAAAGGGTTCCAAATGTTATTTTATCGTAAGGTAATTAATTATCTTTGATTCCTAGTGAACTAGTGAGTTCACACTGTTGAACAGTACCTAAATATGAATAAATAATTATTTAACGATCCCTAATTCTCAGTAGTTTTCTAACTGTTGTTAAATTGGTTTAGAAGCTTTCAGGAAATTATATCAATCCCTACAACCTTATTTACACCTCCTATCCCTCGTGAAGCATAGGCCGTCGACCAAAAATCTCCAACTTATTCAGGTGGATAACCCTGATTAGCTTTAACCTATTTCTGTAATCAAATAGTCTAGTGTTTATAGGTAGTAATGATATCAACAATAATGATAATTAAAGGGGATATAAATGAATTAACAATAATTATGGTTCATTATCGGAATGGGGGTTTGTGGAGTTCTAGTGAGAAACTGTGACCGGTGGAGCTAATCCATATTGTACAAAGGCAAGTATCTACCTCACACAATGGAGAACGGTCAAGCAATATCGTCGATTAGTTAAATTAGACATTAGCACTATCAAATACCGGATCAGTGGTCTAGAGGTTAGGCGTTAGCACGCGAGATCGAAAGTCCTGTATCCAAGTCCTACGTACAGAATTGTGAACACGAGCTGTTGAGGAATACCATACTGGGACGAAACGACCTTCCAGTTCTTCCACATTTTCAATGGTGATCTAATTTATAATCGACTCATGAATTTAACTATTGAATTATGATTCATTTAATTAGAATAAAATATCACTAGATACATAAAATTAGATTCGGAATTTATTGAATTAGTTACTAATTTATTAAGGTATATAAGTAAACTGAATAATTAGTCGATATATGTCTAATGGATATACATCGAAAACATAGAAGTTTTTCTATAAAGTTTTGTTTTATTTGTCACAAAATTAGAATAAATTTATGTGCATAGAAGTAACTAATTAAATTAGATTTAGAATAGAAAAGTGTATTTATTTAATCATCTACTCACAATTAATGATTATATTAATGGAAATTAAATAGTGCTATTATATCCTAGTGAAGAATGAATTATAGGTAACTTCTGAGATCTATTCATGGACTAATATTATATATATGCTCTTATTGTATAAGTATTCAGTAATTAGATTATGTAAATCTATATTTCTCTTGTTATAAGCTTTATTTTGACACATAGACTATTATAATACGATTTACTATTCTTAAATTATACTCAGTTTATTAATTACGGTCTCCCACAATCACAACCACTTTTTGGTTTGAACTTGTACAAATGTCATTTCCTATTTTATGGTGTGATGCTGTCCGTTTGGCTTGTATATCAATCAAGTATGTTTGAAATAAATGATTCGTATTTCGGAAGTTGGTATTGATGTTCTGGATTGAACTGGCAGGGCTAGGAGTGTTAATGACCAATAGGGACACTAGACTGCTCATATCGGTCGATTGTCATTGGTTTGGCACAGTGGTAAGATTGTATAAGTCGTATTTCGATTGATAATTAACCGGGGCTTAAAGTCACAACAGGTGTCATATGAATTTCAGCTTAAAAATATATGTAATGATTAAAACATGTTAATACATACCATTAATATGTATTTGATAATTGTCATCCTGAACAACATCATCAGTACAAACTTCAGATAGAAGTGAAGTTTATGCTGCTGATGATGTCGTCCAGAAGAACAATGAAATCAACACGGCCAAACCATCCAGCTTGGAGAACAAAACTCCACCTAAATCATCCACCTGAGCTACAAATCTCCACCATCCTGAGACCGAAGGTCCTAGGCTCTAGTCCCACGTGCAGGATCGTAGATGCACATTGCTCATGAGTCCTATACTAAGACGAAACGGCCTTTCAGTTCATCTAGATTTTTGATGGTGGTTTAATTTAGATCGATTCATAATTTCATTTTGCTAGAAATAAAAAATGTCACCCAAGATCTAAACGTCTAATTCAATCTACGACAAAAAACTATTCGTTAAGCCATAATTTATTTTATTTGTAGGCGGTGATCTGATAAATAACTTCATGTATATTTTTTCTTTCTGATTGAATAACTGATCGTAGTAAACACTTAGATCTTAGAACGTAGGTTACTGCATATAAATATTTTTAAACGACATTTAAATAGGTAATCATAACCGATATTTCATTTATACTTCATTCTTGGTCGGGTTCAAAGTATTCACGTACTATTTTAAACCTACTATTTGTTAGAGTGTAGTGGCTTTGTTTCGTTAATCAATCACCTTTGTAACCGTTATTACATAAATCTAAACGGCGTTTGATTTCAGAAGGAAATAAGAAGGGGCAACTACAGTTTATTAGTGGATAGCACGGATGACAAAGCTATAAGCATATCAAGCGAATCTGAAGCAGAGACGAATATGTGCATACGAGTAAATACAGAGGCGAATTTACAATCAAATCGCATAAGAGCACACCAAGCCAAAGCAAAGACGAATAATAAGATTCGTATACATGTTTATGTGGGAAAGAGAATGGTCATCAAGTGATATTTAAGTGATCAACATTTTAGCTAGAGTCTGTCATGTGATCAAGACCACATGTTTATACAGACAAGATAGTGATCATAATAGTACAAAGAAATAGACGAATTGTTACTGTTCGAATGACATTGTCTGTTAAGTTAATAAAAATACTAAAATAATCATAATCGAAATTGGTTGTAGGAGATTTCATTTCAGATGGCTTTCATCATATAATAAGATTGAAAACATAAACTTCAGTTCCAACACGGTGGCTTAATAATATCATACCCCCTGTAAGATCTGAATTCCTAAAATTCATTTCTATATTGAGTTACACACTACTTAGACGTCTCCGACTAGTTAGAGGTATTTTATATAGTGCTCGGTGGTCTTCGCTAACTAACCGGATAATATCAGTCTGTGATGAATAGTATTCTTAAAATATGTCATAAGTCAATCAACAAAAGCTATGTATTCGTCATAAATGAATTCATATAATTCAAGAGTTTTGTTTATTTAAGGCTTGAAAAATCCATCCAAAATCAAATGGTGCAAATACTCATTTGATTGATTTCAAGATGATCCATTATAAACGTAACTATAAAAAAAAATTAATCATTCATAAAGACTGTTTCATGATTCCGATAAGCTTTTCATCTAATATGTATTTATGATGAAAACTAACTATCTAGAAGATTAGCTTGACATGATAAATTGATAGGATGCGTATTTCGAAATTACATAATATGTAATTAAAATGAAAAGATTAAACGATTTATTATTTTTTTTACTGAGCACCACCCCCCACTCACAAACACAAGTCTTATGAAATAAATGTTTAGTCAAATGAAAGCAATTAAATTACTCCAATACTTCTAAAAATACTGTTGTTTTTTCTAGTAAAACTTCAATGTAATCCAGTAAAGTATCACAGTATCTATGCGTTTTTACACGTGATGTGTTATTAGTTTTTGTTGTTTTAAATCGATAAAAAAAATATGAGTGTATTTCTTATCACCAATACTTCATAATAATGAAAGGTTAAGAGAAAGTAATATTCGACAGATATTGTGCTATAGCTCAGAATTTATCATTTGTAAAATCTATCAAAGAATGAACTCAGAATCTTTAGGTTTTATAGTAAGTAAAATACATTTAGATTATTGAATTAAAGTCTAAATGTACACATTTCTTAATTTAATTAAATCAAAATACACAATAAAGTGATTATTTAATACTATCAATGATATTTATTTGACTATCGAAATAGTTCGGCTTTAATTCATCAGGGATCATTAATTCCCTTAACACTACGAGTACAACTTACTGACGAGTGACAAATAGCACAAAACCTAAGTTTAGAATTTCCTGTAGACTAAAAATCACTACCTTACGTCTTAATATAGTGCACATGATATCCAGTCACTTAGACTAGTGGTCATATTCCAACGTGGTCAATAGAATTTGATTAACAACAAAAGGTATTTGACATATATGACATTAGCACAAATGACTTAACACTACTCAAAGAAACAAATAGAAGATAATAGTTGTTCAGTATACAATAAAAAAATATTGGATGGGAGAGTACAATCATGTCAGAATGAAGTATTGGACATCACTTTTTCAAGTACAAAGTTTAATTTCGAATTGATAATCTTCTAAAGTCTATTAATAAGCACGCGCTTCTTATTCATACGTGGCCTTGAGATCATATGATTTATACTGATAGAGAATATTTCATAGGTAACTATTGGAGTTATATAATCAGAATTAATTTCTCGATTAATTTGACAATTAGTTAGGATACATTTAGTAAATCCATTTAGCAAACTCTTGTCGTTGAACATATTCAAATGTCTGTTTTATATATTACCATCTATTCAAGTTAATGAAACTTAGTTTTAATTATTAATTATTCTAGATTCATATCAGAAAGGGGATTTTGTAGATATTATAGTAATTTAATACTTAAGATCATGAGTCGATTGAAGCTAGATCACCATGGAAGACCTGGAAGCATTGAGCGGATGTTTCGTCCTAGTATGGAACTCCTCAGCAGTACGCATCCACTATCCCGCCTCGAAAGATTCGAACCCGGGACCTATCAGTCTCGCGCTCGAACACTTAACCTCTAAACCACTGAGCTGGCATCCAACGGTGCTAATATTTAACTTCAACCAATCTACGAAACTGAACCACACGTTCACCATTGTCTTCAATAGTGGTCTAGCTTCAATTGACCCACATTCTCAACTATTAAATTACCATATTCTAGATTCATTAGTTTTATAGAAATTTCTTGAAATTTATATTTTGTTTTCATCGTATATTGAACAGAGTTGAGATTTGTGATACAACTTCTTTTTGAATAAATAATACTAACGTGAAATGAAGAAAAGAAACACTCATTAAAGGTAGACTTAATTACTATCGATATTCTCACAACTTGTAACTTATAGTCTTAGATATGATTCTAAAAATCATTTTTATGACTTTGAGAAAATATTTTCTTATTTTAGCTATTGAGTTCATTTAGTCAGATGGTTTAGCTATAATTATTTCATTATCTTCTAGAAATCATCATTAGTGACTAATTTATGTACAGGGGCACTGATAATTTTGTCCAAAACGACAATGAAATCTTTGCAGTTGAACTGTTTGGTTCAGCGAACTTAACAACATCAAAATCATTCACCTGATATACCACCATTTGAAAATAATTTCTCGTAAAATTTAAAAAATCGTTTATCCATTCAGACCTGTATTCTGTAAAATACGGTGAATTCAGCCAGTCATACAGTATCAAACGTGCTGATCCAAGTTGATGGTGTGATTAATCCTTCGAATGTACTTTATTTGATATTTCTCGAATTTTCTAATTTATTAAATAACACAGTGATATCAAAATTCACAATTTGAATCTTAAACGAAATATTAAAACAAATATCGTTAAGACAAACTAAAAAGAACTAAAAGCTATTGCGAATTAAAATATATCACTTTATGACAATGAAACTGACCAAAGTGTAATACCTCATTTTCTATCTTAATTGAAAATTTAGCAGCAACCGATGGTTTGTCGTCTAGTCTTAAGTGTTGATCAGAGTCTAATAAACAAATTGTGATATGGTTAGTAGGTTAAATACATAGATGATATCGAGATGCCAACGCCTGTGATCCTTCTAGGGTTACTGGCGGTCCCATGCCAACGCAAGATGGAGAGTTGGGCATGGGTTGGAAAACCCCACCCCGTAGAAAACAAACTTGGCAAAAAAAACGCAAACTAGAATAAACAAATTAAACTATTTAACCGTGTTGAAAGATTTTCTTTAAGAAGAATTATGGCGTCTCATGATGAAGACCGGATTTCTTCGGAAGTCACAAGGCCAGCGCAACAGTTAACATAGGTACATGGAATATTTGTACAATGTGGGAGGTTGGGAAGACAAACCAAAAAGCTGCAGAAATGAGGAGATACAACTTGGAGAATTTCGGAATAAGCGAAATACATTGGACACAAACTATATAAAAAAGATTAGTTTCAAAAGATCTTCTATTGTATTCTGGTCATAAAGAAAATAATGCCCCACACACAGGGAATTACGCTGATGCTCTCTAAAGAAGCACGAAAATCCATCATAGGACGGGAGTTTGATGGACCCAGAATTCTCAAAGAATCCTTCAAAAGAAGAAGGAGAGGGTCACAATGAAAATTATCCAATGTTATGCACCCGCCAATGATAGCAACGACGATGACAAAGATCAGTTTTACGAGAGAGTGCGATTGATTGCAGGGAAGTGCCCAGGAAAAGATCTGATCATTCTGATGGGAGATGTAAACGCCAAAGTCGGGATGGACAACACCAACTATGAAGATATCATGGGATGACATAGACTGGGAGAAAGGAATGAGAATGGTGAGAGACTTGCAAATTTATATGTATTCAACAAAATGGTTAACGGTGATATTATATTACCCCACAAGTCCATGCAAAAAATCAAGCAGATCTCACCGGATCACACTACACGGGACCAGAACGATCATATTTGCATCACTGAAAAATCCAGAGGATCAATGAAAGACATTAGAAGCAGGAGAGATGACATAGCTTCAGATCACCATCTGGTGTTTGCCAAGATGAAACTGAAGCTAAAGAAGCATTGAACAACTGGACAAACAGCATTCAAGGGTTTAATACAGCCTCACATTGAGATACTGACAGATTCAGCGAATTCAACATATTTCTCAGCAATAGTTTACAAGCCTTACAAGATCTACTAAAAAAAGAGGACGATTGGGAAGGGATCAAAGAAGCACTAAGTTCAACGTGTCAGGAGGAAGAAGCGTCACCATAAGAAATGGATCTCTGTAGAGACCCAGGGCAAGATTCAAGAAGGGAAGAACAAGAAGGCAGCAGTTAAAAACAGTCAAACAAGAGCAAATAGGTCAAATCACAAACTGAATACACAGAAGCAGACAAGCAAGTGAAGAAGAGCATTAGAGCTGCAAGCAGAAATGAGTGGAAAACGTAACAACGGAGCGGAAAAAGCTGCAAGAAATGGAAATATCCGATAACTATGTGGTACAACAAAGAAACTGGTAGGTAAATATAGTAAACCAGAGAGAACAGATAAGGATAAAGAAGGAACATCAATCACTGAGATTCAAGAACAGCGGATCGGTTGTGTAGAGCATGATAAAGAAACAGTGAAGTCAGATATGGAAGTGTCTGTAAACACGCTCCACGTGCTATTTAAGGAGATTTTGCAGAAAGAACTAGTACCAACAGACTGGAAAGAAGGGTACATAATCAAAATACACATGAAAGACCTCATAAAATGCCGGGTCCATAAAGGCATGACAATACGATCAGTACCAAGAAAAGCTTGTAACAAAGTGTAACCAAGCCTAATGTAGAATTCAGTAGACGCTCAACTCCAAATTTGCAACACCACGAGCCATTCATCACTATGCATCAACTACTTTGACTTTGAGAAAGCATTTGATAGCGTGGATATGAGAAACTTATGGAACATTCTTCGACACTGGTGTACTTCGGGAGATTGTCAACATCATACGGAAATAACACGATGAACTACGCTGTGAATTCGTGTATGGAGATCAGCCCAAAGATACATTCAAAGTAAAGACTGATATCAGACAAGGTTGCCTACTCACGACGTTTCTCTTCTGGTTGTTGACTGGATTATGAAGACCACATCTCACGGGGAGCATGGAATACAATGAACAGCTTGGATGCAACCAAACGGTTCGGATTTTGCAGATCACCTAGCTCTTCCATTCTATACACAAGAACAAACGAAGGGGAAGACAGTCAGTGTAGCAGCAGCTCCTGCATCGACAGGCCTCAACATACACAAGGAGAAAAGCAAAATCCTGAAATACGACACAGCCTGCACCAAACCAATCACACTTAATGGAGAAGCTCTGGAAGATGTGGGAAGTCCTACGTATTTGGGAAGCATCATTGATAAACAAGAAGGATCTGATGCAGATATGAAGGCACGCATTAGCAAAGCAAGGACAGCATTCCTACAACTGACGAACATCGGAAACTCAAGAGAACCGTCAGCTAACACCAAAGTCAGAATTTTCAGTGTAAACATCAAAAGAGTCCTATTGCACGGAGCTGAAATTTGTAAAACTACAATCATCACTATAAAGATACATGTATCTATGAACAATTGTTTCCACAATATGATCTATATCCTTTGGCCAGACACCATCAGGAACAACCTACTGTGTAAGAGAACAAGCCAGCTTCCAGCTGGAGAGGAAATTAAGAAGAGATGCTGGAGGTGAATAGGACATACCTTGAGGAAATCATTCAACCGCATCACGTGACAAGCACTAATTTGGAATTCTGAAAGGAAAAAGGAAAGAGGAATACCAAAGAACTCATTGTGTCGGGAAGAAGAGGCAGACATCGAAAGAATGGATAGTAATCAAAAACAGTTGGAGTGGAGGGCGCAGTCTAGAGTTGGTTAGAGAATCCCAGTTGACAGTCTATGTCCCAAGAGTGGTAACATATATAAATAAGTAAGTAAGTGAGGATGCGACCAACATGAATTCTTGTAATCAGCTGGAGCTTCCCACCAAGGCGTTTCCGCAATCTTGAAAGTGTCTCATCGCTTTGGGATTTAAATTCACATCACCATCAAAGGCACTAACACTGAGCTACTTGGATCGTTGATGATTCTCCTCAAAATCGATTTGTCTACAAAAATCAGTAACTGTATGATGTTGGTCCGAGTCCCGGTGGAGAGAAACGATTTAATTATTACAGATACCCCTGTCAAATGATTGCTAACGAGCACAAAACTCAGATTCATGATACTCCCTGTGAGATTTTAATATATATCACTCAGTATTATAGGTAGAAATATTGTTACTAAGTTATTAGGATACAAAGTGACCTTTGTATTATGTATGGTAAACAACCTAAACACTTGAAATAATACTTCTATGTAAAAGAAAAATAGGAATTGGAAATTACTAAGTGAGAAAAAAAATTTTTGTATTCACATATGAATGTTTCCATATTAATCAGCTTGCTATTATATGTATAAATCTGTGTTATACAATCTCAATTATTGTTTGTCTTATCATTTGTCTAGAAAATCAAATAACTGAATTTTATACATACACATGATAGTACAATCTTAATGACATTGATTTTTTTTGTTCACAGCAGCATGTAATTTCGCTACGTTATAGTTTTGTATGATAGCAACAAAATATCAGTGATAAATATGATTCATAAATAAGAATAATACAGTAGATTTAGGTTCTAAGAAGATATTTCAACCTTTCATGTAACTTTGATATAATTGTTTGATAAAACGTTCATTTTCTAGTGATTCATAAATAAAAGGTCAACTTGATAAAAAGTATATACCGTACATATGTTTATCAGTTATCTAGACTTGAAATTATGCAACTCAGTACATTTCGACAACAGAAAACACTGATTATTTTCTGCAGCGATTCTATATGTATAGTTAAAACGAAATTTATTTTTTGGAGGATGTAGGCTTCATTTGTAGGTTATATTTACCACTGAAACTAAGGAGTATTAAAGAGATGGTTTTTATTAGTATAAAACTCTCCTATGGTGAGGAGACATGACCCCATCAGGACTTTAAGGTCTCTCAAAGAACTCTTAGCTATAAAAACCACTGGGCTGGAGTCTAATAGTACAATTTCAACTTCAATCAATTTCTGACATAATGAGACGATCTTCTAACGTCATTGAAGGCAATTGTTCCACTCCCTACATATCTGGACTCAGTGAAAAATACAACCCAAAAATTAAAACGATCTTCACAAAATCCCCTTAATTAAATTATGATAGTCGGCTCCCTAGAAACTTACTCTATGATGCATTTAATGTTCTAGCGTAGAATCATGGTTATCAGAATCGGTAGTTCTGGTGATTAAGCATCCATTGCGAGAAATGAAGGTCCTGAGTTAGATCGTTGACAGAATTATGAATGTGAACTATTGAGGAGTTGCGTGCTAGAGGGAAACAGATATCCAATACTTCCTTTTTACTGTGGCACTCCAACTCAAATCAATACGACCTATGACAAGGGAGTTTTTATTCACATGTGTGCTTGTATACATGTATATGTGATTAAAATGTTATATATTTCATCGTTAACATTTTTTTTCTGTATGTTAAGTAACACTAATAAACACAACACAAATTGTAAGCAGAGATGGATGATGGCTAACAATGGAATCCATGACACGCTTTTCGTCAAATTAAATAACAAATCGATTTCGATTCGAAAATGTGAACCATTCAATTTTGACCGAACGGTTCATTATTACCATTTTTAAAAAAAGACGACGGTTCTGTGTTTGACCTTATGTGTGTATATACACCTCTCATTAAACATTAATCAAGACGAAAAGACTTTCCATCCATCCTTGATTTTACAATGAATTTTTGATCTTTATAATTTTATAATGAAAAATATTTTAAGATCTGTTATCTGATTAGAATAGATATTAATAATAATAATTCTTGATCTTGTATAAGTCGTTCGTTATTAATCACTGTAATTTTTTTCTAGTCCAGAGCACGGACTAAATTGTCTATCTGATTTGTAGTTTTTTTCCATCATCTGGGTGACTTGATGCCATCAATGTTATTTTTAATCCCTTGATCTTATGTAGCTTGAAATTATAGGTTTCAGTTTTAATTTAAATTAACAACTACTAACAAGGTATGCCTGTCAACTGGTAGAATCTGTTCTGAATTTGGAGTTTATATTAAGCTTTACTCTACATTTGCATTTAAAGATACTTCTATTGATTTAGACTTAATCAGTCGAACTGGATGTATTTCACTAATCGGTTAACATTAAAAAAAAAAGTGTCAGCTGTAATTAACTAAGAATAACAACAAAATGTTTAGTTAAACTGAGACGAAAATAACGCAATTAAAAACACGAAGTTCAGTGAAAGGATCTCTTTTCGTCGAATTTTTTATCAAGCTGTACAATTGTACATACATGAAAATCTTTTTGTTAAAGTACTAATTGCATGAAGAAATGTGAACATGAATAACCGAGATGACGTAATAGAAAGATTATAATACTAGATTACGAAATACTAAAAAGAAGATTAATAATGTAATTGTCTATGGTTCATTACGAGTACAAGAATAAAGAACAATACAATATAATCCTGCCAATTTCAACATTAGAAGGTATGAATTTGCTAGAAACTTAGTGTTAATGGTAAGATTGTGAATCCATGTAGAAAAAATTCAGTTAAACTAAATAAAATCTAAGGTTAAACACAAGTATTTCATTTTGAATCTTTACACCTAAAACCAGTTCTATCATTATTATATATATACAAATTATTAACTGATAAATATAGACAAGAATGAAATCTCAGTTGTAGGACTAATGTTATTCGCCCTTGAATTAGTGAACCCTATTACAAAATAGTATATTGACTTTTGGAATTCATTAACCTAGTGGTTATTACACTACTAACGTGATAGGTGGAATATACTAGGGTTTATAGAATAAACAATTTGGCATTGTTTAGTATGTTATAACTAATTTTAATCGACAAGTTAGTGTATGATTGTACTGTTTTCAATTGAAAAGAAATAAGAAACTATTCTTCGATGCATCAGCCCTTGAATTCAATTCGAAATGGACTGGATTACCCCATTCTTTATATTTTTGAAAGAAATTCGACCAATTTTAATTGACATATGTGCATTCTATGCAGATAGCTTTGATATAGTCATCATGAAACAAGTTAATCTGGAATAGAGGGAATGTGGCTTGCAATAGAATTTAGGAGGGGTGTCGTAATGGTTACATCGAAGCAATCCGCACAGGATGCACATATACCAACCAAGACTGATCAAATTTCAGTCAAAAGATATAAACATTGGGGTAGTCCAATCCATTTCAAATTGTATCAGATGGTTATTTTAGAGTATGCTTGTATCTAATTAAATGGAAGGTGACGATCAGTTGAAAATATCCACCTGTTTCAAGTTGATGCATACAAACACATACATATTGACATCATTGTATAGATTTTGATAAGTGGTTTGACATGGTGTAATGTTATTTCACTGTTACGTCATGATTGTACATGTATGATAACCATCATTTGAGTATCTGAACATCAGTCTGTTATTTATGTTTTTGTTATACGTAATTAATTCATGGACTGAAAATAGAGATACTCAAGTAGAATGTAGGTTCAGAAAAGTAAATTAATCAAGTGTTAAAAATTAAGAACAGTAATAGATAATATCTATAGGCCAAAATGAGAATATTAAATTTTATATTTTCTAGATGATATGGTTTAATTGAGCTTTCATCGTTCCTCTAAAAAAGCATCATCAGGGAAGTGGGTAATTAGAATTTCTTCACGACTTGTTTTGTTGACATAGAATTGAGTTGGTTATTGTTTTCAGCTGTTCTCTTTCTTAATATGAACTCTGACATTACCACTGCTAGTTCTTTTTTTATTGACTGGTAGACTTCGTCGATTTAAAGTGGTGGTTGGAGGTAGTCGACAAGAAGACCTAGACTTTGTTTTCATGCTCGACACCGAATGGCACCCATATTACAACTGGGTCGATAAAATTTGGTTAGCACTAAGGACTGGACATACATGATATTAGTCACTACTCAGTAACCAATCAATAGTAAATTTGGTTGATTTCAATGTCTCTATTGACTGATGCTTGATTAAAGTTGTAACAGCTTCTATTTTATTACTCGATCTACTCCAGTTTTTAGACAACTGGACGGTTCCGACTTTCCTATGAATTTTGGCGCTTGCACATATACGCGTTGTTATTAGTGGGATTCTAAGACTTCATAGTCTGGAACTATGGCCTGGCATTTTGACCGTTACTTTCTTATATTAGATGAACCCATTTCAACGATCATCTCACTTCAAATTAAAAAGAGATTCAGAATGTGCAATATGGCCAAGCTACTTTAGTATTGTATTCCTAGACTAGAACTTTGAATCGAACTCCAACAACTCTCAAAATATTGACCATCCCCACATGCGAGCAATAGTGCAGAGATAATTTTTATCGGAAATTTGTAATCTAAAAATATCTTCCACATGTAATAACGAAGTCTTAAATTCGTACATCACTGAGTGGGCTATTGTGCAGCATACTCTCCCTGTGATAGATAATCAGAGACTTACCTGATATTGTAGATGTTATGTAGAACTATCAACTTCTTTGCTCTTCATGTCGAAAACAAGGGCATCATTTTGCAGTTTTATTGTGCAAGACACATAGGAATTCTAACATAATAAGAACAAACTTAATTTCTGTCCAATATATATATATATATATATATATATATATATATATATATATATATATATATAAATTGAATGATTATTTTATAACCTTAAATTCATACATGTGTAATCATGACGTAACAGTGAAATAATATTACACCATGTCAAACCACTTATCAAAATCTATACGATCATGTCAATATGTATGTGTTTGTATGCATCAACTTGAAACAGGTGGATATTTTCAACTGATCGTCACCGTCCATTTAAGTGACATTATAATTGTTTGAGAATGTTGTAAGAACATGAATTTATTAAAATATTCAAGTGTGTTTCACTGAATACTTTCTGAGTGAAATTCTGAAGTAATTCAATTATCAAGTTACCATGCTTGAGCTGTTATTAATTTAACATAATGATATCTTCCATCATTCATACGTAGGCATTAACACTAAGGAGCAGCTGGAATATATTTAATTCTGATATTAGATGGTGAAAAGTTTGACAGAAAGCATAGAGCATATGTTTCCATTTTGTTGGAACATATCAGTAAGTTGTACCTATCAATTTTAATCCAAGTAGGATTCTAGACAATATCAGAAATAATATAATCGAAGTTCAGGAAAGGAATAGTAAAATTAGATTTTCAGACATAAAACAAATATCATTATAAATGCGTTCATTATGATATTGTTATAAGAACGGGTATTTCATTTGATAATTTAACGGTCGATCTCTGTATATGTTGCTTATTTCAGATGTAGGATACCAAATGAAAAAAACATTGAAATAGGAGGTAAATTAAAATTCAGATTAATTTAAAACCATATAGAACCAACCAAATAAGTCCTTACACCACGTCAGTATGGGGAATTATCAAGATTAGTTCAAAAGTTAGCGTTTTTTTAGCGAGTTAGTTTTCTACGGGATGGGGTCGCTAACCCCATGCCCAACCCTCCTCCTTTATCCGGGCTTGGGACCGGCAGTAGCCCCGGAGGGACTCCAGACGGAGGCAGGATTACGTAAGGATATATCGTGCACAGACCAAATTACAACTCTACGGATCATTGTGGAACAATCAATTGAATGGAATTCATCACTCTATATCAACTTCATTGACTACGAAAAAGCATTTGATAGCGTGGACAGAACGACCCTATGGAAGCTTCTTCGACACTACGGTGTGCCTCAGAAGATAGTCAATATCATACGTAATTCCTACGACGAATTAAACTGCAAAATCGTTCATGGAGGACAGTTGACAAAGTCGTTCGAGGTAAAGACCGGTGTCAGGCAAGGCTGCCTACTCTCACCTTTTCTATTTCTCCTGGTGATCGACTGGATCATGAAGACGTCAACACCTGAAGGGAAGCACGGGATACAGTGGACAGCTAGGATGCGATTGGATGATCTAGACTTCGCAAATAATCTGGCTATTCTATCGCATACGAAACAACAAATACAGAAGAAAACGACCAGTGTAGCAGCAGCCTCAGCAGCAATAGGTCTCAATATACACAAAGAGAAAAGCAAGATTCTCCGATACAACACAGCATGCACCGATCCAATCACACTTGGCGGAGAAGATTTGGAAGATGTACAAACCTTTACATATTTGGGCAGCATCATCGATGAACACGGTGGATCTGATGCAGATGTGAAGGCGCGGATCGGTAAAGCAAGAGCAGCATATTTGCAACTGAAGAACATCTGGAACTCAAAACAATTGACAACCAACACCAAGGTCAGAATTTTCAATACAAATGTCAAGACAGTTCTACTGTATGGGGCGGAAACCTGGAAAACTACGAAATCCATCGTCCAAAAGATACAGGTGTTTATTAACAGTTGTCTATGCAAAATACTTCGGATCCGTTGACCGGACACTATTAGCAACAACCTACTGTGGGATAGAACAAATCAGATCCCAGTGGAGGAAGAAATCAGGAAGAAGCGCTGGAAGTGGATAGGACACACATTGAGGAAAGCACCGAACTGCGTCACAAGACAAGCCCTCACATGGAATCCTCAAGGTCGAAGGAGGAGAGGAAGACCAAAGAACACATTACGCCGAGAAATGGAGATAGACATCAGAAAAATGAACAAGAACTGGATGGAACTAGAAAAGAAGGTCCAGGACAGAGTGGGTTGGAGAATGCTGGTCGGTGGCCTATGCTCCATTTGGGAGTAACAGGCGTAAGTAAGTAGAAGTATCGATGGCAGAAGAAAACATTACGCATAGACAGTATTATTCGGGAGCAATGAATTTAAGAAATAGCCAAGTGTAACACAATCTTAAAACTCAAAATCAAACGAAAGACAAATAGTGAACGCATCTGCATTCCTGAGAGTGATTTAACTATTGGTTACGAATCCCATCCAGGTAGTATAGACCTAAGTAGATGACTTAGTCCAACTGTCAATGACAATATGCGACATTTTTGTTTAGCAGCCGCTCCTAGCCTTCTTCCAACCTATTCTTGCAAACAGTGAAGTCGAAGTAGGTGATAGAACACGCGATAAATACCTAACCACACCAGCCACCAAATGCCCTGGTACAGCCGAGAGTGAGAAGAACCAGCTCTCCCTTTCCGAACGCTCTCACATGGCCACGTGTATACAGCCAGTGCCAGGGAATTCCTACTCACTGCCTTCTCGAGGCAGGATTGTTTACGGGATTGAGAACACGAAAAGCGAGTGTCCTGAGCTTTAACCGGGTTGGTGGACACGGAGGGTCCACCTAGAGAAGTTGGAAAACACTGATTCCAAAACAATGGTGTACATGGGTTCCAGGATCTTGAGGGAACAAATGGCGTATGGACCTAATGTTGGTCACCGGCTACCAAGAAACGGCATCTCCTGACGTTGTTCCATTGCCTTGTGGATCAGACCTTTAGGTAGAAGGCTCCTGGTGTAGCTCCCTAAGGAAACCACCTGCTTCGGCCTGGGCACCCGGGCAGTATCACAGCATACGCACAAATCAAGTGGCTTGTGTGGCATATGTATTCGGCGCCCCTTTATACCAATATTTGTGTTCAAATAAATAAATATAATAAACTGGTATTCCGCGTCTAACCTCAATACTATTCACTTGATGCTCCTGACACACGCAAGCAGTACTTCGAAGACAATCATCATGAAATACTGGTGTTGAACGAATATGGTCTAAATAATTCAATTTCAGTTAACTTGTATCACTATCATCATAATTTTATTATCAGTGTAATCACTGAACTAATTGTCCAACTAGTTTCACAACTTAGTAAAAACTAGCTTAAAATCAATTATTTCCCGGCAAATCGATCAATTGACCACTAATGACTGAAGGGTAGATTTGTCAAAGCTATAAATTGAAGTAACCCTGAAGATGAACCACTATGAATATCAGATTAAATGGTCGATAGTGGTACTAAGCCATACCAAGCCAGTTGTATTTTATCACCAATCTAGTTAGAAGTTTATCTATCATATGAATAAAAATATGCCCGTTATTAGATTAAATAGATTGTAGAGTTAGATTGCAAATGGAAGGATGCAGCATTACAAATGAGTCTGAAAAAAGGATAGAGTCGTTTATAATCTCTTTACTTATCACGGTTGTACAGATTATTTTCGTTGTAACTTTATTGGAAAACAAAATCTGACCTACAGTGTTATGTTCTTTCTGGTACGGCCGAGAGTGGGGAGAGTACACTCTCCCTCTCGAAATGCTCTCACATGGCCATGCGTATATAGCCTCTGCCAGGGAAGTCCTACTCACTGCCTTCTCGTGGCGGGGGTGTTGTTTACAAAAATGAGAGGACGAAAAGCGAATGTCTGGCGCTTTAACCGGATCCCAAACCAATGATGCACATGGGCTCCAGTATCCTGAAGGAACAAATGGCGTATGAACCAATCGTTGGTCACCGGCTACCATGGGACTGCATCTCCTCACGATGCTCCACTGCCTTGTGGGTTAGACCTTTAGGTCGAAGGCTCGGGGTGTGGCCCCCTAAGAAAACTACCTGCTTCGGTTTGGGCACCCAGGCAGTATCACAGCCCTCACACATATCAAATGAGATTTGTGTGGCGCATGTGTATTTGGTACCTCTTTGTACCAATATCTGTGTTAAAATAAATAAATAATAATATTCATAGGATATAAGTTACACCAGTGAGAAAAGTATATCTCAGTGCTATTACCATTATAGAATGAAGCAAACGTTGCGTTCTTTACGCAATGGTAATTTACGGTATCCTTAATATAAATTAATTGATCCTAAAAATGACACGAATACTTTTTTAAAATATAAAATACCAAACCTCATTCAATACTCAAAGAGTTATCTACTATGGTATAGAGTTATGATTGTTACCACTTATTCAACTTTTATATTCGACCAAATTAAGTTAAAAACGATAGAGTATACACTATTATTAGAACAAATTTATACATCTACTTGATTGAGGATCACTTTCAAGTTTACGGTCGTTGAAAACCTATTCAGAGTGTAATCGTGATAAAAACCTGTTTAGTGAAACTTTTCACTGAGTATTTCAATAAAGATACCATAACCAGTACAACACATACGTATTTTAGTAAAAATCACATAGAGCAAGTTACCTTCAGTGCCTTGAAAATAGACAACACTATTTAATCTGGAAAAACTGGAAACGATACTTACTGGACCAACTCAAACAGATCTTATCGTACACTCGTTTTCCTAAAAGCTACAACAACACTTCATGATACATATATACTAGTATACACCTAACTGTACATGATGAGTTTGCAGTTCCAGTAGAATTTATAAAGGTAACGCAAGTCAAAATATTCCTTACGGAAATTGAGTGGAACAAATTTTTGCAAAGGAAGAAAAATTTGACTGAATAAACGTATTTTATTGACAAACCTCTCTTAGAATCACTACATGGATTTCTCAATCTTAGTGATGATAACTAACAACACGATCAACGTCCAGAATTGCATTCTTTTCATCAATACCATCCATTAGGATAAGACGGTTATAATCAATGAATGATAAATTCCTGAACCAGATTTTCAGATAATTTAATACACTAATTTGCAAAACAAGTAATTTACACATCAATTCGTCAATATTTTACCGCAAGTATCAATTGATAGGAGCACCTGTGTTTTTGTATGGAATAAATATGTGACTAAACCACATTGAGTAGTACACCAAAGAAACAATAATAGCTAAGACGATGTTTTATTTTCGCTGCACATTATATATATGTACATATATATTATTGTTATTATTATTATGAGGAAGACTATCACAGTGTCAAAGGAGTTGAACTAAATACGACACAGACAGCCAAAAGAAAAATACAAATAGACTAAAAGAAAAGAAAAAGCTGTCACAAATGACTAGGATGAACAGATACACAGTGGCTCACACAATGTGTTATTTAAAGGAATTACAAAACTAAGAAATATATTATAAGTACAATTTCACAAAGACAAGCAATTGTGAGGAAAATATAAATTAATGATTACTATTTTGTTTCGTTCAATATGTAATAAGTAAAGACAAAAGTAAGAAGCAACCATATAATTTTGCATACAATTGAACTGACTGAAGTAAAAGTTAGAAGTTCAAGACCTATAGGAAATAAGAGTTATGGCGTTGATACATACGATCAGAATGTAATTGTTAATGATGGAATATATAGTTATTAAAATATTTGAAATTTCTATCAATAAGTAATCATATATTTACAGAAATGAATAATATAGTCAAGTAATATGTATGGATAGCATATAATTAATGTGCGCACATTGTTGATGATACATATATTTACTAAGTAGAACAAAACACATCGGAGAAATATCCATAAGTTTTGAAAGACTTCTTTTTTAGATAGATCATCTAATCCCATTGAATAAGTTCAGTGAAGATGGTTGCATCTAATAAAAATCAATGAATTTAATGTGAGATAGTTTGAAGTTGTGAAACATGCGGTAGCACAAAAGTTAGTCGTACTGAATATATATATATATATAACATATTTGTGCATAAGATTCATTTACGATAAAAATTAACTCATTACATCAACACTAAAATATAAACTGGTGTGATTCCATGAAAATCATAACTGTTTAACATCAAATAAATACCACTGTACTAAGTTTGCTTTCAGCTACTCATATTTAGAGAAACCAGATCATGTAAAATACATCTATTTAACAACAAAGAGTACATTTGATTGTCTATTCATAAGTACTTTTTTAACTGCTGTTTTCAGTCAACCATCTAATGTTATTTAATAATTATAGATCGGTATCCCCAAATATAAGGCTAAAAATCTGCATATTAAGTCAACAAAAATGCTTCATATTTATAATAATTGGTATAGACATGAGTATTATAACGAAATCAAGAGGTAACTTACAACGAAATATAACTATTAAGCAGGTTACTAATTCATTGAAGAATTTCCTAAAGACATGCACCAAATTACACAGTCAATCATAACGTAGAACCTAGTACATATGTATATCGGTTCAAGTTCCTAAACTCCATTAGCACAGTGATTAAATCCCCAGACCAAATCCCAGAATAGTAGAAGTAGTAACAATATCAGTGGTAATAGTAAAAGTTAGACATCGAAGATACGACTCAAGAAGAAAATATAAGTTGGTGAAATAAAAACAAAAAAGTTATGAGAAATTAAGAATCACAGGATTTTGGGAAAACAAACAATGGATGCATCTGAGCCACTGCAAACGATTTTGAGGCGTGAATTTGAATCCCATCCCCGTCGCCAAATTATGTTCGTTAAGCTTGAATGCTACTACTGATTCGGCTTACTCGAACGGAACGAAGGATCAAGGATTCAGAGACTCGATAGGCTATTTTGGTCGGTTGTCCCCGACTCAGCTAACTCGATCAAGAAGTCTTGGTAAGACGTAGAAAGTGTATTCTACAGGCAACCAGCAGATACCAGGTCAATCAGGCACACAAATCAAGTGTATTTATACAAAATATATATAATCGACATTGTCATGGAAATTTTCGACATTTCATCAATAAGTTCGTCAATCGACTGCCATTCAAATATTTAAACATTTAATCGATAAGATTAAATTACAAAATGTGAGTTTGGGGGATCTATCGTCCTCAACACTACTCCCCTTGTTAATAGCGTGCTTTCCTGGGGTCGACCTGCATCTTGACTGTTGCTCGCCGCTGTCGGAGAGGCCACTGTCTGGAACGTGTTTCGGCTTGTTGTTGAGGTTTTTCTTGTGGTAGGGTTGCCGGTAAGCTGAATGTGTCTATCAGGATGTCCAGAGGAATATTTGCTTCGGTTGATGGGCGGTCTGGGGCTAACCGTTTGCATAACTGATTCCAATGGCGTTGCCACCTGTCGCTGCCTACCTCAAGTTCGTACATGACTCGGACAACTCTTCTGATCACTCGCGCTTCCGTCCATGGACCATGGGATGGTCTGTAGTCACGGACAAACACAGGACATCCCACTTCGTACGTGGGTTGCTTTTCAAACTTTGTCCGTTCTGGTGTCGGTGCATTACTTGGATGCATCAGGCTGTGTATCGTCTTCAGTCTTCTTCCCATGAGGATCTCTGCTGGGGACTTTCGCTCATGCAACGTCTCATTTGGTGTTGTTCGGTACACGTATAAGAAGTTTTGCAACGCGTCCGCTGGCGTCCCCTCCCCTTTTGTCTTAACCAAAGCTCTTTTAAACGTATCCACAAACCTTTCTGCTTGCCCATTCGACTGTGGGTGATATGGTGGCGACCGTAAGTGCTTTATGGCTAGCCGTTGACAAAATGACTGGAACTGGCTAGAGGTGAACTGTGAACCGTTGTCAGATACAATGACATCCGGTATACCATTCCGGGAGAAAATTTCTGTGAGGATTTGTATTGTTTTAGTCGTCGTTGGCGGTATTGTAGGGTTGATTTCTGGCCATTTCGAAACGGCGTCGACTACAACTAGATACATGGTTCCGTCAATCGGGCCCGCAAAGTCGACGTGTATCCTGGACCAAGGATGATCAGGTTGTGGCCATAAAACTGGTGGAACTTCGGCGTTGACTTTTGCCGCTTGCTGACACCGCATATATTTTCCAACCAATTCTGTTATATGTTGATCCATTAGCGGTCAATATGCATGGCTATGGATTTCATTCGTCTAACACCCGGATGACCAAGGTAGAACTGTTTCAGCACTTTTGCACGAAGGGATTCTGGCACAACCACTCTTTCTCCGAACATCAAGCAGTCGTTTACAATGCATAGCGAATCCCGCCACTGATACAGCTGTTTTATGTCACCATCAAACTTCTTAGACGGCCAACCGTTGGTGACATAGCTCATAGTCATCTTGATGATGGGGTCGCTCTTAGAAGCATTTTGTATGTCGGTTGCAGATACCGGAAAAGCTCGTTTTGCGTTCATCAGATAAAATTCGGCGTGATCTTCCGCTAGCAGAGATGCAATTACCGTGTTTTCCTCAGCCGCTAACCGGTCACTGATGAGTCGTGATAAGGCATCCGCCTGACCGAATTGTTGAGTGCGTCGGTACTGGATCTCGAAATCATACCCCAAGAGTGCTAAGGCCCATCTCTGAAGACGATTTGCAGAATGAGCTGGAATGCCAGATTTCGACCCGAATATTGCGAGTAAAGGCTTGTGATCTGTGAGAAGCGTGAATCTCCGACCGCACAGGAACTTGTGGAAACGGCGCACAGCAAACACAAGCACAAGAGCTTCTTTTTCTATCTGGCTGTGTTTTTTTCTGCTGGGGTTAGTGTGAGGGATGCATGCATAACGGCTTTTTCCGACGCATCCGGAAACTGATGTGAGATAACAGCGCCTAGGCCATACGCTGAAGCGTCTGCAGCTACGATGATCGGCACGGCTGGATCGTAGTGTGTCAACAGCAATTCCGAACAAATAATGGACTTCAATTTACAAAATGCCGCGTCACACTGTTTAGTCCAGCTCGAAGAGCTGTTGTTCTGCAGTAAGCTATTCAATGGAGCGCGAATATCATGCATCGATGGAACGAACTCTGAGTAGTAGCTGACAAGTCCCAGGAAGGAACGTAGTGTTGAGACATTGGTGGGAGCGGGCATCAGTTTGATGGCTCGGATATTCTCAGAATCCGGTCTGCAGCCGTCGGAATCGAAAATGAACCCCAAGTACTTTACCGACTGTAAATAAAACTGGCATTTCTCTGAGCGTAACCAAAACCCGTTGTTACTGATGCGTTGCAGTACCAATGTTGTGCCCCTAGCTTTCTTACAACCTACTCCTGAACCGGAAAACATCACCCGTCGAAGTTGACAGCGGTTGGACATAAGTAAAACATGTCCCAAACACCTCAGACGATGAAGATTTACGGCCTCATCAATCAATTTCTCATCCTCACGTAGAACTTTATTCCTAACCCAGACGTTGATTACTTACTGGTCCCAAAATACATAAGCAATGCTTCAAAGACACCTATAAACGAATATTAGTGACCTACGAATATCCTTTATTGTTAAGAATCTCAGGGATTAGTCCGTTAAGCCCTGCTGCCCTTCCTCGCTTTAGATTACTTATAGTCTTGTCAACCCCACTGAGTTGGAGCCTACTGATAAACTTATGTGATAATTAAAAAGAAGATTAACTCGACGGCTTTTGTGTGTGAATTGACGTTGTTCCGTTTGATAGTGGCAGTATACAACTAAAAACTAATTTAGCTAGGGAAATTAGTGATTAGGATACTAGTAAAAAATTCATCCCAGAGAGATGAGTAATATCTGCATGTTCTGTAAGTGAACTGTAGGAAAATTATCATAACTATTTGGAATAATATTGGTTAACCACAGATAAAAACATTTCATATTCAAATATCTGAAGACATCAAAAACTAGAGGATCAGATCAATCAATCATACAAAGTCGAAATAAAAACAACGACATAAACAACACTTAGTACACTAACTTTTGGAGTTTTGGCTTTAGTAAATATATTCCAGAAGCGAAGTGTTTCATCTCCTGCACCAGTTACTATGTTCTCACCATCTGGACTGATTGCTAAGTACAGCACACGATATGAATGCCCAACCAATTTGACTAACTGTGTTAGACTAGGATATCTCCAAACAAGAATTTGATTCTGTGAGTAACCATGTGTACTGACCAATTCGTTACTATGTATGGACCAGGCAATATTACAAACCTAGCCAAAATGTAAACCAGTCAACAATATAGACACCTAGTTTTTGTTGAGTACGCGGTTATAAAGTAACAATTTTTACTCATATAAATTTACATAATACAATTTATTTAAAGCATTAAGAAAAGATACTTGTTCTTTTTATTTGAGATTCTTACAAGTGAAAGTCTCACAAAAAATAAGCTGTTTATGCAACCCAGATAGTACATTTTGAAACATGTTTCTCCAAGTGTCAGGATAAATAGTGAAGTTCTAAACTACTTTCCACTAGAAAGTCCTAAAGACAATTAAGTAATACGGTATAGGGCATGTAAGATCGTTTTCATTATTTATTCAATGTAGATTTTAGTGTAGCTCATTTTCAGGCTTCTGTATTCATCTTTTTGCTAGTTTTTGTTTGATAGCTAGTGGCAATAGCCAGCTGTCAACATATAGTATTGAGTGGAACAACGTCCGACGAACTTCTGACCAAACGGTAGTATAAACAATATATTCTATATAGTCAATTTCTTTAAATAAAATGCCACATTACAATCCAAACTAGCCGATCGACAAGGAAGAAATAACTGAAATCTATCGATCTATATACACGTTCTGAAACTGAAGTGATGTTTGCACAAACAATCTGCTTAACTCTTACGAAAATAAACACGAATTCAACTACTGACATACTTCAAATGTGTTTACATTTAGATTATACGTGTATAAATACTATTTGAAACAGTCACCTATATTTGACAAACCGTAAAACATTTGTCAAAAATATGAAAACCATCCACTTAACACTTGTATGTACAATCAAAACCAAAAACGCGTACATCGACCTACTAGATAACAACTATAATAAGGTTTTTTTGTAACTATAGCGTTGAAGATTACACAGAAATATAATATTCATGATATTTGCATGAAAAAAAAACACCTACATGAATGTTAAATGAAATAACAATCTATTCTTCAACATTAATAAGCTAATTTCCAATTTACTTTCTGATTTATTATTATTATCAAAATAATCATTTTCTTCTTTTATAAACTAAGATTATTAAATAATACATCGTTAGCATAGATCACTTACCTGACTTCCAGTATCAACGCTACGTAAAGCCTGACCAGTTAATGTATTCCAAAATCGAATACAACGATCAGCTGTACCACCTCCACTTGCGAGTAACCCATGTTGATGAGGAGACCATGCAATTGCTTTGACAGCGGCCACATGCTCTTCGTAAGTTAAGACAGGGCCACCAGTAGATGGTGCATGTTGACTCCAAACGAGTAGACGATTGTCATTACCTCCTGATGCTAAATACTGGCTGTCCGGAGACCATTTTAACCCACACACCTATTAATTCCAACAATATATATCAATGCTAAAGAATTTATTTTGCAAAAATAGAATATGCTAACAATGAATGACCAAATAAAACTTGAGATGTTTTTAGATTATGTGAATAAATTAAAACTTGTAGTCACTTCATGATAGGACATGAAACTTGTTAATAAGATAGTAAATTTTGACGTAGGTTTGTAACGCAGAAAATGGTGATAAAATCTCAATTAAATTTCAAAATATAAATGAGCAATCAGAAATTTTACTTTAAAGAAAAACATCACACAAACCTCTTGTCTATGATCCTTTAGCACACGTACTGCTCCAGGAACAAGACGATCTGTCCCATTTTCGATCGACTGTAAAGCAGTAGTCTGGGTGACAGTGGAATTTGCTGACGTCCTTGCGGCAGACCATGATGAAGCATGATCCGTATCTCGAAACCCAAGCATGTCTATATCCATTTGAGCTGGTGTACTTGGAGGATCAACTTCTGGAAGGTCACTACTGATCGATACCATAGGTGTTGAAGCCCGTGGATAGTTTGGATCACTTTCTACTTGATCAATGTGACTCGGTGAACTAATGGAATTGAAATCAGTCATAATCTCATCTCTATCAGCAAGTTCAGCAGTTAATACAGAAGTATTAGAGGGATTCGTGGTAGGAAGATGACCAGTGGGTCCACCACCAGAATTAGCTGAAGCACGTGTATCACGTAACAGAATATAACGGTCTCTGCTGCCAGATGCCAAAAGATCAGCATTCCACGCCAAAGCACCGACACGAGCGATATGTCCGTTTAGTGAGCGTATGCAGGAAGTTTTAGTTACATCCCATATTTGAACATGACCACGGTAAGTGCCGATCGCTAAATGACTACCCTAAAAAACAAGAGGAAGGTAGTACTTAAAGCGACTTAACATTAATCGATTTAAAGAAAAATTTATGAGAAATGAATTATCATTATACAGCCTTAATAATAATTATACTGTTTCGAATGTATTATCTGTTGTGTATATGCATTTCCCGACCGTTTTTGCTACCTTGACGTGGTGGTCAGGCTCGCTTATCGTGATGAAGCAACGAGCTATACTGGCTGGAACAACCGTTCCTCAAGGTCCTACCATGTCAGACAGGTCGGTTGAAGAGCGGTAAGACTAAAAGCAACAAATCCAAGGTCCGAAGTCGTACTGCTGACTGTACAGAGGTGTGGGAGCAGTAAGGTGTTTTCCTTCAGACAGCGATGCTGCCTTCCCACAAGGAGGGGTGGGGTTAGAAACAGCTGTTCCTTGGGTACTGAGGTCACTCTCTCAAGTCACTATGACCACCTCTAATCCAGCTTCCTTTTCAGGTACCTCCAGAAGAACTCTTCCACAGTGTGGGCAACCGGGAAGTGATAACCGCCCTCATACCTCTAACAGCACTCAAAACCACTGTATTCATAATCAACCTCACTGACTGACTGTAATATGCATTTACATAGTAAGACTATATATGTGAGTAGGTGTCTGTCCAGTTATTTTCTTACATGCATGACGTATTAACAGTGACACTTTAACTATAAGTGCACGGAACAGTGAACATATGCTAATTAACGCATATTCCTTTAAATTAGGTCGAATGCATTGTCTCATTAATAGAAAAACAGCAGAAAATAGAAAACTCCCCATAGTTAGTAATTAAAAAAAATTTAGTCATTAAATTTGTCACCCAGTTTTAAAGTAACAAAACTGTAGCTCATGTAGTAATGCAGTGAAGCGATTCAAGCAAGTGAGAGGGTTATATGGTGAAAGTTCCTTTTAGTAAACGCCGTGGTAGTAAGTTATATTTTGTGACCCAACTAAATAACTTAGAGTTAACTAAAAGAAATCACGAAAAATTAGTATGAGTAAGATTGGAGTTAGTCTAGAAATTACTTCGAACAGATAACAACCCACCAATTAAATAACACAACTCCAAACCAGTCTTTTTATAAACGGCCCGGGAATCAAGTATATGGCTAAATAGAATGGAAATTTCTAACGCGAACAAATATTACTAAAAAATCAAGGGAGCAATGTGAGAAGTTCTCATTGGAGTTTCATTACATAAATTGCCAGCTTCATTAAAAAAAAACTATATTTCGGTTACTACCTTTTCATGCATTAATTAGTTCGGAAAGTTACCCAGTAAAAATAGGTTTATTGTATAGCAAACTGAATGGATACAAGAGCAATTTTTTCGTCAAATTACACGGCTAAATAAGTACAAACATCCTATAACTGGCACAACATATGAGTAATGTAATAAATGATTACAAATATTAGTTTTATCGATATACCTTTTTGGACCACGCAACAGATGAAATAACATCGGTTTCTCCAGAAACATCACACAAACGAGTGACCTAGAAAGTTAAGAATTAGCATATTTATTGCACTTAAAAAGTTAGACAAAGCTTGCTTAAAATAAGAGTAGACAAACGACATGACTATCTTACCTGGCTAGTGAAAGCATTCCACAAGTAAACACATGTTCCCAACCCAACTGCCAGTACATTTTGAGAAGACCAATCAACAAGATTAAGGTAAAAATCATCTTGTAGCTCGGGAGCATCTAGAACTTTATACGGTACCCGAGATATTTTACGCGCTTGCTGTAACAAAAGTTATAAAAAACAAAACATAACCGTTACTGACAAGTTTACTATTTAGCCTATCCCAAGGTTGGTAGCTATAACAGAAAATAGACTGATTATAATAATAGCAAAAGTAAAGACCCTTCTTGGCGCGAATTACATAATTACATTTTTAAAACATACTCCACCTGCTTACTTTTTGTGGGAACTTTAGCAAATGCTGACTTTTTTCAGATACCGGAGACATGGTATAGGGAGATGTTTTCAGTTTACATGGACTCTCTCTTCTAAGCTTGAACTGTTAAATACCAAGGATTAAAAAATATGAGGAAATGAACACATAAGTACATGATTACTTAATGACAGTAAACGAGAAAATTAAATTTTACGAAAATGAACAGAAATGTATGAACTTTGCATAGAATTGGGAGAAATGTTTTGGAAGGTTACCTGAAATCACTAAACCACTGTTTGAGATAATGGAGTAAAGAAAAAATAATAAAATGTTTCCAGAGTCAGTATAACGACAAGCAATTATCAGATTTGGTGGCCGCCAATGTAAATCAGCTGACGGTCACCAGGACTTTCGTTGCTTTTATAATCCTGACATGAGTCATGAAGTGCAAAACTGAGAGCAAGTCTATCACCTTGTTTTACTGGTTCACAGTGCTTTTTTATTGTACTATATGGCTTTGAGACTATTACTATCTAGCACCAGATGATGCTAAGAACACAATTTGCAACCATAAATTTTCTCATCAGAAAAACTAGTTTAAGAGAAACAAGCTAATCAAGAGAGACACAAGATTAAGATACGAGTGCGTGGTACAAGTAGCATTTGGCGTGAGGAATAACAACAATCAAAACGAATATAACTGGATGACAAAACAGTAATGAATAGTTAAACGCAAACTATGTATGAAACATTTTAAATGCCAATTTAGTCTACTTTTCGACTACTGCAAGAGATGCTAATGTGAGCTAATAAAATTATCTAGCAACTAAATAACCAATTATGAATTATGTGACGACCAAGAATCTGATTCGGTTACCGAATAGGGTGAACTAACAAGTCTTTGTTGTGTTTGTAATGGGAAATAAAACGTTCAGTGACGTCAAACATAATAACAAGCAAAGCTGTTTTAAGATATTTTGTATTTATTTAGTATAGATCGAGCGGGTCGTTTAGACTACAAAAATACCGGACAGGTAAATTCATCCTATACTCGGGGTTAGACTAGGAAATAATGTGGAACTATGTACGAAAATGTGTTTTGCTTGACAAATTACCGTAACCTGATTACCTAGTGTCCAAGACCAAGTTACATTTTATTTTAACTCATACGTTGTAAAGACAAAACATAATGAGAACGAATCAAGGCATGTTGAACTAATATTTCTGAAAAATGGGACTCTGGAAGGTAAGGGTTGGCTTGCAAACAGACACCGGACGGATACACATTTTACTAGGGTCTGAATGGTTGTTATTTACAAAAACCACGTGTTACTTATTCAGCATATATAATTACTAGGTCAGAGACCAGGTGTTGCTTTCTTAAGCGGCACCACAATTAACCTGACAAATGAGACGCCAATTATGTAAAATTCAGAAAGCTAAGACGATACAGAACACACGGCACGAAGGCCTAGATATCCGCAACCTGGAGAATACTCGCTAAAGTCTAGGTCTGGATTATTAATTAGGAAATTATTCAGTGGTATAAGCATGGTAATTCTTACAGATTTTATTCCCTTTACGGAACATGCCTCTAGTAAATGTTGAGTGGGTAGTAAATCATGACCTCACAAGATAGGTGCATCAACGTGATTTTTATTTATTTTTATTTTAACACATAAGTATAGGTACAGGGAGGCACCAAATACATATGCGCCACACAAATCTCAATTGATTTGTGTGGGGGCTGTGATACTGCCCGGGTGCCCAAACCGAAACAGGTGGTTTTCTTAGGGGGCCACACCCCGAGCCTTTGACCTGAAGATCTGATCCACAAGGCAGTGGAGCATCGTAAGGAGATGCAGTCCCATGGTAGCCGGTGACCAACGATTGGTTCATACGCCATTTTTTCCCGCAGGATACTGGAGCCCATGTGCACCATTGGTTTGGGGTCCGGTTAAAGCGCCAGACATTCGCTTTTCGTCCTCTCATTTTCGTAGACAACACCCCCGCCACGTGAAGGCAGTTTGTAGGACTTCCCTGGCAGGGGCTATGTACGCGTGGCCATATGAGAGCATTTCGAGAGGGAGAGTGGACTCTCCCCACTCTCGGCCGTACCAAGGCATTTGGGGTGCATCAACGTGAATCACTTATCCATTTTGCGAAGTCCACAATGTTGATATTACGGCTACTGACTTGTTATACAAACAACCGATTAATGATGAACTTTAGGAATCAAAGCGGCTATATTAATTGCTGGATTTAGAAATTGAGAATAGCACTAGCTCATGTAGGTGCTAGCCAATATGTTAATGCGATTTATGGAAAATAAAGACAACTAAGCATACTGTTACTTGAACTTACGGAAAACATATTGTTGTTTTCTCTAGCTGCCAGAACGCCGGAATTGCCGAAACTGCATCTTGAATTCACAGGGCTATAAGCCCCACCTAATGAAGCTTCCTCAAGTTCATTGGCTACAAGAGCAGAGAGAAGGTCACAGCCTCTCGCTTCTGTGGGTGGTGCAGGCTCCTGCACGGCCGAATTGATACCAGATGTTCCCCAGTTACTTTCTCCAGTAAAAGATGCGAGACCGTGACTTTGATAGCCATTCTGATTAGGAGAATCAACATCATTACTGAGCCCATCAGTATTTCCGCGACTAGCTTGAAACAGCTTACGTGTTGGATTACTATTTGTTTGCTACACACCAATGAATAAAACCATAAACAAACTAACCTCGAAAGATGTCGACGTTTTCCAACGTGCATTTGCTCTTAGTGGGATGTATCGGTCCATGTAATTTTCCTTCGTTGGAGTTTTCATGGGGCTAACTGTTTTAATGGGCTATGGAAGTAAAGACGTATAAAAAGCACATACCGATTTATAAGGAGACCCTAACAGACGTTTTTCATATCCCTGCTCCATTCTAGACAAAACCGACTATTCCGTGGGGAGCGCCTAAAAGGGAAGTGATTGAAACAAGCGTCAATTACCAATCTGTAAGCAAAGAAAATTTGAAGGTTTTCAATGTCTGTTTTACGTACCATAATAATTCCCCACTTCTCACATGTTTTAAACTCCTATTTAAACATAACTAAATTTCTAAATCCATGCCAATGCAGTTGTTGTCTTCAAATGACACAAATGGTTCTGGACGGAATAGAAACTCACTTGATGGGTTTCCGTATCTAGTAGCAGTGGGTCACTGATGTCTCCAAGTGGGAAACAAGGCATACTAACGACGAAGGAGGCCAAAAGAACTAATAAATCATAATGAGTGTCCTTAGTTCTTAAGATTATGTCAAGTCTTCTCCTAGATGATTCCTGGGAAGCCGATTGGACCAACTTAGCCGGCAGCAGATTCCAGAATTTCATTACTCTTAAGAAGTAGAAGGCGTGTCTACAGTCCGTTCTGCTGTGTTGAGTTCCCAGTTTCTGGTTGTTACCCATAAGGTTTGTGTTGGGACTAGGCTTAGATTGATGATTAAGGATGCTGTAAGACGCCTGTACTCTGATCGGTAAATGTTCAGTGACTGGAAGCGCTCCATATACGACTTGAATTTGAGTCCCTGAACTGATTTCGTGGCTCGCCGTTAGATACGCGCCAGTGTTTATATCTTTCTGGAGGGAATATTATGTTTCTATACTCTAAGCGGAGTTGTATAAAACCTTTGAAGATTATGTGGAGAGTTTTTCTGTCGAACTGGTCGGAAATGCGCTTCTAAGTTACCAGTGCAAGGTTTGTTTGAAAAGCATTTTTGTTACAGTTAGTGTAAGACTTCGGATCATAGGATACCAATGCTCCTAAATCTATTTCAACTTGGGATACCTCTAGAGTGGAGCTAATTAAGTTGTATTCGTGGTCTACAATATGTCTCGGACTACTTTACACTTTGAAGTGTTGAAGGTGAGTCCGTTGTTGTCTACCCAACTTTGAAGTCTAGTCACATCATCCTGAAATGCTATTTTATCCTCTTGTTTGCATACTTTTCTCCAGAGTTTCACATCATCAGAGAAAAGTAATAAATCCTATGACACATTCTGTGGAAGAATGTCTACATAAATGAAAAGAACAGGTCCTAGTAATGAGCTTTGAGGGACTCCACTGAGATATTCCATATCCTGAAATTGAAGTTAACGATAACCTTAAGTTGTCGGTAAGGAATTCCTCGTTTGTAAATATGCAGTCTGGGCGTGACGGTACATGACCATTTCTCTTCCAAGTTGCTAACTTCACAATTTGGAATAATCATGAATCTTCAATGACGTTGAAGAACCGAGCTTCAGTAAGGTTATCACCTCCAATGTACGTGTGGTCTGCAAAGTTCGATTTAGAAAGTTTGAAGTCACCAAGAATCAGGATGTGAGTGTTTCCGAGACGAATAGAATGGGATAATCCCTCTAGCATACTATTGTCAAACTCAATGTCAGCAGTAGGCTTCCTGTAGGTGATTCTAACTAGTCACCTTATTGTTAAACAATCTTACTGAGCACCATACAGGTTTATCAAGATTGACAAACCCTTGGTTATGCACTTGATGTACCTCCAAGCAAGATCTCAGGTGCAAGGTTCCTACGCCCCCATTCCCGCTTTTCTGTCGTTGAGATACAAAGACATCCCTGGTATTACCAGCTGCTGATCCGTAATTTGAGATTTTTCTATCAGATGAGTATTATTAACGTTACTGAATTTACGCAGCCCAGCCATTTTGTTTCGTGAACTCGCAGCGTTCTTGTATAAGCAGTTATGCTTTCAATTTGAAACACGTAAGGATCCCCGTCCTGTTTATCTGTATGAGCCCTGTGTGAATTGACAGTTAACCTACCTACAAAATGCTTTCCGAGTCGGCAGCCCCCATCTTTTCCACGTTTTTTTCATAGTCTTGACAGTCCACGAGTGATGTGGTCAGCTCCAGTTCGCTTTTGTGCTGGAACCCGGCACCATGTAGCCTATCCAGATGCATGTGGATTTCGGTTGGAAACCGACGTCTGTTGGCACGGAATGTTTTGAGAGCGGCAGCCGCCATATTGATGGGTGGGGAGGTCATTTTCATCAGCCGGGATCTAGAATCCCTGTCCCTCTTGGCTGGTCTCGCCACTTGTTGAGTCAGCATGTTTTCGAACTCCAAGAACTGTGTGGTAAATTCTCACTCCAGAATATCAGAGTCTGAGTTATCGAGAACGTATTTTCTGACACATCTTGCACAATGATATTTCCTCCGCAAATAACGGCTCGTGAGATTCTTTAGGAATATCCCTGATGAAATTGCGCCCAGAATATGGTATATCAGGCAACATTCTTCCATTCCCACCTGATTTCCTTAGGTGACTAGCCAGCGGAACACCCCCTACGTCGGCAGTGTTACTGAACTTTATACACGGTTTAGAATGATTTCGGTGCTTGGATTCCTTCTCCAGAGTTAGCTGTGTAACCGACAGTGGCTCTATTTTGAAGAGATTGAGCTTCTCCCTTAGTTCTTCTCAAAACATCCTCTCATTTTTAGCCTGCAGATAGAGAGGAAGCTCAGAGCTGTCTTTTAGGTCCATAATTATTAGAGAATCATCGAAAACCGTGATCATCTTTCTAGGTTTTCGATTACGTTCAGGTTGTGGTCCTTTTTGTTCGGTAGTTAAAATGCGTTCCGGAATCCAGTGCTCCTTGCTGAGTATTTAGATAATCATAGGGGTAGATTGTACAGTCAAACCACTAGTTAATTTCACTACAAGACCTGGGACGTTCCAGTACCTCTGTTAGTGTTAACATGTAATTAGCAATGGGCGTTTGATGCCTGAACCATTCCCAGTCGGCCTTGCAAGTTTTATTTGGTATAGATGAGGTGATTAGACAAATCAAGGGTGAGAAAGTAGCGAGGTCTGATAATGTATCACCTGAAGCTCTGAAGTTAGATATAGAAGTAACTGCAAACATGCTCCTCATTCTATTGAGACAGATTTGTCACCATCAGACTGGAAAGACAGACTTTTCATCAAGATACCAAAAAATGGTGATCTGAGCAAAAGTGAGTACCACAGAGACATCACACTGCTGTCAGTACCAGGAAATGTTTTCAACAGATTGTTGCTGAACCAGATGAAAGATTCAGTAGATGCCCGACATCTAAATCAACAGACCGGATTTTGTAATGATTGATCGTGCACAGACCGAATCGCGACACTACGGATCATCGTTGAGCAATCAACTGAATTGAATTCGTCACTATACATAAACTCCCTTGACTATGAGAAGGCGTTTGACAATATGGATAGGAGAACATTATGGAAACTTGTTCGACATTATTATGTACCTGAGAGAAGCAACACGGAATACAATGAACAACTCAGAATCAATTAGAAAATTTGGATTTATTAAAAAACCTAGCCTTCGTACTCCGTACACACGAACAAATTCAGATAAAGATAAACAGCGTGACAATAGCCTGTGTAACAGTAGGCCTCAACATACACAAGAGAAAGAGCATGATACTCAGATACAACACGAAGAATACCCGTCCATTCACGCTTGGTGAAGAAACCCGTAAGATGTGGAATATTTGACGTACCTGGTCAACAGCATCATCGATGAACAAGGAGGATCTGGTGCAGGCTTCAAGGCAAGGATTAGCAAAGCGAGGAACGCATTCCGACATTTGAAGAACATATGCAACTCAAAACAATCGTTGACCAATATCAAAGTGAGAATCTCCAACACGAACATCAAGATAGTCCTACTGTACTGAACTGAAACTTTGAGGTGTCTATAAACAGTTGTCTGCGTTGACCAGAAACCATCAGCAACAACCTACTATGGCAGAAAACAAACCAGCTTCCGAATGAAGAGGAAATTAGTGGAAGACGCTGGAGGTGGCTCGGACATACATTAAAGAAATCACCAGACCGCATCACGAGGTGAGCGCTAACGTGAAATCCTGAAAGGAAACGCAAAATTGGAAAAAGACACGAGAGGAGGCAATAGCAACTGGAAGGCACTAGAAAGATTGCTCAGAACAGGGTTGGATGGAGAATGCTGATGGTCGGTCCATGCTTCTCCGTGTGGAGTAACAAGCGTAAGTAAGTTCCCGAAGCGGACTAAACACCTTCCCGAGCTGGGTAAATGTATATTCAGGAATTTATCAGATACCTCAACAGTTTTTTCTTGCTCTATAATCTAGGTGCCTCATGGTTTGTATCTCCTATAGATAATTTTTTGGGACTGATCCCGTAGCTATCAAGCACAGAGTCGTGGTTGGGTAACAAACGTTTTACATACCAAACAGCCAATAAGTGATACAGTAGGTCAATCAATGAAAACCTGGTTATGTTGAAAGAATATAATCGTTTGGTTTATGGATAAAAACTGGTTTTTAACCTCATCTATCACTAACACTAATGACTAGCTTGAGTATCTCATTACGTTTAATTCCATTAGTACATTAACCATTATTTGTTATCTTAACACTACTAGTGTGTAAGAAATTATGTAGATCATCCCCAAAATAAATGGTTCTGTAGGTCTTCGATACTGATACTGACCTCGTTAGTTTCATTGGACACACCCTGGCTGAATGCACTCGGTAGAGCACTTTCTCAAGATCACGAGTAGATACGCCATGCTACGCACCCCTCGCAAAAATTGGCTAACTTATATCATACACTTTTTACAATCTCAAGAACTTTCCAGATATATCTTCGAACTCCCACATTTCTGCTTCCTGATTCGACTGGGCTAAATTTTTTGGTGAAAAAAGTGTGATGGACTAAAGCATTGTTGTACCCTGACTATTCGTCACATATTTAACTCTTGTAACTTTTAAATAAAGCAGTTTGCAATGAGGGGTAACTGTTGAGGTTAGCTTAGACACGTGCAATCGCCAAGTTTAAATACAAAAGAAAGATAAGATAGATGATGGTTTCAAATTTTGTTCTAAATTTCATTGTGCACTGCGACCTTAAATGATATTACTAACAAGTTATTTAACCATTATGTGTTCAATCAGCGATCAAATCCCAATTCCATTAAGTATAAAAACTGGTAAAAGATGTAAGTGCAGCAAATACATGTTTCTATCATAGTAATTTATTCTCATATAATAATATGTTACACGAGACATACCACTTTACGGACAAGATCAAATCGTCACAAGTGTTACTGGATTTGCAGTATTAAATTACTAAATTAGGTTGATATGTCATAAGACACACTAGCCAAAGAAACAGGGTGGTACATTTGATGATTACATAAGAATAACAATGATAAATTTATGGCATAGCAGGTGCAAGCTATTTTACAGGCATGATCAACATTTAAAAAATGAGTTTACAGATAAGATGTTACCCAGGTAGGGTTATTAAACAGACCAACTCAGTAAGAATTTATGATGGAATATTCATACAGATATGCTGACAAATTAATAAATGGGCATGTTCGGTGATACAATACTATAAGCACAGTTTTTATATTCGTACAAACTGTAACCTTGGCTAACACGCCTACTCCAGACCCCGACTTTTCATGTTACGTTCGTGGTGCTGAAAAAAGGAGAGGAAATAAAAGCGGCGGAGCTAATAGCAGGAATTGAGTGATAGGATATAGTTCTTTTGCTATGTAAGGGGTTAAAGTTATATTCATTGGCAGACAGAAGTAAGTAATGAAGTAACTTCGGGTAAACTATGGGAACTAAATTTGATAACTGAAAAGCTTTAACGGAAAAACAGGCCTCAGTTAGTGAAAGAAGGGTCATAGAGCATAACTGGATAAACGTTTATTGACTTTGAAAAACTAGCAGTAACGTAAGTCGTTTAAATTCTCATATAACCTTATCACTATAGGACTTATTTATTGCTCCTGTTTTTATCATTGTCATTAAATATCAACCGTTAGGTCTGTGCGTAAGCGTCCGAAAATGTGATAGGACAACTTAATAAAATAGTGAACCAACTCAATGTGGAAAACACACGTCTAAGAAGCAGCAAACACGGGACAAAATCCTCTGTATCATTTAAAGGTTGCCTTACCACTAGTCCTAGAGGAACAGAGACATTCGAAATATACTGCCCAACAAATATTGGAGGAGAAAAGTCATCACCATCATCACTAACATTTGCTGATTAATAACTCTTCACTCCTCACTTTTGGTGTTTAGCTCTATTCAAGTGATAGTTGGACTGCAATTATTGTCTAACCTCCAAGTTCCATGTTCCACATGCTTTTAGAGAACACTAATCGTACAACTACCCTGGACACGCATACCGGATAGTTAGAGCTGACAGACCTTTGGTAGATCATCGAAACAGTAATGCATAGTTTTTACGTCCAAGTTTTTGCTCCTTCCCGTTATTGAAGTACGGTATGTCGATCTATTTGTAATTTACGAACCCAAATTAACAACAGAACCAAAAAAAACAAATTAGGTACCAAGTTTATTCGCAATTCACAAATAGTCGATCAAGTGTCGTTCTAACAACAATAATTATAATAACTACAAAACAAACCTTCAAATTTATAGGTTCCCGGAGCAAAAAACTTCCAATTACCAAGCCAAAGACAAACAGAAACCAAAATGTCCGAAATAATGATATAAACAAACAAGTTCAGAAGTTAAGTAAAACAAATACATCCAAAAAACAGTGAAATTAATGATATTTAATATAAAGGTTTTAATCAGCCAAATGTCTTCAGTTCTCCCGTAACAATAGTGAAATAAGATAGAATATTAGTTCCAAAACGAAATAAGTTAGCAGGGACAAATTAGTCGGTAGAAGGGTT
This sequence comes from Schistosoma spindalis, assembly GCA_946903255.1. Taxonomy (NCBI): domain Eukaryota; kingdom Metazoa; phylum Platyhelminthes; class Trematoda; order Strigeidida; family Schistosomatidae; genus Schistosoma; species Schistosoma spindalis. The sequence goes on along the minus strand of OX336416.1, from coordinate 67,860,110 downwards.
ACGGAGTTTAACACTTGTAAGGTAACGAGTAAGGATTTGAAAGTAAACGGTTGAGCTGTAACATATATGGTAAAAGTCGAAAACTGATAAGGAATAAATAAGCAAGGTTGAGGACTGTCTGAATTATAATGATGTCATAGCCAGTACTAATAACTATAAATACCAATGTTTTTCTAAACGTTTTTAATTTTTTTTACCCGATAGTCATTCCCTGCTTCTTCCGTCTTCTGATCTACGACTGTGGGGTCCTACGAATTTGAGTGCAGTTAGTTACATATAGTGTCTAAACTGAAAAATGTAGGATGTGAACCGAGGAGGCTATTAGAAGGTTAAATTTTTATGGTTAGTGATATGATCAGGGGGTGCCAATTGGCTATTTATTTACAAGGTTAAATGTTCAGTGGCCTATCATTAAATGTAGCTTGACATTAGTAAGCTACAATGACCATGTAAGAAACCCCTGATTGGTCCACGAAGCAGCTTTAGGAAGATTTGAATTGACAGAATGCTTATAGATAACCTATTCCAGAGGCTTTCACAGCGTGTTACAAAGAAAGAAGACTTCAATTTGCGTGTTACTCTTGATATTTCTATTACAAAGTCCTGATAACGAGAATTTTTTGACTGCTATTTTTGGCAAACTTTAGAGTAACACAACGCGCTGTCGTTTTAATTACATGGAATTTTGAACAGGCTAACTTTAAGTCATGAATCAAAAGATAGATTAAATATTTTAGTCATCACGAAATTAATGTTAGTGCTATGTCCAAGTTTTGCTCGTTCCAGTTATTGAAGTACGATGTATCGATCTACTTGCAAAGTACAAACCCAAATGAATAACAGAACCAAACTCTAATTTAAATAGCAAATTTATTCGCAACTCACAAATAGTCGACCAAATGTCGTTCTTCAATTTTTTAGGTTCCCGGAGCAAAACTCCCAAGTACCAAGCCAAATACAAAAGAAATCAAAACGTCCGAAAATAATGGTGTGAACAAACAAGTTAAGCAGTTGAGTAAAACAAATACATCCAAAAACACAGTGAAATTAATAATATTAATATAAAGGTTTAAATCAGCCAAATGTCTTCAGTTCTCCCGTAACAGTTGGGACCACACTATTTAATTGAATTAGCCGATATTTTATTATTGTCGCTTCTAAAGGTTTTAATGACCTTAGTGCATCTCTCACAATACTCGGCGTGAATTCCATGCCTGCTAGTGTATACTGTCTTAAAACTATTGATTATGCATTTATTCCGACTATATTTAGTGAATTACGGTGAAAACGTGTTGTTAAGTCGCTCATATAGTTTTGCTGAGTCTCCTATAAGCATATCATTGACCTTCAGGACAGTAGAAAAATTAGGCTAGACACATGATTCCTTTTTCACAGTAGCTGTTAAGGAACGTTTCTTGATCTTAGTTAAGTGTAACTCCTTTAATTGACAATGGTCTTTAATATTGCCAAATAATGACTGGATGTTGAGATTAGCTTAAAAGTCATTCTGAACAAAGAACCCTCTTCCCGACCTTCTCAGTTCAGATCAGAATTTCACAGAATCATATTAGAAATAAGAGGCCTGTGACTTTTTTATCAAGATTGAAGCCATTAAGTCCAGACAAGTTTCTTGATTAAAATAAAGAAAATCTGGTGAAGTATTATTGTCAATGGAAGAAAAATGTTCGAATCAGCTAAGACTAAGCAGTAGAATTTCGGTGTAGGATCAGTTGGTGTTTTTGAAGTTTATGATAGAAGTTTAGGAGCGATTTGCTTTAATAAGCTGGCAGGCTACAATTTTGTGATCATTATCTGGAAAGTCAAGACTATTGTATTCAGTATGTGTTCGAGGATTGTGTTGGAGTGTGAATTCTGATAAGCTAGTTTTATTAATAGCTTACTGACCGTGTGCCAAATCTTTGTCCTTAATACTTCAAAAAATTTCTCAAACTGATGACCGCACTGTGGATTCTGACTAAAAGACGGTATGTTGAAATCGCGACTTATTAACTAGCAATAGGTAAAAATAAATACTTGATTTAAATATGTATTCACTGAATAAGTGGCATTTGGTGGTCTATAGATGCAGCCGATTATAAAATTCTGATAAGCAAAATTATTTATAGTGGCGGAAATAGCATTATTTAACAGTTAATAACCGTCTAGAAGGAGTGTGGTTGATAGAATATATTAATAATTTATTCTCAAATCATAATATGTTACACGAGGCATGCCAGTTTACAGACAAGATAAAGTTGTTACAAGTGTTAAGTAATTTACATGATTAAACTTCTCAATTAGGTTTATAGGTTATAAAACAGATTGGTCCGAGCAGTAAGGGATAAATTCTCGTAAATTAGAATATGGATAATGTTTATAACACCCAGATGTTTAATAAACGGGTTGGCGCGCTTAGTGGAGGTCTCATGGGGATGAGCGACTAATGATGGGGGGTGAATATGTAGTGGTATTGGTTATGGCCACATAATCCTTAAGGCCGAAAGTGAAATAGCTGAGAAAATAGATATTCAAAACTTAACACAAAGAGGCCAACAATGGCGAACGCGGAAATTACATTGAATCAATCGGATGGCATGGCTCAGCCCCGCAGACGTAGTCATTCTGTATAACTTATCTTTATTCACATTAAATATATTATCTTCGGCCCAAATATATTCTTTGGAGGTGCTGAGCGTCACATTGTTAATTGTTGCGACACGATGAGTCAGTGTAGATAACGATCTGACTTCTACGTAAGATCTTATAGATAAAGAAGACATATCATGACATACCTACAATTTTAAGACTAAGTCTAATATTATAATAGTACCAATAACAAAGTAGACCATAATTCTACAAATTCAAGTGAAGCCCAGAGCCGTATATAGCAAGAAGTAACGGGATACACACAGTCAGTCATTTAACGGAGTCAACTTTAGTGTATTATTTTGTGCTTCTTGGCAGTGTTTCCAAACAACAAAGTTAACAGGCTTCTAGTATCAGATTACACGTATATTATACAGCCCCAACTTATACCTGAATTTTGATCTTTACGGTACATTTTGCGACTATCCATTCAAGTGTTAAACCAAAAACAGGTGCACTCCAGGTGTCAGTAATCAGATAGCAGAACGGATCGATCAAGTGAGCTGAAGATTTATGATGCGTCATCTTATTAAAGAGTGTGAATTAAAATAACAGAAAGCTGTAACAGAATAATGGAGTCGCATAAATCACCAGCTATAGTAGTAAATAGAACTTTACCTTGCTCGATGTTTATGTGGTTAATATTAAGATATGATTCTTCGTAATTAACCAATGATCCTTGGTAGAGATGCTGCTGTCTTTGGAAGGGATAATGACGATTCGCATCGAAGGTTTGCAGGAATAGGTGAAGTAGGGTATGACTGGTCGGCCAATTGTGTATCTAGAGATTGTTCAGAAAGCCCAAATACAAAGCTATTGCAGATAAGAGGATCTCTAGTAACGGGTTTAAAGAGAGGTACTGGTTGGTAGCTCATTTCGATGATAACAAGGATTAAGTGGGGATATAGCAAATATGCCAGAGAAGTGGTAGGGCCAAATCATCCCCCAGAATACCGAACAATTGCCGATCCACGTCAAAGTCAAGGACAAACAACGCTCATCGGTAAATCGCACGCCAAGAAGTGGTCACACTCCGTTCCTTGCACCTACTCTTGCTAATATATTTTTGCAAAGGCTTTGTTTGTGCTGCATGGTTATCAAAGTAGTCGTAGTACCTGGACACGACTAAATGGTAATTCATGTTAGATACTAACCGTGAGATGCGACTTTGACTAACACTAATTGGTCGCGCCATTCCTGTCTAACTCTCGTAGGCCCCTAATGGCTCGACAAAAATTGTCCCCATTAGTGACCAACAATGGTGAGAAATACTTCGAATAACGCAACATTTTATTATCTATATGAATACATTTTATGCTTATTCTTCTTCCTTTCTGTCGTCGGACAAGTTTATCGATTACTGTGAACATTCTCTGCTTAGTATCACAGTCAGTTAGTTTTCAAGCATAAGTAAATACCTAAACAAATTAAAATAACCAATCAGCTACGATTATAATCGGCAATAATCTTTTCTTTACTTATTCGGCGGAACGGGAACGAAATTGTAGTTTTGCTCGAAGTAAAGTTCAGGGTGTATGATCCATCTCTGCCTACGTCGGTATCTTAGTCATATTGTAGTGAACGAGAACACAAGCGGGGCCAATCGAATGTATACGAACGCAAAATTACAAAGCATTTTAGTGAAATCTGAGACTCATACAATGGGTACTTAATTTGCAAAATGTCAATCAATTGCTCCTTTAATCAGTGGTGCAGGTTACAGTGTTTGAGTCTTGATATGATGTGCGACCCGTCCTGATGATTATGTCAGGTGACGGGGGTTGACTATAGCGGTACGTCTGCCAAGTGGGTGTCCTATGCTGAGCTCAGTCAGGACGGAAACCTGGCGTAGAGTTAAAAGAAAAAAGCTTGATTGATCCTGATGTTCAGTACGAATACAGACAGCGAAAGGACATCCTATTCCATCCCAGAACTTTGAGTGGTTTACCGTCTTTTTTGACTTTACATTCTGATCATTCCTGATTAGCAGGGACTTTCTGTGTCCACGGTTACGAAACGGGTTATAGAAGGCGGTTATCACAGACTCAAGATCATGTGTTTAGTCGAGTAAGGTGATGAATCATACTTCTAACAGGCTGATGCACATTCATGCCCCAGATGTCTACATCCTGTCTATTTCCTTTCAGATTACTTATAAGTTCTGCGAGACCAAACATTTATATGAAACGGAACATTTATCATTCATAATTGTACATTTCCTTTTGTTTTTGATCATTTTTAAAGACAGTGGACTAATTAATTAGGTTTGGCTGACATTAATTTTTCTCGAAATCGATTGTCCTTTGTTTTAACTATAGGACGACTCAAAAGACGCATGATAGCCGGACAGAGCATAGAAATATCGTACCTCAACAATATGGTGTTGGATATCCCGCTCTTGGCTTTCATTTGGATATTCCTGATTCATTTTCTGACCTACTATTCTCTCAAAAGCTCTGATTATCATATCAGGGACATATTCAACAAGTCATATGAGATGGTTTGTGGAAAGAAGGTGAATGAAACGAGATGAAATAACAAGCCAGTAAAGTATATGATATCTGTGAAGTATCTCGGTATACTGGCTGGGTGGTGGCCGTCGTTGACTGAAGGTCAAGAAATGGGTTGCGGGACGAAAAGTCTATCATTACCATACTTATTAACAGTTATACGCCTCAGTGGGTGAGTGATATGACCAGCACTTTGGTAATCATCATTCGTATGCGTGTTTAAGGGTTGATTACGATTCTGCCTGTTATCTTTCTTGCCAATTAGAAAAGTTGGGGGCAGGTTACATGATATCAGAGAGACAGTTTGTTCAATTTTAATGGAAGAGATGGAGAAGTTGGGTTGATGTTTACCTATTTTCTTATTTTATGTCCTATATTTCGTCTGTTAATTCCTCATTCACAGAGCTAGAGTTTCTTGGTGTCTTAGAAGTGTTCTGTGTGATGAATTCAAGTTCATTCACGTTATCATGTGTAATGTCTCTTGAAGGAATAGTTTTTTACTTAGTAAGGTTTGGTTGATTGTGCCATCACATGGCTAATTTACTCCGTAAACAGGTTTTTAAGTTGTCCGTGGTTGTTTTTTTGCAATAACACGATCTTTTGACCCTGTCTCTTCATGTTTGTTTTGTAAGAAGTTGGCGAGGTTTTAGGTTCAGAGTTACTTTAATGTTCTTAAATGGAATCAATGTGCTAATATTTTTACTCGAACTAATAAATTATTTAGCATATTTACAACGGCTACATTTAGACAGGATGAGACGTGCAGATTTATCTGATAATCTTTTCTAAGGCAGGTGACGTGGCACTTGACGTTCAACATACCACAATCTCCGAGGCAAACATCCCTGAGCTTAGTGGGCAGTGTGCAATCAGGGAGATTGTAGGCAATAGCATTGCAGGAAGGCATTACTTTTTTCGTCACTTCTTCAGCTGAAAACCTTGAGATTTATTTGGCGCTAACTGGTCAGGTTTATTGTTAACTTCAACAGTAAAGTTTTGTAACTGCCTTATATATCTACGTTAAAAATCAGTACTTCGGTGCATATCAGATAGAGTATTAGACGCCTTGGTTTGTTAAATTTTGGTTTTTCGTGTTAGATGATCATACTGATGGCTACACTGTATTGACATTTCGCTGTGTGTGGGCATAATAGATTTAATATTAACCAGTTTTACCTCTGGCATACAGAATAAAGAGATAGTGATATTTGTGGATAAGAAAGTAAAGTTCAGAAGATGAAGGTTTGACGCTGTCAATATATATTTTTTAGGCGTGAGAAAAACAGACTTACACCCTTTGCATGGTGCAAAACAAAATGATGATATTTCCCTTACAAGAATTACTAACCAATATGGAAGCTTAATGAGTAGAGAGCTTGTTTAACAAAACGGAATAAATAAGTGAAATAGATAATGTTAAGTATTAACTGGACTAATGCTAAGACAAGTTATCGTGGGTATACAAAACATTCTAGAGATAACGTGTTGGGTTATTACGTGAGATAGCAACTGTCAATTGAATAGTTAGATTTCACAAAGTATAATCATGACGTAAAGACCAACGAACACATTACGCCGAGAAATGGAGATAGACATCAGAAAAATGAACAAGAACTGGATGGAACTAGAAAAGAAGGCCCAGGACAGAGTGGGTTGGAGAATGCTGGTCGGCGGCCTATGCTCCATTGGGAGTAACAGGCGTAAGTAAGTAAGTAAGTAAGTATGACGTAAAGACGTGTCAATTTTAACAGTTGGGGACTTGTATAAAATATTAAAAAAGTAAGTCTAATATGGGTATTCGGAAACCGATAAATCACCTTGTAAATTTATCTTTAGGAATCAAGTGAGCCCGAAATACAGATGCATTCCAAATGAAGACTGATGTCAGACAAGGTTGCCTACTCACGACGTTTCTCTTCTGGTTGTTGACTGGATTATGAAGACCACATCTCACGGGGAGCATGGAATACAATGAACAGCTTGGATGCAACCAAACGGTTCGGATTTTGCAGATCACCTAGCTCTTCCATTCTATACACAAGAACAAACGAAGGGGAAGACAGTCAGTGTAGCAGCAGCTCCTGCATCGACAGGCCTCAACATACACAAGGAGAAAAGCAAAATCCTGAAATACGACACAGCCTGCACCAAACCAATCACACTTAATGGAGAAGCTCTGGAAGATGTGGGAAGTCCTACGTATTTGGGAAGCATCATTGATAAACAAGAAGGATCTGATGCAGATATGAAGGCACGCATTGGCAAAGCAAGGACAGCATTCCTACAACTGACGAACATCGGAAACTCAAGAGAACCGTCAGCCAACACCAAAGTCAGAATTTTCAGTGTAAACATCAAAAGAGTCCTATTGCACGGAGCTGAAATTTGTAAAACTACAATCATCACTATAAAGATACATGTATCTATGAACAATTGTTTCCACAATATGATCTATATCCTTTGGCCAGACACCATCAGGAACAACCTACTGTGTAAGAGAACAAGCCAGCTTCCAGCTGGAGAGGAAATTAAGAAGAGATGCTAGAGGTGAATAGGACATACCTTGAGGAAATCATTCAACCGCATCACGTGACAAGCACTAATTTGGAATTCTGAAAGGAAAAAGGAAAGAGGAATACCAAAGAACTCATTGTGTCGGGAAGAAGAGGCAGACATCGAAAGAATGGATAGTAATCAAAAACAGTTGGAGTGGAGGGCGCAGTCTAGAGTTGGTTAGAGAATCCCAGTTGACAGTCTATGCTCCACAAATTGTAACAGTCGTAAGCAAATCATGCTTTAGTCGCCGAGGTACATTCATAGCGGAGCTCTGTTGAAGTTGTTGGGTGACTCTGGTAAAGAATGAGTGACAATCATAAGGTCAGATAGTTGGTCTAAGATAATGAGTAGTAAACGTGCGCAGTAGGTTCTGGTAAGCTTCAAAATTGCCTGGCAAGAAAGGCGTACTTTGAAAGATTCCTAATCTGCAACAGCTCAGGTGAAGATGCCACAGGTATTCGGAGTTTGACAACGCTTTAACCAGTAACACCTTCTAATACGAAGCGCACCCACCAAGTAAAATCAAAAGACAGAAGTGAGGAGATCGAAGATATGTTTGATAAGCTATCAATATATCGAGGATCGTTTGCACTAATCTGGCTAGCGATTGCGGCAGATGTTGAACACGGCGTTCCCACACGTGATCTGGTGCGGATGCTTGACCGAGCGCCTTCAGCTAGATAAGTCCACTAAAACTGTGGACAGCATCCAATGTCGAAAACCTACAGAGCTATTTGATTTTGGGGAATTATTTACCGCTACACAGGTATATGTTCATATCATATATACTAGTTGGCAAAAAAAATTTCGGAAAGTGTGAAAACAATATCTTAATATGTGAAAATAAAGAAATGACAAATAATGTTCCAACAATGAAGATACTCACAGTTCCCTGTCTGTGGTAGCAGATCACTTCGATCTCACCTCTAAAGATGCTGCAGATATTCGGAGTTTGACAACGCCTTTACATGTAACACCTAAATAGTATACCAACTCAGTTAAATCGAAAGCCAGAAAAGAAGGGGTTCAAAGATATTTTCGAAAAGGCATCACTATTTTGAGAAGCGTTTGATCTAAGCTGACTAGCAGTTGCAAGGGATGTACAGAACGGAGTACCTACTCGCGATCCGATGTGAATATGTGACCAAGCGCCTCCAGATAGGATGTCCAGTAAATAAGGTAAGGTTAGAATCAATGTCGTAGGCTGACTGAAGTATTTATTTTGGCGATTCATTTTGGCGCTACATTCACAACCCTATCTTCTCATCCACTGTATCTTTCCCTGATTTCTTTTAATGTTTTGTCCGCAAATTTCCTGGATTACTCTAAAATAGTACCGCTATTGAAGTCATCTAATATATATATATATATATATATATATATATATATATATATGTACTTTTACAAATGATTAATCAAATTTCCGACTCGTCATATTACAAAAGCTGTTCCCAGGAGCTCAATTTCCGAAGGAAACCTGAAACTAAACATAGAATTCTGGATGGCTATTGTACCTGTACGGTCATGTCATGGTTCAAACCTTAACTTTCTGCCCATTGGCACATCCGGCGCGAGTTACAACTGTTGCGCCTCACCGTCATAAATTTGTGGTGTTATACTGACCTTAAGTTCTCTCCGGTAACAGCTGATAGAACCATAAATGGAGAGTAGAAGTGGCAGTGGTGCTACACCAGCCGCAAATTCTGTAACTCACTTGTCAAAAACTGTTTCATATATATGCGGAGGTGAGTTACTTCTTGGGAAGTGACTTATCATTTCTCTGTTTGTTGGTCTTTGTGTCTAGCTTATTGTCAGAAACGTGACAGCATTGTTGCTGGTAAGGGATGGTTTTTAACAGGGTTAGACACTTATCTTCAAAATCTTGGAAGTTAGTTGGACCCAATTGGGTCGGTTGTTTAAACAACCGATAAACGGGGAAATACATTAGCAAATAAAGGGGAAATAGTGAGAAAACTCACCTAGATGTCTGCCTTTTCGTCTGTTAGAGGAGAAATAAAGCGGATTTTATCCTTTATATCGCTCTGTTTTAAATGTCGCTGAATTGTCTACTTTCCAATAGGACAGTAGAAAGTGGTTATCACTCCAAATCAGTACTTACATGTCTTTGTTTTCTTCAATGACGCTTTTGTATCTTGCCTCATGTCGTGTAAGTACCCTTGCGTCGCGATGTCATGCAGTTTCGCAAGGTTTTTTTCGTTAACGGATGAGACAGGGTCTGATTCGTTAATGCTCCTGAAGTTAAAAAAATTCTTACTTATGCAGCCGTAAAACCTTCACTTCTGAAGTGTTTTTTTCGATGAAGTGCCAGGTAGTGTGAAATGGCTGGCAACTTCAGGTGTCATGACGTATGACAAAGCATAGCGTCTTAAGGTTATCATGGCCATCTGCAACACGAACAAATGATCCTATTAATTTTGTTGATTTACAAATTTTTCACCTGAATCTCGACCACATCCATGTCAACGGGAATGTAAAGAAGCTCTTCTTTGCGTTTCAATGCACCTCTACAGAAGGTTAGTAAGATTATTGTACTGACTTCTCCGGTTAGTTTTGTACTATCAATCGAAATGCTAGATTGAAGCATATTACAGAAAGACATCGTATAACGCTGAGATGCTTGCTTGGCTACAGCATACCCGCTATGCACTGATTTCTTAATTTTTCTCATATAAGACTCGAATGGGAATGCTGAAAGACAATCTAAAGGTCCATGTGCACGAACATCGTCACGAAGGTGCCGCAACAAATGCATATTCTTATCTAAGTTTTCAGGCCCATAACACTATTCATATTCCTTAAGAAAGTTCAGTAAATCTATTCTGACGGGATCTGTAGCGCTATTATGTAATCCTGGATGTGCTAACAAATAAATCGATAAAGCTAAACGCCTGAAAGGGTTGCGACAAACTTTGTTGAAGAATTACGTGACCTAAATATTATAAGAAACAGTCGACACTCCGAAGCTTTCCATACTGAGACGAAGTCTAATGTGCGACATTTACGCTGAACGTTGGAGGGATTACTTGCCACGCAACTAGATATTAACTTTTATATCCCTAATTACACATATGTTCATGTCTCTTAGTCGTTTGTGAGAAAACTCTGGCTATGGATTGATTAGTTTCTTCGTCACACCTAAGTATGCCATGTTCATCGAATCTAATGGAAAAGTTGCAATCGATAGGTTGACCTGCCTTTGCTCTATCAATTATGGCTGAGTCTCCTCCGAAACATCCAGCAGATTTCAATGTTTAGTGAACAAGAAGTCAATCTGGACAGGCTCCCAGTAATCACTGACAGGATGTACGAATGTTTGAAAGCGCTAACAGTAGCTCCAATACTGTCACATCAAACAACCAACTTAAAGAGTTGAAGGGAATGGTTAATACGTTAGTAAAATACGTGGCACAAGTACGACTAAACAGAACGTCGCGTTCAAACTTTAAGAGGAAATTAAGATGCAAAACTAGCGCTAGTGTTAGACACTACATGTCACTCAGTTTGGTTTTAAGAGCCAGAGAAACAACATAACTGACTGTAGTCGCTGGTCAAAACCCTCAAGGTAGTCGTCTCACGCATGCTACCGATAGAATAACCGGTATGTAGTTTCTGATAAACATGGGAAAACTTTAGGATGATACCATTCACCGCATTTGATAAACAAAACTTGAACCCTAAAGTTACTCTAAGCCGCCAATCGGTTGCAAATAAACACCTATAGCAGAGGATGGGTAAATTTAAACTTTGGGAGCAACACTACTTCCATGGAACTTAATCATCGCTGATGTCTTGATACCAACAACTAGTATTGAGGAATCAGAGTATTCTCTATCGTTTATAATTTTGCAGTCAATAAAAATGTACAATAATTAAAATTTCTCAGATACATCTAGCAATGTACGACGCAAAGCTGTTACAAAAGATTCACTTTAAAAATATGCAACCACACTTGGGATATTATCCTTTTGTTCACTGAATTTCGTCAGTTGGACTTCATCCTATGCAAATATAATCCTTTGTAAACAGTGGAACTTTGAAAAATTACATAAGGACCCTTTTCTTACGAGTAAAAGAGCACTTACCAGTGTAGCTCATTGAGAAATCATGTGGAAGTACACAATTTATTCTGAAACATTTGATTGACGACAAAGACGAATTATTCGATCTATCATTCAAAATCATTTATAAAATTAAACCAAATCTACTGAAGGGTGTATTTTCCTCCACGTTTTGTTTTGTTGATTTTGTTACCAGTTTATTGCATCCCGACATAACACCATAATAATATAATAAGTGAAATTATTCATTCAACTAATTTTTATTAACCTACTTCAGGAATCATGTCGCAATTTTTCACATTTTAGTTATGTCTTTGGCTTTGAGTTTGTTTGGTGTCCGTTATTTTCGAATCAGTTTGATGATTCATTCGCTAATCTATTTTATCTATTAATATGAATTGTATCCAATGAACTCACTACACACTGGCATACCAAATATCTAAAACTTTTTCACCTCAATATTCCATATGGATATGAGTTTATAGCTTTGAAAACCTGGTCATCGAAAACAGTTTCACTAGAATGCTTGCTCTATTTTTAGAATTATAATGTGCATTTTTTTCGATATCCATGCCAAATTGTTTGTATTATCTTTGATGATGGCTTGTATGTGTTGGTCTAATTAATTATAGAATGTCGGGCTGAAAATGAAATTCGACCCAGAGAACTTGTTCGCTGTCTTGAGTGTGGACACAGAGTTTTATACAAGAAACGGTCAAAACGAAGTAAGTCAAGTAGAAGCCCTTTCTCTACCAACTTTTTGTATGAAACACTTCTCAATAGTCCCAAATATTATCTTACGTCTGACAAAATTTCATAACAGTTTCATGTCAGCATTTTTTTATATTAGTAAAGTGTGAAGAGTAGTCAGACCATGTATAATCACTCTATGAGACCATTGACTATTTGTCTAAATAATGTAATGAGTAATTACAGTTACAGTTTTTGAGTTCCAACCATTGAGCCGTAGGTTAGACGGCAGTATTACCGACGCACATACAAAATAGAGCGATTCAAAACAAGTTGATAAACGTGTTTAGTAAGTTGCACTACACAATAAACCTTCCGGTTAGGATTTGCAAATGATCATTGTCTGTATTTTGAAGGAAAATTACATGGCTCCATATCGGCTCAAATGCACTCATTACTTATCTTGTCTTAGCTTTTGAACCCAGGATAACTGAGTTAGCAGTGTTGAAGCTAGGCACAGTGTTTTAGACAAAAAAGACAAATCAGTTAACAATGTTGTGGATCTGCACCCCCAACAACAACGTAATATCACCTCGTAAATTTACTAACGGTTGATTTAAACGCATAGACCCAGACTTTTGAAACGCTCGCTTTATGATGAAAATCATTGGTTAGACCCTAAGTGCTATAATAGCTCACAGTAGACTAGAATGGTAGAGGTCTATTCACTCTTAGTCCTTTAAATTGTATAACCTATGACTTAATTCCCACTGTCAACTCATGTGAAATTTTGATTTTAATGACTTATTGTTTTTGTTTGTTTTCCTGTTGTGTGCTGTTGTACATTGTGACAGCATAAGCTAATGAACTTTTATGTAATGCTTTTAATTTGTACATCTGTCTGTCACATAGATCACAGTAGTTTAGAGCCCCCTTCTACGTCAATAGTTTATTTACATTTTCTGGAAATGTATTTTTGAATTTGATCTTCATCTTCACGTTAAGTAACGGGCACTATGCACAAGATTGTTTACCCGAAAAATGAAGAAATTAACGTTGTTATAATTCGTAACAATCTAGGGTTAAAAATTATGTTGGTCAAACGAATGAAGGACAATTAATCAAATATTTTAAGGGAATGACACATCTTGGTCATTTTGTTAAGTTATGACTGATTGGTTATAGAACTCGCTTTCCAACCAATAAGTCACAGATTCGAACCCTCACCTATAATGTAGCTCAGATCTGGGTGCATAAACTTGTACTAAACGATCGAGCTACATCAAAGTATTGTTGTTCAGATCACTGGTCGCTTCGATCTTCGGTTGTATCCCTCCAGATTTTATCCCCCTATATCATTCTCCTGGATTCTCTGACAAGATTTATAACAGTTTCGAAAATTGGGTTAGTCATGCAAGTATTTAGAAACATTCACTATCATTTAATTTTGGAGTTCGATTAAATACTTAGTGGTAACTTTACCCTTTACAAACCTTCATGTAATTTATCAGTTCTCCTGCTTTATACTGTGATTTTAGCAGTTTACTTGAAAATTATTTCACTCTCAGTGTCATGATACATAAGAATTCGTAGACGCTTTGTAGATGGTATAAACGCATCCAAAGATAGTTGATGACAAACAATTTATAAGCGTGGTTCTTCCGATACAAATACGCTTATCAAAACAACTGAGTGTTTCTGTCACTTCATATAATACCTTCAAATACAGTAATTTTGACTTACAGTATGTTTAAAATGAATCTTTTTGTCTTGGAGTTTGGTTTAAATAAACATTAACTTCAGACAATCTGACATTTTTGTATTCTTATCGTTTAATCGATCTAAACGTTCCTTTATTTTAGTGAGTGTTTTCGAGGCTCGATGATGGCGATTCAATCCTTATTGGATTTCTGTTTAATTTTGTAAATATTTTGCGAAATATAGATGTGTTATTTTGTGCAATGATCTCTTTATTCTTTTTGAAGTTAACTAGTCTTATGCATACAAAGGGTGACTATGTTCACTTCTACTTACCGGTTCCATTCCTCTCTGCTGCATAATTTTATTCGGTAAGTAATCAGACTATAATTTATCCTAAACATTGTCATACATACTTCACCCATGACATAGGGAAAACGTTTGTGGTGCCATGTAAATTATGTAATGCGCTGATCTCTCGTTCTTTGTAAAGTTAAAGCGACTGTTTTTTTTTTAACCTAGCATTTAACGCGGGACTATCATTACCATACTTATTAACAGTTATACGCCTCAGTGGGTGAGTGATATGACCAGCACTTTGGTAATCATCATTCGTATGCGTGTTTAAGGGTTGATTACGATTCTGCCTGTTATCTTTCTTGCCAATTAGAAAAGTTGGGGGCAGGTTACATGATATCAGAGAGACAGTTTGTTCAATTTTAATGGAAGAGATGGAGAAGTTGGGTTGATGTTTACCTATTTTCTTATTTTATGTCCTATATTTCGTCTGTTAATTCCTCATTCACAGAGCTAGAGTTTCTTGGTGTCTTAGAAGTGTTCTGTGTGATGAATTCAAGTTCATTCACGTTATCATGTGTAATGTCTCTTGAAGGAATAGTTTTTTACTTAGTAAGGTTTGGTTGATTGTGCCATCACATGGCTAATTTACTCCGTAAACAGGTTTTTAAGTTGTCCGTGGTTGTTTTTTTGCAATAACACGATCTTTTGACCCTGTCTCTTCATGTTTGTTTTGTAAGAAGTTGGCGAGGTTTTAGGTTCAGAGTTACTTTAATGTTCTTAAATGGAATCAATGTGCTAATATTTTTACTCGAACTAATAAATTATTTAGCATATTTACAACGGCTACATTTAGACAGGATGAGACGTGCAGATTTATCTGATAATCTTTTCTAAGGCAGGTGACGTGGCACTTGACGTTCAACATACCACAATCTCCGAGGCAAACATCCCTGAGCTTAGTGGGCAGTGTGCAATCAGGGAGATTGTAGGCAATAGCATTGCAGGAAGGCATTACTTTTTTCGTCACTTCTTCAGCTGAAAACCTTGAGATTTATTTGGCGCTAACTGGTCAGGTTTATTGTTAACTTCAACAGTAAAGTTTTGTAACTGCCTTATATATCTACGTTAAAAATCAGTACTTCGGTGCATATCAGATAGAGTATTAGACGCCTTGGTTTGTTAAATTTTGGTTTTTCGTGTTAGATGATCATACTGATGGCTACACTGTATTGACATTTCGCTGTGTGTGGGCATAATAGATTTAATATTAACCAGTTTTACCTCTGGCATACAGAATAA
The DNA here is from genome assembly GCA_946903255.1 of Schistosoma spindalis. Lineage (NCBI taxonomy): Eukaryota > Metazoa > Platyhelminthes > Trematoda > Strigeidida > Schistosomatidae > Schistosoma > Schistosoma spindalis. Next base: position 67,844,332 of record OX336416.1, on the reverse strand, counting down.
AGAGATAGTGATATTTGTGGATAAGAAAGTAAAGTTCAGAAGATGAAGGTTTGACGCTGTCAATATATATTTTTTAGGCGTGAGAAAAACAGACTTACACCCTTTGCATGGTGCAAAACAAAATGATGATATTTCCCTTACAAGAATTACTAACCAATATGGAAGCTTAATGAGTAGAGAGCTTGTTTAACAAAACGGAATAAATAAGTGAAATAGATAATGTTAAGTATTAACTGGACTAATGCTAAGACAAGTTATCGTGGGTATACAAAACATTCTAGAGATAACGTGTTGGGTTATTACGTGAGATAGCAACTGTCAATTGAATAGTTAGATTTCACAAAGTATAATCATGACGTAAAGACCAACGAACACATTACGCCGAGAAATGGAGATAGACATCAGAAAAATGAACAAGAACTGGATGGAACTAGAAAAGAAGGCCCAGGACAGAGTGGGTTGGAGAATGCTGGTCGGCGGCCTATGCTCCATTGGGAGTAACAGGCGTAAGTAAGTAAGTAAGTAAGTATGACGTAAAGACGTGTCAATTTTAACAGTTGGGGACTTGTATAAAATATTAAAAAAGTAAGTCTAATATGGGTATTCGGAAACCGATGAATCACCTTGTAAATTTATCTTTAGGAATCAAGTGAGCCCGAAATACAGATGCATTCCAAATGAAGACTGATGTCAGACAAGGTTGCCTACTCACGACGTTTCTCTTCTGGTTGTTGACTGGATTATGAAGACCACATCTCACGGGGAGCATGGAATACAATGAACAGCTTGGATGCAACCAAACGGTTCGGATTTTGCAGATCACCTAGCTCTTCCATTCTATACACAAGAACAAACGAAGGGGAAGACAGTCAGTGTAGCAGCAGCTCCTGCATCGACAGGCCTCAACATACACAAGGAGAAAAGCAAAATCCTGAAATACGACACAGCCTGCACCAAACCAATCACACTTAATGGAGAAGCTCTGGAAGATGTGGGAAGTCCTACGTATTTGGGAAGCATCATTGATAAACAAGAAGGATCTGATGCAGATATGAAGGCACGCATTGGCAAAGCAAGGACAGCATTCCTACAACTGACGAACATCGGAAACTCAAGAGAACCGTCAGCCAACACCAAAGTCAGAATTTTCAGTGTAAACATCAAAAGAGTCCTATTGCACGGAGCTGAAATTTGTAAAACTACAATCATCACTATAAAGATACATGTATCTATGAACAATTGTTTCCACAATATGATCTATATCCTTTGGCCAGACACCATCAGGAACAACCTACTGTGTAAGAGAACAAGCCAGCTTCCAGCTGGAGAGGAAATTAAGAAGAGATGCTGGAGGTGAATAGGACATACCTTGAGGAAATCATTCAACCGCATCACGTGACAAGCACTAATTTGGAATTCTGAAAGGAAAAAGGAAAGAGGAATACCAAAGAACTCATTGTGTCGGGAAGAAGAGGCAGACATCGAAAGAATGGATAGTAATCAAAAACAGTTGGAGTGGAGGGCGCAGTCTAGAGTTGGTTAGAGAATCCCAGTTGACAGTCTATGCTCCACAAATTGTAACAGTCGTAAGCAAATCATGCTTTAGTCGCCGAGGTACATTCATAGCGGAGCTCTGTTGAAGTTGTTGGGTGACTCTGGTAAAGAATGAGTGACAATCATAAGGTCAGATAGTTGGTCTAAGATAATGAGTAGTAAACGTGCGCAGTAGGTTCTGGTAAGCTGTGCATATATTAGTTTATTGTTAGTCACCTGGATTAAATGTTCGTTTTTGTCGTGTATGTAGTTGTATCGCCGGTATCATCCATCTCAGTAACTTGGGATATTTTCAGATACGGCTTACATTGACAACCGGATATTATTCATCTATACCGTTTTCTTTAATTTATAAAATAATAATTGAGACATAATTTCTATTGGTATATTATTATTATTATTATTATTATTATTATTATTAGATTTATATTTCAATCATTCTTTCATATGACTGTATCATAACTACATCTTTAGAATAAATCAATTTCACTCTGTCTAGCACTTACCTTGTGAAATTATTGCATAAGAAAACTTTCGTATTATGAATGACAAAATGAGATACTGATTCTTTGAAGAGGAAAATATTTAAATACAATGAAGCTCGGAATCGATATTGCTTTTTGATATGATAATTTCAATAGCTAATCATTCTTGACAGCCCCAAATACTGCACCTAAAATCCCATGGCGAACATCTTTAGTCACAATTGATTGATCACTGGGTGAGCAATGTCATGCGTGTCTAGTCCTTATTATTAATGCAGATCGAATGCTATCGATCATGTTGCAATGTGGCCACCAGTCTAGGTGACTCGACACTGCGGGCACTGTTGTGAGATTAGATGGTGATTGGAGGTAGTCGACAGGAAAATCTCACAATAGTGCCCGCAGTGTCGAGTCACCTAGACTGGTGGCCACATTGCAACATGATCGATAGCATTCGATCTGCACTAATAATAAGGACTAGACACGCATGACATTGTTCACCCAGTGATCAATCAATTGTGATTACATCTCAGTCCTACAGGAGGTCGGTCGCGGCCCGGATAGCTCAGTGGTAACGTCTCTGACTGTGAAGCTGGGTGACACGGGATCGGATCCGCCAGGGAGCACCAGTTCCCTCGAAGATTACAGGTACACCTTGCTGACGAGTGCCAAGTAGCACGAAACCCAGGTCCAGGGTTTCCTGTCGACTACCTCCAATCACCATCTAATCGAACATCTTTAGTGTTTGACAACTTGTACTTTGCTATAATTTGTGCTTGCTTTTAAGTTTAATTTGACTTCATAGTTACACGTCTCCTTTCTCAAGAGTTGATTTTTATTTTCAAAGTATGAGATTTCTATCATTTCTTAATTGCATCGATTCAGTCTAGTCAAACAACGCAAAATCTGTGAATTGAACAAACTTTGCATCAGTCTTAAAATTGAAAAATCGATAGTTCTTTATGTGTCATGATCTACGGTCATTAGCTATGCAGTTGGTATTAATTTTTTATGATTGATTTCACGTCAACGATTTTCTGTACACCATCAGTTTCAGCTGGGTTTTTTACTTAAATGAAATAAAGATTAAAGTAGATAAGAAAAAAAGGTGTAAAACATACGAATGTTTCTTCGTTACTTTACGAGAGATTGCTTTATTAATTTAGCCTATTTGAACTATAAGTTAATTTAGAATGCCTGTTAACTTTGATATGAATATACATAAACAGCAATATTTTAGAGTAATACAAGGTGTTATTTATGATCTTTAAAGCCTCGTAGAATACTCGCCCATGACTTAGCTAATTCACGGTAAAAGTCGCTCATTACTTCAGCCATATAGCGGGGATCCCATAAACTCTGATTGTTATCCTCAGTTTGTGGTACGTCGTCTTTGCTTTCATTTCGAGTTGTAGTAGGATCACGTTTGTTTTGCTCATTCGTTTGTGAATGTTTAGCTTTCATCAGTTGATCAATAGCTGTCTTACTATTCAAATGAAAACGCTGCATTTGATGACTAGGGACTAATAGATTGTATTGATCTAGTAATCGGTTTAATTCTTTTACTTCCGCCTCAAAATCCTGTTGAAAATGCGAAAAAGATAATTATTTAATCATAAATTAAATGACATACTGTTATGAACAAAATTTATTATATCCAAAACATTTGTTATTATTTGAACGTTAACTTGAATTTCAAGTTGTAGAATGATATTCTGAACTGTTCAAGAGAAAATTAGGCATCCTAGTTTATACTTATATAATAGTTGTAATCCATGGTTGGTGACCTTAGACGATATGACTGGAAACCGGTCTCAACAGTGCAGTTGGATTCGCTTTTTGCCTTCCTCCTTGATCTTGAGTTTAGTGTGCTAATCCACACTTAACAAAGTATAGATACATAAGAAACAGCAAATTCTAAAGCACACTTACAAAATGATTCCAGCCGACCACATTCGATCCTTTTTAAAGAAGTCCTTAAAAGGAAATTTATTAGTGTAACAACTGAATCTCTAGAAAGATATATTGAACGTAGAATGTTTGTCAATCTGAATTGAAAATGGTGTGATGCCGAACTTTCAAAAATTGTATGCAGCCATTTGAATTAAAGGCTATTTTACTATGAGGATTGTATAAACCATATGGATAATATTCGTTTTTTGCAAGATATCTGGATATCAGATGATTACCGCATGTGAATTATTTGACCAAATGTTTCTATAGAAACTTTTAAAGATAGTAACTCAATAATGCCTATTTGTATTCTCCGCCTACACACTTTCCTACTGACTACAGTTCAGGCAACAACTGGCCTGAATTGTACCAAAAGGTGTCAGTTTAAATTCAAAAGATCAGGAATATGGATGTAGTTACACTTGGGATCGACTTAAATGTGCAGGTAAGGAGCTTAGCCGGAAAAGCATCTTGAGAGTATTTCTGAAAGTCCATGATGGCAAACTGATGAGAACTATCGTCTTTTACAGTCTCATCTCACTAGCAAATTGTTCATAACTTGAAGTAACCATTAACATCAATCTTTTTATGAGCACAATCAAATCATATTGTTATAAATCAAATAGGAACGGTGAGAACTTATTGGTATTATTTGAGTAACTACTTAAAATCTGATCGTGCATTGATTTGTTCTCGTATATGTCATTCCTTGAATACTTGTAAGGTGTAGGCAGTTGGAAAGTTCATCCGTCTGAAGAAGAAAGCAGTAGTTTTGTGTTGTAGGAAGGATTCTCTAGACAGTTGATGAAATGTAGACATAGTTTATCGAAATACTCAGTGTACTATGGACGGAAGAGAACTCTATCTAAGCTTAGTGAATCTTTACAACAAGTTATAATTTATGTATGAAGGCAATTTTAACGAGAATGAGCTACGACTCTGCTCAACAACTGATGGCAGTATAATGAGTAACAAAAATGTAAATGGATAGGATGATGACATCAGAAAATTGTTAGTAGCTATTTTTACTTGCTAAGTCGGCCACATCAAAAAAGAAAGGCACTTTAGCAAGGGAAAATTCCTTTTCGACAATCTCACTTAAGCTGTTAAATCGTATTTATGGTCAATTTTATTGAATAAAATGTTCTATAGCGAGATAGAAAGGTATTAATTAAAAAAACTTGAAATGGTATATTGTCAAGATTTAAAAATCAGATATTGAAAGGAATTTGTGTAATAATTGGCTAATGGAAAAGTGGTGAGGTGGAATAATTTTCCACTTGATAGTTATTGAGAACAGAATATTAAAAGTTTTGATACTTGCTATTTAATAGTTGTGAGAATAATTGGAAAGGAGTAGGAAGGATAAAGTGATTAATAATGAATAAAAACGATGGATTATGGAAGATAGAAGGGGAAGTTAGGGTCATAAAAGAATGAGGAATGGAATGTACTGTTTTTGTACGCAAAGTTAGGCCTAAACTGGTGGATAGCTATAGCCTTTGCCATATATGTTTCTCATTTGCATTCTTTTTGCTCCAACTCCTGACTGGACGTATAGTTCTGAAGGTTTCTGGTGAAGTGGAGTAGCCGGAATTGACTACATGCTCGAAGATTGAGCTTTTGACTGAATTCTGTAATTCTTCGGAGAACCAGTCAGGGTAATGTTCCAAGATGCGTTTCGAAAGAGCTTACTCTGTGAGGCCAACATCACCTGCTCCACATGAGCAAGTAGACTGATAGATGGTCATACGATACGATTGTACAGCTTAAGTAAATGAAGTCGAAAAGAAAATTTTGCTGAATCGTCTTTCTTATTCAATGGCACAATAGGTCTCGTTATATATCATGAAAGCCAGTAATCAATGACACTACTATAAAAGAATAGAGGTCATCAACAATTTTCCGAAACAGATGTTAGACAATACACGGTGTCGAACAGTTCAAGCAGCTTGAAACTGCACTCAGTGAATCATCAAACTTTTACTTAAGTTGAAAAGACTGCGAAAAAAGTGGGACTAGACAAACTATCGAAGCCTGACTATCTGCTGACAGTAGCGGATTGGAACTTTTTACGAATTTCCAATTCCTAATGTTCACTTATTTTGTCAATAAGTGTAGCAATCTCAGTCTTTCCATTTATTTATTAGATTCTGTAAAGGTTCATTTATTTGTCTATCCTATAATTTTGATACCCATTAGTATTGTACATCTACAGCCTCATATAAACTAGAGCTTGAGACCTGGTTTTGTAATAAATGTGTTACCTTAAGACCAATGAGTTGGAAATCCAATGGTCTAGTTTTCCAACTACAGTTAACTAGTGATTACAGTACTGCTATGATTATATCTTTTACTTATTCAAGAAGAATATCTGTTGTTGTCATAAAGATCGCTTACTTTACAAGCTTGTGACCATATTGAAGAATGTAAATTAGATTCTACATTATGGATTGAATTTAACTTATCAATAGCAATATTCCAACGAGAATTAACTTCTTTATTTAACAAAACCCATTTCGGTAGGAAACCTTGATTAGCCATTAATTGATTAAGACGTTTATCAGTTGAGTCCCCAAATACATGAGGATTTTTATCATAATCAATTGGACGACCTTGACCAGATAAATTATTAAATTCTCCATGATTCATTGCTCTTTGAATTTGTTCTTCGGCTGTACGTGAAATGAAATCTACGTAGATAGGCTTAGTAAATTAAAAAAAGGAGAAATAAAACATTGTATATCGTCAAAAAAGAACTCGGGTTTAGTTAAGTTGATATAATAATTGGGAATTATCGATGGAGATTTTGTATATATGACCAAAGATTCCAATAAGCATTTCGCTATTCTGAGCAATAGAAATGTTGGTACACTGGAAAATCTGCCTTGCCCTTCTTCAGTAATAAATTGTTTTAGAAGTCTGGCAACAGTTTATGGACCTATTCTTAGAAGGCTAAACGATTATCTTTGATTTAAATAACTTCAACTTATAATCGTTGGAATTTATATGCCAGTGTTGATGACATCTAAGTACCAACGGTGTTCAGTTGTTTTCGAGACGTACTGATGAAATAATAGCACATGTTTTAAACTAATAAGTAGGCTACAAATTCATTAGTTAGAACCGCACGGTAGAATAGTGCATTGGTTTAGGAAAATATAAGTACAGGTATACAGCTTGATTTGTTTACTGATACAATTACAGTTTGATTAATTTATATTTGTAAAAACCGACCAATTTAGACCCTCATCACCGAATACATTAGTCGCAAATTTACAATAAAAGCTATTGATATTAGGAACTTGACCGGGTAACGATTTAACTAACTAGGGCAATTGACGATAAACTGAAATGGGAAAATTATGAAACACAAATCATAGTACTAGATAACAACGAGTAATATGTTAAAATCTCAGTAGCATAGACAATCCTATTGGTTGATCATGAGAACTCAGTTTTATAACAAATCAATTAGATTATGCAGTTTTACATAATTGACTGACTTTGGTTAGACAATCTTTGAAAGTCAGAGAGCACCGAACAGTTGTTACATCTTAGTCTAAGGTTACTCAATAGTACTTATCCACGGTTTCACTAGAGATCGAATCCAGGATATCTAGGCTTCTCAGATGACGCTTAATAAGAATCTAAATTAGATTAGTCAGATCAACATAAGCGTAGAAACTTCGTTTGATATGGAATGCTGGAATTATACCAGAGGAATTATTCTACACATGTAATGGGAAATAAAAATACATTACGATAGGACACAACAGCAAGTCACAAGAGAGATGTAAATTAGTGAAGTGAGATAGGTCGATGTAATACTGCTCATTAATTCGTCGATGAAAAATTGAACATTTATTCTAGGTACATGAAACCAAAGAACGGAAATTATTATAAATTTAAGCTAACAATTATTAAACTAGAATCTAGAACTATAATTTCTTTGAGCCCTTAGCCTTCTTTCAACCTACACCTATGTCAACCAATAAAGCGTTTCTATGGTTAAGCACAACATATATTTCAGCCACCTCGGTCGATGAAGACTGAGAGATTTAATAATCGACCTGTCTTTTATAACTAGCACTATACATTTTATCTCATAATTATTGACTCGATGGTTTCCATAGTACGAGGACAAAGCTTCAAAGATAACTATGGTAACAATATTCTATCATATAAATGCTTTCTACTACTTCATGATCAGTTTTACAACAGTAGAGTAGAAGGGATTGATGCACATCATACTCTCCCACTGATAGGCAGTGTGCATCCACTATTCCTAACGTGGGATTCGGATCTAGTACCTTCGGTCTTGCGTGCAAACACCTAACCTCTGGACCATTGAGCCTGCATCCGATAGTGTTAATGTCTAACTTTAACCAATCCACGATATTGTGCAACCGTTCTCCATTGTTTTCAGTGAGTAACTGCCTCACACCAGACACAGTTTAGCTCCACTGGTCGTGGCTTCTCACTAGTATTCCAGGAAATCCATCTTGAAGCTAATAATTAGTTAGTACATGATAATTATCAGTAAAGGGTTATGGAGATTGTTGAGTTTTTGTTGAGATCATGCTGAGGAGTTCCATACCAGGATGAAACGGCCATCCAGTGCTTCCAGGTTTTCAATGGTGATCTAACATTAATCCCTTCATGATCTCAATCAAAACATATATTGCACACCAAAATATGATTTCCAAATAATTGATGAGAGCGTTTGTAATAGTTATTACGGTGACCACATCATTAGAATTAGATTGATAAGCAATTCTTATTATAGATTTTAGTATCATGTCATGAAAGTAGGATGAGAATCTGTAACAGATAGATTAATTGATCAGATAATATGCGGAAATATATTAGGGAACGGGAAAGAGCTATCTTATACTGTCCCTTACTTGGTTAACGAGCAGGCGGATAGATAACGTTTTGAATATTTATTTGAAATATTATCCACAGCCTTCTCCTAAAGTTTATGAATTTGTCACTAATCTCTATTTAATTATAAAATTAAAGTATCTTCAGCACAGCAACTCATACTCATATTTGACTTCAAACAATTTTCACTATAAATTCTTCTAAATAACTGCACATAGATTTCACATTATTCGTATGCACAAATATGCATTGATGTACTACAAAAAGGGAAGATGATTAACGTTATGACCAGATCTTGATCTATTTGAATCTTTTCAATTTTTACAATAATGTTTTTGTCTAATAATAAACCACTAGAAACTTAGTTTTCCTTGGAATTTAAAAGTGAATGAACAAAAAGATAGCCTGTCCTAACTGACATACGTTGTTAATAGTATTTGAATGAGAACCAGTAAGAGTTCCAAATGCCTTTACATTTATATGTGATCATGTTTGTTTCAAAATAGCACATTATACCTAATCTTAGCAATTCAACACACCTTTAATACTTTACAATGATATCACTTTCGGGATTTCACATTGTATGATTGATAGTTTTTATGATACTTTTGATTATGCCTCAAAACTTAAAACCTAAAATCTGAAAACTGATTGTTTTAATAGTAATAATAGTTTCACCCGTTCAACGAATAGCATGTATTCTATTCAATTAAAATAACTTCAACTGTCATATATTTATACTTGGGACTATTGATATATAATGAACGTTAATATTATAACATTGAAATTTTTCACTACTACATAGTATACATGACATATGACTAGAATTGGAGTCTAATACCCGCATTACGTCCTGTTTGGAACTCATCAGGTGGATAAACCCTCATCCCAGTAATGTTCATACTGGAATTTGAACCCATTATCTACCGGAAAATTGAAAATCTTTACTTATATTCACCGTTTTGTTCATAATAGTCAAGTCTATCAAACACAAAACTTGAAATATATATATCTTGAGATGTATTTTTGCTAGCTCGAGTATCGGGAATTCTATAGCCAAAAAAATATATTGGTAGGTGTATTTGTGAGCCAATAAAAGTCATAATGAAAACTTCATAACTGTGATTTGATGTTTAAAAAATGGAAGATTCATTAGTAAAAGTATAGAATAAGGACAAGATAATCAGAATTGAGCACATAACTTTTCAGTTTTTGCTCAAAATACAAATATCATATAAAACAAGGAGATAGGATACGTGTTCGTGAATTCGTAGCTCATCAGCTACGCAGGATTTAGTGCTTATTCAACCTTTTGTAATTTTCCGTTAATTCGGTGAATGAGTGCCTCATAAAATGTTACAATTTTCATTGAATATTTCATTCCAAGTAAATCTACACCATTCCTAATCTCTAACCTTAAAGTTTTAATCTTGAAACAAACCTTAACCTGGTGGGACTACATTTTACGGACGAAGAAATCAAACAGCACCTCTCCTATTTCGTGATGAAAACACTAAGTCTAAACAGATAATCCTAACCCAAAATACGTAATTCTGACCAGGGATAATGAGGGGACACTTGAGTCATTTCAAGGATGTTAGAAGATGGATAATCTATCTATCCATAAGGAAAAAATTATATATCGTTCTTTTATTTACAAGCAGATTAGCCTGCAGAATACATTAAGAGATTCATTAACCATATCTAATCTGTTTATGCTTTAAAGTACTATTAATTTATTTTCCGTAAACTATCCTTTTAAGAAATCTGGTTTCTGATTGACTGGAAACTAGTTGGGAATTCGTCGCCATTGTTTTAATCTCACCCTTATAATGTACTTTTACAGATTCGTTTAGTAGAATGGTCATATAAAGAACATAAAATACACCGTTCATTGTTCAGGAGATTTTCAGTTGATTATGACAACTGAGAAACAAACTTCTATAGACTAGAACTCATTCTATATTTAAACTCTAAAACGAGAGTTCAGTTAATTATAATTGTTTGATTAATCAAACTAGGGAATAAATAAAAGCAGCCTGCTTGAATATCTGGGCTACCTGTTCTTGCCATCTAAATATTTCAACAAGTTATCTGTCTTTTGTTTGTTTCAACAGATCATTATATCAATTAATTGCACAATTTATTCAAGTGCGTTTGTAAAAACTTCACGATCTTTCGCTGTACAAGTTAGGAAAGAACACAATCAGAGACATTATGGTTACTGGCAATATACATCAAAAAGATTTTACATTATTCAGATGTCGATTCCTAAACTGCTAATATCTAATTGGCGTTCACTCAATATTTATAGTCAAGATTGATCAAGAAATAAGAAATGGAAACTCGTTGAAATACTTTGCACTGAGAGTTCTATATTGTACCAAAAATATAATATTTAATAAAGCTAATAATAATAATAATAAATTTCTGTTTATTTAAACGCCTAAATGAGATAATTAGAGGGGACCGATGAAATGATTTATTAATTCACATTGGAGATAAATCAATTTCATGCTACAATTTTTCAATAGTAACTGAATTTTATTAGTCAGATATAACAACCAAGTTTTTTTAATTCGATTTCCTGATTAATAGTATTTATTCTATAGAGAGATGTATTGAAAAATATTGAACAAACGTCTATCTGAGGAGTTACTAAAATCTAAAGAAAAATGACACTATGGCATTAGATCACACTGATTTGAAATGTTAAATGATTTAAATTGTCTAAAAGCTTGATATAATCTCAATAATCTGAAAATCGTACCAAACGAAATTTTGCTATTCGACCTCAACTAATCCATGTTGATAAAAACTACACACAGAAGTTGATTAATGTTGTAAAATTTATGTATATATATATATAGTAAGCTAGCTAGCTATTTGTTCAGTGTATCGAATTTCAAGTTATAAATTAACTATTAAAATCATTACCTTAAACTAATTTAGTCATTATTGTTTACTTAAGTGTAAATAAACATTAACTGGTTTAGTTGAAGGTCATCATCGTCAATAACAGCAAACCATTGTTAGAAATGAATGAGAATTATATTTCTTAAACTATCTTCACAACCAGTAAATTTTACAACATAAAGCGATTTCTTCTAAATGACTTGGGCAAAAAGAATACATAGAAACAAAACATAAAAAATTGAGTAGGGGAAGAATATAGTTATGTTTCATTTATTTTCATAATAAAATGAATCATACAATGTCTTTTAATTTAGAAAAAACAATGAATCTTATAAGAATGACAGTTCTATGAATAACTCAATTTTTAGTTAAACCTGTATATTATTTGAGGTCTAATTTTATTTCTTGGCTACTACAACTCATTTCAATAATGTCACGGTCAAATTGAGCCTAACTGTTGAATGCCAAATGTTTGGATCATTTAAGCTAAGATTCGTGGGTTAGATCAACACTTAATTTTCAATCAATATGCTGTAGGTTCGAGACCATGATTCACCTACTTCGGTTTGGGCGGTTAGATAAATAGTATTATTAGCACTCCTATAAACAGTTATGAAACAGTGAGTGAACTGATGTGAATGGCAGATTCTTGGGAGATATTTCTAAACGATTAGAATTACTTTGAGATATCGCAAAAAAAATTCGATTTCTCGCTTTAAATATTAGTAGCAAGTGTGCTGTAAAACTTGACCACTAACTGAACTATGATGATACTATCCTCTTAATCACTAAACACGAAAATTCAAATTATTAACCCCATTAATTCATATTACAAATATATATTTTTTTATCCACCTTCTGATGCACAAATTAATATAGTGACATGTCAAAGAAATTCATTTTGACTAAGAATAACTTGACACTGACATATTCAGACTTATTGTGATTTTGATTGTACTAAAAAATATTTTTCATTGTTTGCCTTGTACTATTTAAACTATTGTCAATTTAATTTCGGTTATTTATCTACCCTGATGAAGTGACTTACATTAAACCACGAAACGTCAAAAATACAATTTCCTAATAATTAGATCACAAAAAATATATTTATTACCAAATCAATAGTGTTTCTTTTTCCAGAAATGTCCTACGTATTGATCAACTAATAATGATAACAAATAAGGCGAGGAAAATCGAGATATGTAGAATAACATGAGTTCATCATACCTCAAAACTACTCATCAGCTACAAACACCCTAAATCTATGTTAGTAATTTTGTTTATAAAATGTTTGATATGCCATAATTAATGAAGTTAAGTTTGAAACGAAATAAGAAACAGGAAGGAGAAATAACGTATTTCGCATAATGATTAAAGTTGATTGGTATTTGTATGTTGAAGATTAAGTCATTTAAAGAAAGGATGAAGTTGTAGATGATATAAACAAGCTGTTAGCAAATGAGTAATGTGCAGTGCTGAAGAGTCACACACTAGGATAAAACGACCGTCCAATGCTTCCGGGTTTTTATTGATGACATAGCTTAGATCGACTCATGAATCCAACTAATAAAATGAGTGATAATCATGATACTCGTTCCATATACAATTAGAGTTAAAGTTGTGAGTGAAATTCAGTGGAATTTATTTCATCTTGAGTTATAAAGTACAATAAAGAGATAATGTAAACAGAAAAAATGTGGTAAACCACCTATTAATATGATACAATAATCATGTTATTTGAACATTTGTTGATTACATTATCTCCTTATTGTACTTTGTTTTTGTATTTTGTGGTATACAACCCTCCTGCTTGACGAATGGATCCCTTCAGCAAACATTCACTGACTGTCTTCAATTATATCGTGATTGTCTAAATTGATATAACTCGGTGGCAATCAGATATATTTGTCAAAACTCAGTGTTATCCTGATATAATCAATAACTATCAAACTGTAATGTTTAAGCAGCCTCAGAAAAACAATGAATTTCGAAATTCAAGCTGCTGGTTTTCAAACTTTTCTAAAACACTAAATAAAAAGATTTTGGGAGATATTTTAGTCATTAAAAATAATGCCTTCATAAAAGGCTCACATCATTTCGAGGTATCTATTGAACAGAAATTTAAAAGTATTGGAGTATAAGATCACTGTTTCATTAGAATGGACGACTAAAAATTGGGACGCATTCATGGATTCTGTAAGAAATAGCATCTACGATTCTCAGAAACTTTATTGGAAGTATGAGTTTTTCTTATTTATTCGGTTAATGTTTACAAACCCAATCATTATATCTAGCCTCAGAATCTTAAGTTACACGTGCCACTGTGAACACAAAAATTTCAGTCAAACTCTACAGAACAAAACTTATCATTATCAATTTAAATGATTGTATAAGAAAAAGAGAATTCAGCGAAGAAAATTTTCTTTTCGACGAAATCATCTACTTAAGCTGTACAGCTTTCTTCGCTGAATTCTCTTTTTCTTATTCAATGACACTATGGGTTATTTTAATTAAATGATTGTCCTCAAGCTATTTTATAGAAAGAATTGAAAGGTTTGCATACTAACAGATTAGTACGTTTCGTCTGACTAGCATGCAATTTAAAACATAACAATATTCGGAATAATATTCAACAGTCTGAAGTAAGCTGAAACGTAGACACACAATTAGAATACTGAGTGACTTGGTCGTAGTAAACCTAATCAAAACAAGTCATATTTAACAATACTGACATAAAAATGGTCATATATTTTCATCAATTCAGTCTTAATAAACGTTATGTTAGTCATAAAACAGGAATACGTAGGAATGTATGAAACCTAATTAATATATTGTGTATTTAAGAAAACACATGTAAAACCCAAGGAAATCCATATGGTAAATATCGAAGAATATAATTTGCCATATTTTTTTCCTAATGATCTTATCTTAATGATCAATGTTTCTTTATATCACTGAAACAATTAATTAAAAAAGTTCATAGGTCATCTATATACGTAAGAATCTATAAAGTTGTGTCTTTAAACTCGTTAACATACATGAATACTAAAACAACACCCATCAGTAGATTAATCAATCTTCAACCTTCAATAATTTATTTTTCGATAAACCTAAACAATTTAAAGTTGATTTCAATCATCGTTATAAGCTGTGATTCTTATTATACAATACATTAACTACTACTGACTTTAAAGCAGCATACAACTAATAAGAATTTTAGGAAGTAATATAAAATTTGTTTTTAGCTACTTGAATACGT
This sequence comes from Schistosoma spindalis, assembly GCA_946903255.1. Lineage (NCBI taxonomy): Eukaryota > Metazoa > Platyhelminthes > Trematoda > Strigeidida > Schistosomatidae > Schistosoma > Schistosoma spindalis. The sequence goes on along the minus strand of OX336416.1, from coordinate 67,829,278 downwards.
GAAATTAGAGCTTCAAGTTCAGTTATGTTGTTTAAACAAGTTTAATCATAATTGATCCATAAAGATAAATTCAATGGCATAAAACGTTTACGTAAATCAATTACCGTGTTTATATCACTATTCTTTTTGCCAACACTCAATCTTTTAGGTATTAACTTGTTACAATCCCTTTGACTATCGTCATAATCACAGTCCACAGATTTCATAAGGTTTTTCACTCGACAATCGGCAGCACCTTGTAACGCTTTTACCACTCTCTGTGATTGTACATATTTACGATGTTCATTTAATCTTCCACTGTTTACACATTGTTGTAATCCGTCTAAATGTTGTTCTTGTCTTCCTAAATCTAGAAAACGTCTATGCTGAAAAAGATTTTAAAAAGATGGATATGAACAAATAAGAACACGATAGTAAGAAAAAGATCGCGAAAGAGAAAACAATATTTAAAAAATACACATCAATACTCATAAGTCAGTATAGCCGAGTGGACTCAGCTATCAAATCAAAAGTGAGAACTGATGTCCAGAAATAACCGTACCGGACGATGGTCCGATCATAAAAGTTAGTTTAGCGATGTACTGCATCAAGAGGTTGTAAACTAAGATTAGTTTTCCATGGATGTTAATTATTCTCTAACTAATGTCAACTTGGCAATATTTGTACATAAGTCAAGACAAAAAAGTGAAGAGGTCCGGGAAATTCATCAGACAACTGTAATCTTGCTAGCTTGAATGGAATATATATATATATATATATATATATATATATATATATATATATATATATATATATATATATATATATATATACGCAAGACCGAAGGTCTTTGAGTTCGGTTTTTTTGTGCTGAGAAGTCCATACTGAGATCAGACAGCTATCCGACGCTTTCAGGTTTTCAATGATGATGGTTCATGATTTCAATGAAAGACAAACTATTCAATTGGTTTATTTATACCAGTTAAGAAAGTGAATGTAAACGGGAACTGAGGCAACTTTTATTTCATTGATTAGTAGCCTAACATGTTAATGTCTACTTAGTTCGTATAGTTTGATGGTTATTAAAGTATAGCAGGACGGTTGCACTTTTTTCCTCATAATGGAAATAACATGTCCTTAGTATTAAGAAGAGGCAAACGAACATCAAATGTGTACACCGTCCATCTGCGTTGTTGTATGCCACTTTAGTCAGTAAGCTGATAAGTTCTTTTGGAAATCATTGATACATGCGCTTAGTGTTTACCTGACAGAGTTTTCTGATAACGAACCGTGTTTTTTTTAAAATAGAGATTGTATCTTACATTTATATAACTCTTAAGAGTCAATGTTGGTAAGATACCAAGAGAATATAGAAACCGTGTTTCCTACTGTGTCAGATAACTCGGTACGAATCAGTAACAGTACTCATCTACCAATAATAACATTTAACTGACCAAACCAACTTAGGAAGCTCTATTATTAAATAATAATGTCTAAAAATCACCTACACTCGTAATTGTACAAGATGAAGATAAATTAACACTAGTATGTGTGTGTTGACCTTTGAATTTGCGAACAATCCATTTTATGTCTGATCTGATCACTGCATGTTCACATATAATCTTAATTCACTATTTGAGTACAAGTGTATTAATTAGCCTCAGCAAATTCTATTTGATACATACGGTTTTCAGAAAAAAAATACTCGAAATTATAAATTACAGGGTTTACTTTTGTTTACGGTTTGTTACATTGAGGAATATAAATATAAATCAATAAGAAAACTTAATTTCGAAACTATTTCATTTTTATTTGTGATGAAATCTTCAGTAGAAGAGAGAAATAGAAATTCATAACTGACATTTTATCTATTGAAATACTTAAATTATTTTCAGTACGGGAGTATGGAGATTGTTGAATTTCATTGAAATCAAGGACAAATCTAAGTAGAATTTCGTTCAAAACTAAAGACCTTTGAAAGTTACCTATTAAATAACTGGAAGTCGTATAAATTTTCATATACGACGTTGGTAGGCATAGACCTTGTGGTTGGAGTCGGAGCGATAACAACTATTAGTAGTAAGAAATCTTTAGTGATGTGATCCGGAATCAGTTGCAGGAGTGCAGAGACATTCACTCTTTGTCTACATGTAGATCCTAAGCTTCAAAATTATTTTTTACCTTTTATTTTGTGAATTATTGTCGGCATCTCTTTATCAAAACACTTTTTTACTGTTACTGCTAATGTTACTCCGATATTCATCGTGATAAATTCATGTCGTCGTGTTGTTAGGGCTTATGAAGTTGAAGAGTTGCATATTTGTACCAAATTCTTGCGCCGTTTTTTATCTGAATGACTCATTCTTGATAAAAATAAGATTACATTCAAGTATTAAGTGTGCTTGAGTTAATCAATCGTCAAGAAAATACACTATTTTACCCAAATGTTTTCATTGTAAAAACTAATTGAAGAAAAGTGCTTGGATTAGAAATCACCGAAAGTAATTGATGCGAATGAAAAAGACTAACGGGATAAGAAAGAAGTATTTGTCTAGTACTTTATAGCTAGTTAAGATATTGAAGTAAACCAAACGTTCCTGAGCCTTTCAACCATACTAAGATAAGAGGGAGACAAACTCTAGATTCCAGTTCGAGTGAATTCTATTTCTGTTTCAATGTTCTGACAGCAACATGAGAGAAAGTGAAAGTTATGTAATATCCAAGTAATTTCAAATTATTTTTCAATCAGTTTCACATTTTGAATAATCTGAAATTCCAAGACTATTCACTCATCTAATTAATTAAGATTTGTCTTTAGAATCAATTATTAAATTTATTATTTGTTTCAGAATGACGTAAATCATCGACAATACTATCCATTCAACTAGTTCTCAGAAAGATCGATCTATTTTAAAAATATATTTTTCATCATTATCATGTATGGAATGATATAAAAATGAGAATTAGTGTAAATGGGGTAAAAAAACCTGAGTAACTGTATATTTTGTTTTAAATAGATTAGATATCGCATTATCTAAAAATATCGTTAAAATTAAGACAGTGACAGAATGGATACACTTACTGTTGAAACATAGTCAGTCAATCAAGTCATGTGCAGAGTAGAGTCTGACGCATATATGCATAATTTCAAGTTGGAATACGATGTTAACCCAGGGAGATGAAATTATCAAAACAAATCCAAGAATTGCGGAAATAGTAACAATATCAGTAGTAGTAACAGTAAAGATTGGGTATAGTAAAAGAAAAGGTATAGGGAGATTTCAGGATTAAGGTTCTAAGAGAATAAAAATAGTGAATGCATCTGGGCCATCATGAACAATTCTAAGACATGTCATTAAAAGTCTTCAACCATTCTTTAAGATGATCACATGAACTCTAATCAGATAATCTACATCTGTCAACCTAGTTCAATTCTTGAACTGGTGGATTGTCCATCTTCTGCTTTCTTTTAGCCTATTTTTACATCAGACAACATCACCCGTCGAATTAGAGAGTAGTCGAGTATACACAACATATATCATGAAACAGTGTTGGTAGTGACGATGAGTTAATTAAATAAACTTAGTAAGAGTGTTTATCGTATGCTGTATGTGAATATGTTAGTAGAATGGTAACATGGTTAACAGTCGTTATTTCAATTTCTCCAACATATTTAGAAAAAATATCATGCTACACTCTGATGAGCGTTAAAACTTGACTACAGTAGATTATCATTTTTTGATACGAAATTATTTTCCAGTTAGCGTGTGTCTGTAAAGAAACTATATTTTAACTATCTAATACTCCTGATTAGATCTTTTAACTAAAGAAAAACACAAAGTAAAAATTCATCAATTTAAGTTTATGAATAAATGCAAAAATAGAAATAATCTCAAACACTTTTTCGGTAGAATTACGATAACATTTTTAAACGTGTACATATTTTCACGTAAAATATGAAATGATATAAATGAAAAAACTAATATGTTTACGTTTTATTATTTCAATGTGAACTACTGGAGTAACAGAAATATTAATCTTAACTGTAATACATATCACAATTCTACATGAAGTAGGCTATCCAGAAGGAAAGTGAAAGCCACTCGAGTAAACTGGTCATATGAAAGAATGTAACACTGTGAAAAACTATGGATTTTCTTCGTTACTTGAATATTCCAGAATAATATATGAAATAAGAAGCAAAAAACTTCTATAATGTTACAATCAATGCAACTGTAGAATGATTGTTATAACCGCGAGAAAACTGGTTACTCCATACCTATTTATTATGACTGGACAAATATTGATCTAACACAATACAAAAAGAAGATGAAGGTGATAGATGATAAAGTAATGTTTATTATCCGCCAAAAATAGATTAAAACTGTCTAAATACACTGCGTTTTACATGTTATACTTATAATGATTAATACTCAAACTCGAATAAATTAAAATGAGTAGTAACAGTAGTAGTATTTAGTCAATGAATTATAGTGTATGCAACAGAATAAATTATTGTAACTTATAAATATAAATTAATTACTGAGTTATATGATCATAACTTCGTAACAGCAATGAATAATAGTGATAAAATAGACGCATTCAATGTCACCACCGTCAATTACTGATTACGGACATTTCGATGGTAATAAAGGTGAGCAACTTCGAAAAATGAATCGAAAGTGCTCTATTTTTTAAATGATTAGAGACTGGGAATAACTTCCTCTCCCTTCTTTGCATCTTATAGCTGCTTGTCAGATGTAACTACAGCATATAAAATCATAATTTTCCCAACATCGCGATTACAACTTAAAGAGCTTTCATATTCTCAGGAAAGTCAGAAATACGATACAACAAATTGGTTTACACAGTAACAACGATGACCCTGAGCGTATACAACAAAATGGCAAACTAAAAATGAAAATGACTAATCAGAAAATAACGAAAGTCAACTTGGCAATTATAAGAAATGTAGGTGTTATCATTGACTTGCTTATTCATCGAAATTACAAATTATTATCAAAAGTAAAACATAGGTTGGTTGAGGCCTTAGTAGCAGAACTCTAAGATAACCCAGAAGAAGATAATGTCGAATATCAACTAAAAAATACATTAATCTCACTGAAAAAAATATCTATTGAGGAAACAGTTATTTCTGATAAATATACTTGAAAAATTCTTGAACATAAGGTGAAAATAGCATGATAAAAACGATGACAAATTAATACGAGAAGAGTATCTAAGACAGAGATAAATATTAAGTTCTACTAGTATTAAGGTTTGGTATTTATTCAAAAAATGAGGATTTCGATAATAATTCAACTTGATTTTTCTGATACAAATTCAACTGGTGAACTAAGAAAGAAATGTCAACAATTAAATCCACAAAAATTCCGTCCATTCTAGTACAATTATTTTTGACCTGAACAAGTTAGCACAAGCAACCGCTGTTCTAAATAATATTTGTATATTGCAGTGAACTCCGAAAATGTTAGTAAGACGATTTGATTGGTGGAGTTCAAACATGTCACGAAAGAGTAAGATATTTGTCATTGACGACACTAAACAATTTCCACTTTATGTCATGAATTAACTAAAGTTCGAAATATAGACCATAGAATTTTAACACAATAGACTCAAGGTAATGTGCTCACCCCGAGATAAGGAGGTTTTAAGTATTACTGTTAACGGCATCATGGGTATACACTAATGTGGAGTTTCAATTTAGGAGGAAATATTTATTCAGTTTTCTTTGGGTTTCAATAATTCATCAGTCCGTAAAGCAAGCTATCTGAAAATTGAGCTAATTTTCCCCAATTATCCAAATTGCTGGTATTTATGTAACAAAAGTAACCTATTATGTTATAGAAGAAGAATTAAAGATAATCTAGTGAAGAAAGATTTCTTTTCGAAGACATAATTTACTAAAGCTGTACAATCGCATTTCTATTTATTTAAGAAAACGAATCCTTTATAAACGCATTTCAGAATATTAACTGACGTAGCTTTTAAAAGGAAAACGCAAAACACTCAATAGCCCAATATTGGAACATCTCATCAATTTTGGTTACATTGCCTCAAAATGATCTATGCAGATAAACGAGATGGCCCAAATGAAGCGTCAATAAGAAACTCGTGCATCACAGAGGTTACTTAGTACGGGATTTGAACCCTCACACGCCTACTTCAGTTCAATCGCCAGGTAGTGTCATTAAGCTTCACACTTAGAGTGTGGGTAGTACCTAAATACTTGATGAATGATTCAGTTTAAATTTCTACTACAGAGGTCCTAGCAATTGAGAAGTTCGAGTTTGAACTCTGAATACAAAAGGGGCATGTATGATTGCTGATTCTTTCATGACCCTTCTACTTCATCCAGTCTGTTTTTATTTTTATCATATTTTTTTATTCAGTGAATTTGTTATAACTATCCTCTTCCGATTTTTCATAATTAATGTCTAATTGTTGTGCATTAATGCTAAATTTTTCGTTTCTTCTTCTTCATTTCTGTCAAGTTTGAACAAGAATAGATACAAATGTAAAAAGTTAAATTCGGAAAACTTATTCAACTTTGCTATTAAAAGTGTATTTAAACAGAAAATTCCAGGAAAATAAAATTATGAGATAAACCATAACATTAATTTGCAATATATTATCGTACTAATTTCCACAGAATATTCTGGGAAAAAGAGTAGTATAATATATAAAGTCATTGCAAGTGAACCTTTCAAAATAGATAATAATGTAAATATCTCAGTCCTACGGGAAATCAATAGTTTTCAACAGCTTGATGGTAACCTCACAAAATACGTAACTGGGTACACCGAGTTTATATTCACCAGGAAATACCAGTTTCACTTAGACTCTAGTCACAACATGCTAATGAATGCAAAATAGCTAGAAGCTTGTGTACACAGTTTCCAGTCAACTACCTCCATTCACCTAGCATAAAGCATAACACATTTAAACATATCGCCTATACCTGAAGATATTGTAGTTATTTCAGAGTTTCAAGCTGAACGCAATGAACTAACAACTCATTTATACCCAGATACTAGTTTTGGTGACGAATAACATATTTTAGATAAAGTGGACTTTTGGAGATTCTTTTAATGTGTAGTTGATATCCATCACGGACTTAACTAAGTTGTAGTATGAGATCACTATGGAAAATTGGATGTCGATTCAAAGGTTTAGTGGCCAAGCACTTACCACAAGACCTGAAAGTCCTGGGTTCGATTTCTAGCGTGGTAGTGCGTGAGCACTTATGAGTCTCATTTCATGACGAAACAGCTATCCAATACATTAAAGTTCTGATTGTTAACTCATCTGAGTTTCATCTGTAATGAATACCGACTATAGATAAAATACTTCAGTGGTTAAAATAGAAGTCATAAAAGTGTTTATTTATTTGTTCAATTTATCGGTTGTATAAAATAGCTAGACATTTCGAAATACCAATTTTATTACTTGGATGCCTTTCATCATCACAGACTATCACACATAAGTGAGAGAAAAACCAGTAAAAGATATCTCTCATGTATAACATGGAAATGTATGATCAATTATTGAAAATGACCTTGATCTAGGTCTTCATATGTCCGTTAATTAGGTATAGTTTATTGATCACATTCATGGATGAAGTAATATGTAACTGACTGAGACGAAGAGAAATGTACACTTATTTATATTTGTTGTGTAGCATGCATAAATATTTACAAATATTTACTATACATATTCTAAAATTAAATACAAACTTCATACGACACTATTGTACTCTTCAACAGTGATAATTCCTGTGTACTACATACTAACTAAGGCATAATTTCGAAACGGTTGATAAATGGTGTAGCGATTTCATGAGCCCACCTTTAGTGTTAACGCTACATACAACATCAAAAGTATATTAACCAAATGAATGAGCTATCTTTGCCCTAGTGGATATCTTTACATAATTTTAAACGATTTGTACTGAACTTCTATACAACTGGATAATTTTACGTACATTTGATCAACTGTATAACATGACTGTTTGGATATAATTTTCGAAACACAATTTTTGTTCTTACTGCATGCTAATCAGTATGTGATTAATTCTAAACTCGAGAATATTTATATGTATTTTCATGTGAATGGTACGAAAAGTCACAGTATGAAGAAATCAAATATAGTTCCTAAGTTAAATGACACTATTCTTTGACAAACTGCGTATGATTATGGTGTGCGCTACTTATGAGGACAGATATAAGTAGTATGTAGCAGGAATTGGAAGTAGAGTGCTTACCAACAGAATAATGAAATAAAACGATGAAGGAAAACGAAGAGCAGTCGGGATAACAACAGAATCAGAAGAATGATGAAGTATGTAAGGAACAATTGAAGATATGCAAATGACGTATCCAATGTATGATTTTCATATTTTACAAAGCTATTGTTTGATTTTGTATAAAACAATAAACTGCTTTTCGTACCCGAGTTCTAGATCAGTGCATTATAGCATCATTCGAAGCTAAACTCTATAAACTACGATTTTATCATTTAATGGTATTCGCTCTGTGATTTACTCGGTGAACTGAATTATGGCGAGCGTTCATAAAAGTTTGCTCTCACATGGCCATGCGTATATAGCCTCTGCCAGGAAAGTCCTACTCACTGCCTTCTCGTGGCGGGGGTGTTGTTTACAAAAATGAGAGGACGAATAGCGAATGTCCGGCGCTTTAACCGGACCCCAAACCAATGGTGCACATGGGCTCCAGTATCCTGAAGGATCGAATGGCGTATGAACCAATCGTTGGTCACCGGCTACCATGGGACTGCATCTCCTCGCGATGCTCCACTGCCTTGTGGGTCAAACGTTCAGGTCGAAGGCTCGGGTGTGGCCCCCTAAGAAAACCACCTGCTTCGGTTTGGGCACCCAGGCAGTATCACAGCCCTCACACAAACCAATTGAGATTCGTGTGGCGTATATGTACTTGGTGCCTCTCTGTACCTATACTTATGTGTTAAAATAAATAAATAAATAAATAAATCATAAAATTTTAAAAATTCGAACCCAACAAATAGCAATAATCTTCGCTATTGATATTGAAAGATTATTGATGTATTATGATAAAACGATGAAATGATATCCAAGTATACAAAAGAACCTAAGCATATCGAATGTTAATCGGCCCAAAATTCTTTCTGGACGTAGACTTATGAATCCAAATGAGGTGATCAGTGTAAAAAATGAGGCAATATATTGTGTTTACGTACAATCTCAGATTAAAATAAAATAACTTTATAGGTTGTAGTAGTCTGATTACATTCATCCTTGAATATATCATTAAATTTATAAGTGTTATGAGATTCCAGATTTTTATTTGCATGTATGAAAGGTTCGTTTATTGGCAAACACAAGGGATATAGTGTCTCTCACTAGATTTGACTTGATTCCTACTGATGTTCAGACCAAAAACTTGAACACGTAATGTGAACAACACGTTTAAAATCAAAAACGATCAACGGGAAAAAATTACAATCTAATCAACAGTGATTTCGAATGTATAACATTCACATTAGAAATTGAATCCGAGAACAAACTACTATTGTTGAATGCATTGATCATCAGAACTAACACAAGAAAACTATAGACTTAAGTACATTGGGAACCAAACCACATTGACCAAATATTCAATTACAAGAGTAACAAACTAATGACTCACAAATTAATTTGCATACAAACTTCGTTCAAAGGAGTGATGAATCACTGTAGCATTGCTATTGCACAGAAAAACGAAAGAAACTATCTAATGGACATATTTGAATGAAATGGATACCCACAGAACTTCATCAAGAAATGTTTATCAAACCGATCACCAAACACAAAACCAACAATATGAATCGCCTAACAGATAATTCGACCCTAAATAAATCACAAGCAAATTACTAAGGCTTCTTAGAATAGGTATAAAGCGCATACCTAAAAAAAATAATGGCAATCAATGTTTTATAAGTTAAAGGACACAACAACAAACGAAGACAAATCAAACATCATCTATAAAATCAATTATAGGATTTGTTAAAAGCACCGCGTAGGACAAAGCGAATGCTCGCTTCGTTTACATGAACATCAGCTGACAATTAAACACTATGACATAGCTTTTCTCATATTAATCGATGTGGACAACGATAAACATGATTTTGATTAAACAAACATTTAAATACTGAGCAGGGAAACAAAGAAACTTGACGAAGTCTTAGACACATGACACTCTGTTAACGCATCAATCAATAAACATATCGAAATTGACCCGGTCTATCAACCAATAAAGAAAGGGATAAACAAATACAACATCAGAGGTGAAAACAATCATAGCAAACATGCAAACCACAGCTACACGCCTATGGACAACAACTACCCAAATTCTAGGTTAACAGAACGAGCGGCTAGTCAATTGCGGAGAAATCATTTTTTATTGAAGTGTGTGCTGATGATGTTGTCCATAGGGACAATGAATGCTTTACGCTTATGCTGTCCAGCCCAGGGAACCACACACAATCAAAATCCTCATCATAAGCTACGAACACTTCACACTATCTCACTTTCATGTCTGATCCAACTTCGGTTTATTGCTTTGGTTGGCGTGAAATAAATTATTTCAATAATCCATGTATTTGGTTTTCTAATCTTATGTTGCGACGCCTGTTGGGGTACCGACGTTAATGACCAAAGAACGTATATGAAACTGGTTGAAAAGTGCTTAACATTGAAGTCAGATCAATAGTACGACGGGATTACTAAAATATCACGCTGTATTTTACATAAATTAAAAGACCGAACACATGGATTATTATAGAAGTTGTTTCAAGCTTACCCAAGTGGCAGACTAAAATTGAGTCAAAAATGAAAGTACAATTATTAAACGAAGTACCTAGATGATGCCCAAACATTCCTAAGGAATACAAGCAAAAAGAGTTTTCATCATATATATATAAAGAAATTAAGATATTAATTTCTGCTGATTAGCCCGTTAGCTTACTTCATTAAATTATCAAACAACGTCCAACCCTCTGAAGCGCACTTGAGAAAATAAATAAAAAACAGATTACAACAGGTTAGTTAAATTTTAGATTGAGATCATGAATCGATGTATGTTAGACAACGATTGGAAACCTGGAAACACTGGGCAGCCGATTCGTTCTAACATGGGACTCCTCAGCAGTGTGCATCCATGTTTACACACTTGAAACTCGGACCCAGGACCTTTGGTCCCATGCGCGAACGCTTCACCTCTAGACCACTGAGCCGGCATCCAACGGTGTTAATATCTAACTCCAACCACGAAATTGCGCGACCATTCCTATCGTCTGAGGTAGATACCTGTTTCTACCTGACACGGATTAGCTCCACTGGTAATGACTTCTTACTAGAACTCCGAAAATTAGTTAAATGATGCACATTATAAAATAAACCTTTTGTAATCGTAATGAAATTTTCATTTTTGATATTCATATTGTATGCGATACGATTAACTAATTGATTAGATTTGTTCGAAAAGATGAATCATCATGTAAATACATGATTGATTTTTTAGTGACCTTTTTTTATATTAGACTAATCACTTATCAGTTATTATCTAATGAATAATTCACTATCGTATCTGTTATAAAGCAATGGTAATTGAGGGGGAGTTAGGACTTTTGGAATTATTATCTCTACATTTACTATGCGATCATTAAATAATTGGTTTATGATGTTTTGAAACCGTCCTATTTATAAGCTTCGATTGTATGTCATAATTCTCGGTATGCGTTTTACTATTCTTAAATTATCGTTGAAAAATTATTCATCTCTTCTTTCGATCTCTATTACTTGAGGTTCGGCTATGTACAAACTATGACATTTTATTTGTAGTATGTTGTGGCGTAATAATAAATGTACGTAAGCCTATGGCTGTTCAAGGTATAGTAATAAAAGTTTTATCAGTTTCCTATGTCCATGTTTTGACTTGGTACCGAACTACAGAGAAGCTGTATTATGGACCAACAGGAGTAAGAATGTTCACAATCGTTACTCAAGGTTATTACCTGCAGGTCGAATCACATCAGTGGATAAAGAGAAGGTCAGTTGTCTAATAGGAGTGAACCATATCGGTGTTCGTGAGCTATATCTAGTCGTTCGATTAAAGGACATATAAGAAGACTGATGGTTATAACAATACCGTCTTAGTTAACAAATACTTTTGTCTTTTGAAGTTGTCGATTTGAATTTTTGAAAATCGTTTTTATAAGAAAAACCTATCAGCTCGTCTACTTTTGTTTATTTCAGTTAGCGTTTTTATGGCAAGGTTGTTTTCTACGGGAACACATTGATCCGATGATTGGAAGCAGACATGAAAAGAATAAATAGCGACTGGAAACAACTGGAAAGATTTGTCCGGGGCAGAGTTCGAGGGAGAATCGTGGTGGGCAGCCTATGCTCCTCTACGAGGAGTAACGGAGGTAAGTCATCTACTTTTGGTCATAACAATATTTTTTATTTAAGTAGATTATGCTTTATTTAAGTTATAACGTTGAAGAATATATCAAAATTTTATTAATATTTAAAGAAATATAACACAACACATTCAGATATACATTATTTCTCAATCAATGAATCAATCGATCGTGTAGTTTTAAGATAAAAAAATAAATAGCAAAAACAAGTTATTATACTTTCATCTACAGAAAAACTATAAACTTCCTACTCAGATATTTATAGGCTAAAGAGAAGAAAAGAAAATTAAGTTCATTAATGAAAATTACTAGCATATAACCAAGATATTTTACTCCAAGTCAAATGATTTATATACTATAATTTCAGTCAATAAATCTTTCATTAAAAAAAATATGATTGTCACCATAACCATTACAGGTGAATATTTCACCTTGCTTTTAACTTCATTTCGGGATTTTTTTTTAGAAATCTATTTCTTGATATAACATGATAAAATGGTAAAATCAAATTTGAACTTATTGCGATTTTTGTTCAACATTATTGCCGTTTTTTTAAATTCAATGTGATAGTTACTTAGTGTAATATTTGTTTTATTTCTCAACGTGATATTGTATTCGGTATAACATTAATTTGATTGTGATGTTTTATTTAAGATACGATATTCTTGTATTTAATTAACATGAACTATGCAGCATGTATTTTTTTATATTTGTGATGATATTCTAATTAATAATAAAAATCGGTGTATAATCAATTTGTTATGCGTATTTTCGACTAGGGTCATCGTATTTTGGGGTTTTACTAAATCTTCATTTGTACCTATCTTGGTGTTCTTACTTTGCGTTGTTGGGATTGTAGTGGTTTTTTACGATTGTACACATAAAGAATCTAGGAACTTAGGGTCTCATAGAGATCGTAATAAATTTCAGCCACTAAGTTGAAATTCCACCTTTTTAAAAACATTCTAATTAAATGACAATCATGTATTCACTGATGAATGGTTTTAAGGATAGATTTTTGATATATCCCGACGAGAATAATGAATTCTGGCTGTTGAGACTCAGTTATGGATTAATACTATACATATATTCTTATTCTATAACTATTGAGTAACTAGATTATGTATATCTATATTCCTCTTATTATAAGCTTTATTTGATCTATATACTATTATTATACGATTTACAGTTTTTGAGTTATGCCCGGTTAATTAATTACAGTTTCCCACTTTCACAGCCACTTTGGCTAGACCTTGTACAAATATTATTTTTTATTTTATGGTACCATATGGTCTGTTTGGTTTGTATATAAACCCAGTATGTTGAAAATATATGAATAATATCTCGGAGGCTGAGATTTGTATTCTGGACTCAACAGGCAGGGCTAGGCAGGAAGAAGGACTGATAAAAACTTTAGACTGTTCGTACGGATTTACGCGTTATTGGTCTGGTCGATAAATCACTGTTCTCTAATTGGCGGTGTCATTGCGTTATATATTAATAGGACACAAGGTCACTAGTTATAACAACTTCCTTACGGTGTAGTGAGAATGTGTATCTTGTTAGGTTAAGGAAAAGTCCTAAATGAGGTAGTAAATCAGTAATAACATTGGATAGGACTATATTGAGCATTGGTTGGAACTGAAAATGTTGACCATGAAGTACTGAATACGTGAATGACTACTATGAGAACAGAAATTCTTGTTGTTATCCGGTACCGGATTGTTAATGTCTACTACTGTTGAAGGGTCCCAAATTAGAAGAAAACATCTATCTAGTGCTTTCTGATTATTAATGGTTCCGCAACTAACTTCAGTCAGTGGTGAAAACTAGGCTGAGGATTTTCAGTATTCAATAAACACGTAGTTTCAAGTACTTTTGGCTACTTTTCTGGTCACTTAGTGAGTGAGTACTGTGTGTTGGAGCGTATTTTTTATTGGTGATCTCATTTCAATTCCAGAGTTATCCGTAACAGTTTGTATTGAACATATGAATGTGAAGTAGACAAACATGTCAAGTGAAGAACAAAAGCACTGAAATTAGGATTTTAAACCAAATTACCAGTCAAAACTACACTTGCACATGCAACAAATAATCATTCATTCAACGAGAAAATACCTGAAAGTACTGGATACAGCATTATATAAAGCATATATGTTTAAAACATTCACAAAACCACTTGGCTTAAACTTTTGGCTGATTTAAAAAAAGATTTTTGAAAATATCACCACCAAACCAACAACATGAGTTCAGCTAAAGATACTATGCTGCATATATAGACAGCACAAGTTTTATAAACTTGTCTATGATCCTGGTAGATAAGTTTTTAGTTGAAATTCAATCAGGTCTTATACAGATAATACTCTTCCATAACAACCTATAGCTGACCAATTAACTTACTTGCACTTACCACCGGTTTACTTAAAATACGATAAAATACTACTAAGATTATGTTTTAATATCAGTTGAAATTTCAGAAAAAAAACTCGATCTTAAGAAATTTTCTAATTCATATGTACATACGATTTACCATCTTCCATGAACAATACCAATCATACTGACAAATATATGTCCTTAGTAATCACTTAAGTAAGTTCTTCATCAAAACTGTTCATAATTAAAATCATGGTAATTATTTCGCAAACGATCGATAAATGGTTAACTATTTACTGATTGGTTACGTTAATAATTGTTCAAGGACGTTACGCTTTTTGTAATCTTACATATCAATCTTGATTAGAACTAAGCAATAGAGCATAACTTAATCATTTCTCGAGGAACATATTGGTGTTGAGCTTGAAGATTAAATTTCAGTAGTAAGAGTAAATAATATAAGATGGGAGCTACAATCAAAAGGACCATATATTTGTCACTTTTTTATTTCATTCAAATCTTTATTCTACCAATTACAATAAAGAATACGTAGTGTTAGTTTATACACCTATCTTGATAAATACAAAATCATGTCATGTGATATGATGATTTTATATGTATAAGTGTTAGTAATGAGTACTGGAACTATGAAGGGATGAATATTTATTTGATTGATGCAACTAACATAAAGAATAACCTTGTCCCTTAAATAAATCTTGTTTTTTAAAACTTTCCCATTACCCTAGAGTATATGTTATAACCTAAGTACTAAGCAATTGAACATTAACATCTGCTCTCTCTTTTTTATGATTATTGTAACTTATGTGTTCGTGAAAAATTATTTCTAATTTCTAAATATAGTAGCAAACAATTTTTATACAAAGAAAATTTACATCACACACTAATTTCAGTTAGCACAAAGTAATGGACAGCTATTTTATTCTATTAAAGTACCATTCAGCCTGAGAATCCATGATAACTCCCGGTACCGGTTCATTAGAGCCTTAATCTTCGCAGCGAGTGCGTTACCTCTAAACTGCTAAGTTGGCATCCAATTAACTGTTCAAGATTCCATGGTTTCCAACAGTTATCCGATTTAAGTTGGCGTATATAGTAAACTGTCTTTATCTCATTAAAATGTTTGGAAATTATTTTTAGAAACTAAGTATCATTTCTACAAACGTGTGTATTAGATTTGTTATTGTCATTTTAAACTTGGATAGTGAAGGAGAGAGGAAAAGAGATAGTAAACATCCTATGAAACAACGTCATCGATTGGAAATGTGTATAAAAACAAAATTAAAATAACAATACAATCAAAGGCATTATGACATAAGTGTATGGAGGCACTTATCTATTTGTACAAGCAAAACAGTCTATACTGAGACAAGTTGTGTAGACGATATACTCATACCTATTAAGTAATGCAATAATTGGTTGCGTTTTTCCTGTTAAGAGTTAAGAGAATATCCTACCGTGGATCACAGTTTGTGATACATAAAAACAATACTTCAAAGGAATATACACATCGTAATCAATATTAAAATATATGGATAATCTAATGACTAGATAACATGTATTTAGAATTACTGCTGGTTAAATTGAACCATACTCCCGAACCAACCAGCGTCAAGATTAATACTTTAAGCTAGACTCATGATCTTAATGATTGAAATCACTACAATCTCCACAAAACCCCTTCTGATAATAATACTTTAAGGTTATATCAAAGCTGATGGGCAATCTGTGTATAATATTAACATAATGATTACTATGTATCGATTGATGACGAACTTTCAGGAGAGTACCAGAATTGCATATATTTAAAACGGAAATGTAACAGAAGAAAGCTAAGAGGGGTCCTAGGTAAATAGCTTTAATCAAACTTTAGTAGGTTTACAGGACAAAAATCTCTAGAGGGGGTATTTCGAAAAGGTGAAATAATGGAAATCGTCTCCCCTTATTCGTACAATCAGAAAGTATGTTTATCCAGACACTACCATGTAAAGCATTCATTCGATAGTCTATAAGTCTCTTAGGAGATTGGGATACCCAACATGAATTCTTCATTCACTAAGGAAATATCGTAGATCTTCCTCAGTGGGTTTCAAACTAATAATGTGGAGGAAATGCAACGAAAGTTAAACAACAATTTGCACCTGTGTAAAGGTTCTCGGGGGAAAGCGATTTTTAGTCAAATGAATGAATCCCACTAACATTCTTTGATTCCGAAAAAGAGAAACCTATCTTGAATATTGAAAAGTTGATGGATGAAGTTAAAACCAACCGATTTCTCATTTTTTTCCTTTTTGATTCTAAGTCGTACTTTCATAACACCAGCTTTCTAACCGAGTCAAAATTGTTCTTATTATCCCAGGATCATTTAAGGGTTATTTAGGTTTAACAGTTTTTCATAGTCAAGATTTATCTAGTCCTGTAATTAAGCATAGAAGTGTTGAAATATTTCTAGGAGCGAGGAAAAAGTTTAATATTTACAAACAGACAATAGAATATCAAATTTTTTCGAGAATAATACGTTGATGTTACATTGTGACTTATGTGAGAAAGAATATGTTTGCATATTTTCAAATAAACTCAATCAATACCAATAAAGTGAATACTTATCAAAAAGGAATTGCAGGGAGGTTGAACCTTTAAAATAATCCTATCGGAAGTTGCTTATATTTTTAATTGAGATCACTGACTGATCAATGTTAGACCAACATTGAAAACCTGGAAGCACTGAATGGCTGTTTTATTCTAGTATTGGTGTCTTCAGCAGTGGACATCCACTTTCCCTCACGTGAAATCCAAAACCAGGACCTTCGGTCCCGAGCGCAAATGCTTAACCCTTAGACCACTGAACCGGCATCCAACGGCGTCAATGTCTTACTTCAATCACTACATGAGAAGCTGCGACCAGTGGAGTTGAACCATATCGAGCGTGAGGTAGCTACCCACTGAAGACAATGGAAGATGGTTGCACAATATCGTCGATTGATTGAAGTTAGACAATAACACCGTTGGATGCCGGTTCAGTGGTCTAAGGGTTAAGCGTTTGCGCGCGAGACCGAAGGTCCTGGTTTTGGATTTCACGTGAGGGAAAGTGGATGTCCACTGCTGAAGACACCAACACTAGAATAAAACAGCCATTCAGTGCTTCCAGGTTTTCAATGTTGGTCTAACATTGATCAGTCGGAATTAAAACTCAACAACTTCCACAACCCTATACTGATGCTTATATTTTGATTGAATATTTACTAAACGTTTTGTTCACTATAATCTTATATTCTCCCATCAGTTAACTTTTGTTTAATTTATAAACCATTGTCAGATGCCTTATAATTTGTGATTTATCACCAATTAATTATTTCCTTATTGCTGTTTTTATATCGTTTATGACTGAGTAGTGTATACATTGTTATATTCTGTTCGTGTTACCGTGCAGTTAAGTATTTGAAATGAGTTATTCTGAGTTTCAAGTTGTTATATCCTAGTGAAGATTAAATTACCAGTAACTTCTGAAACCTATTAATGGACTAATATTATCTATATATTCTTGTAGTATTCAGTAATTAGATTATGTATATTTATATTCTTCTTATTATAAGCTTTATTTCGACCTATAATTTATTATTATACGATTTACTGTTCTTAAATTATGCTCAGTTTATTAATTACTGTCCCCCACGTTCACAGTCACTTTTTGGCTTTATTGTGTATGAATGTTATTTCTTATTTTATTGTGCGTTGCGGTTTGTTTGGTTAGTATATAAACCCAGTATGTTGTGAAATAAATGATTCGCATAGTGGAGGTTATTGTTGGCATTCTGTACTCAGCTGGACGGGCTACGCGAGCAACGGACCAATAGGATGCCAGAATGCTCTTACAGGTCGGACGTCATTCGTTTAGTACAGTATAAGAGCGAATAAGTCGTATCTTGATTGACGAATAGATTACGTGATAACTAGCGGGTCACAAAGACACAACACAAGTTATGAGTGAATAGAGAATAAAAGAGATCTAATCTTCTTGCTATCGTTTTCGGATTAGAGAATACGTTGGAGGGAGCGTTAGGGTTCTAGCTGATGTACGTTAGTCACTTCATAATTTGGTAAAATAGAAGGTAATCGGTCCAACTAACTAATAATTGATCTAGATAATACAACGGCTCTCATCAAAACGGCTCGATCACAGTGACCTTGTTGCAGTACGCCGTTTCCACAAATTCTTGTACGGTCAAAGATTTGCTCTTCTCACTGATCACAAGCCTCCTCACAATTCTCGGTTCGAAATCTGGAGTTCCAGCCCATTCTGCAAACCGTCTCCAGTGATGGGCTTTGATAATTTTTGGTTATGATTTTGACATTCAGTACCGGCGCACTCAACAGTTTGGTCAGGCTGGCGCCTTGTCACGACTTATCAGCGAACACCATACGGCCGGCGAAGATGCAGTTATTGCCTCTCTAATGACAGAGGACCACGCGAAATGTTACCTGACAACCGCTATTCGTGCTTTGCCAGTCACAGTGGCTGAAATACAATCTGCATCCAAGAGCGACTCCATCACAAAGAGAGCGATGAAATACGTCACCAATGGCTGGCCGCCAACTGGACTCGATGGTGACCTGAAGCAGCTTTACCACCGTTGAGACTCATTATGTGTCGTAAATGAATGCTAGAGGTTTGGAGATAGAGTAGTGGTGCCAGAGTCCCTAAGATCAAGGGTGCTGAAGCAATTCCACACTGGTCATCCGGGTATAAAACGAATAAAATCCATCGCCAGAAGCTATGCTTATTGGCACATCATGGACAAACATATCGTGTATTTAGTAGGCAAGTGTACGGTGTGAGCAGGCGGCCAAGTGTAACGCGAAAGTACTGCCGGTCACATGGCCACAGCCTGAGTATCCCTAGTCCAGGATACATGTCGATTTCCCAGGCCCAATCAATGGAACCACCTATCTAGTCGTTGTTGACGCCTTTTCGAAATGGCCAGAAATCGTTCCCGTCATGCCACCAACAACAACCCAAACGATGCAACTTTTGACAGAGATGTTCTCCCGCAACAGATTACCGGATATAATCGTATCCGACAACGGTTCGCAGTTCACCTCAAGTCAATTTCAAGAATTTTTCAAACGCCTATTGATCAAGCATTTCCGCTCTCCACCTTACCACCCACAGTCAAATGGACAAGCAGAAAGATTTGTGGATACATTCAAGAGAGCTCTAATGAAGTCGAAAGAGGAGGGAACACCAGTAGAAACACTGCAGAATTTCCTGTTTCTTTACCAAACAACACCTAGTGATATGCTTCCACAGTAGAAGTCCCCGGTAAAGATCCTGGTGTGAGGGAAATTGAGGACTATCCACAGTCTGATGTGCCCAAGAACCACACCACCACCATCTCAGACCAGATCTCAGAAGCTGCCAGCGTACGAGGTTAGATGCCCAGTGTTCGCTCGAGACTACAGAGCAAATCATGGTCCTTGGATCGAAGCACGTGTGTTTGGAAGATTAGGCCAAGTTATGTACGAGATAAAGGTGGGAAGAGAAAGGTGGACTAGACACCGAAACCAACTACGGAAGCGGATAACCCCAGACTGCCCATCAACAGGAGTAAATCTTCCTCTTGACATCCTGCTTGATACCTTCAACTTACCAGCAGCCCCACCACGGGAAGAAGCTCAACAACAAGCTGATCTTCGTTCCAGAAGGTGGCCTCCCCGACAGCGGCGAGCAACGGTCAATACGCAAGTCGACCCCAAGAAAGTACGCTATTAAAAGGAGAGGAGTGTTGGGGACGATAGATCCCCAAAAACTTATAGTTTGTAACTTTATCTTGTGGAGCTTGTATGCAGATGTATGCGTGGGTGTTTCTTACCACCCACGCACATAGTCGATTGACGAAATTATCGATTAAATGTTAAAAAGCTCCATGGCAATATACATATATATATATATATATATATATATATTTCAATGGCTACCATTATGAGTCAGTTGAAGCTAGACCACCATGGAAAACCTGGAAGCACAAGACGGCCGTTTCGTCCTATTGCGGGACTCCTCAGTAGTGCGCATCCACGACCTCGCCCCCTGCAAGGCTCTAACCCAGGACCTACTGGTTTCGCGCGCACTAGATGGCCGTTTCGTCCAATTGTGAGAATCTCGCAAGGGGTAAGGTCGTGGATGCGCACTACTGAGTAGTCCCGCAATAGGACGAAACGACCGTCTAGTGCTTCCAGGTTTTCCATGGTGGTCTAGCTTCAACTGACTCATGACCTTAACCATTGAAATTATTATAATATCCACAAAACCCATCTAAAATATATATTTGTATATATACGTTTTAAATTGTGTTTTTGGAGATCTCTCGTTTTCTGGTTGTTTGCAGAATATACTCCCCATTCTAAGCTTGAACTTCTCCCTCTAGATAGCTCGGCTTGGACGCATCAATAGCTAGCTTACTGGTTTTGGGTCACCGAGTCTTGTTCTCATTCGCAGATTAAGTGAACTCATGAAGCTTCAAACCTAGCAGACCCTAATACAGTTCAACTATCTTTTCTTTTTAAATATATAACATTCATAAACTGTCATTTCTAGAAAAATCTCGAGTGTTTTAATGAGGCTTATATGACCGAATTTTGATATATTTCTCCAAATCAGCTCGGCTTCACTGCAGTATTCATTTCTTAGCCTTTAGTCATGACTGGGATTATTTACCAGGAAGAATAGTGTCAACTTTTTGAGAGAGATAATATCTAAATTCCAAGTTCTGCTCTTCACCTCATGAGTGATCACCAACGTAAATTATATGTGCGGTAATTTATGGTGCATGAATGAGGAAACTGTGCCTTCTAAAGATACAGTTTAAAGAATGACAGAGCGATAATTGTTTTATGATAATTTATCGACTAGTGACCCATAATTATTCAGTTGCCAGCAATCACTTTTAGGAAGAGTTCGAAAAGAGACTATGACAGTCTTTGTGAAGTTATTTTGCTTGGTTAACTTCTCATTTTATAGAAAAGATTAAGAGTTAATAATAATGTCGTTTTTAGAAATTGAAACGCTTCCTAATTTTGAAAAAAAACCTAATGTTACAATCTACTACATCTTGAATAACAACAATTGTAATATGCAATGGTTAGTTGTACGTTTGTATGTAACTCCCACACCCACAAAGGTTCCACTAATATACTTTAAATACATTCCGAAACTAACGGATTTGAATATAAAAAGTGTAAACTTTAATAATAATTAACCAGAGTAATATACAAATATACAGAACTTATAATTCGTATACGACCTAATCTATTAAGATCTCAACTATAAGTCTTTCTACATTCAGTTGATAAGTTTGAGAGAAATTTTCAGATAATCAATTACTTGCTAAAATCTATTAACTAGTTTCAAGTACTAGTCTGTTAATTTTCCTAAACATGAAGAAAAATTTAGACAAAAAAAGTACATTAAGCGATAAGTAAATAATACCACTTATTTGATTGAAATATTTCAAAAAAAAAAATAAATATATAAATAAATTATTCATAAACAATAATCCATAATTCTTATTTTAACCAAGAGTTAAATGTACTACATTTAGAGGTCAATACGGTATCATCTGGCTATTTTATTCAAAATTCAAATCATTGTTAAAGTGAGATAATCACTCAATGCTGTCAGTTAGTTATTTTCTCACTCTAAACTCAATTAAACAACTACACAAACAATGATTTCTCAATGAAACAGAAAAGTTTGACCAGGAAAATAATCTTATAAGTCAGAAATCAATTTTTATAAGCTGATGATAATCTATTTAAGTTACTGTTAAGCGTGACTGAAATTTCGGTATGTTTGAGACAAATTAGAATGTTAAGAAGGAAACAAATGTATACGTTAGGGATGAATTAAGTTACTGAATTTATTAATTTTGTAAATTATATACACACATTAAATTATCGATTAAGTGTTAGTTCATTTCATACAAGTTTATTTATTGATAGAACATTTAAAAATTATATACAAATAAATATACATTTTCAGATTGGGGTTTTTTATAGAGATTATAGCAATATAATGGTTGAGTTCATGAGTCGATTAAAGCTAGGCCACCATGGAAAACCTGGAAGTATTGAACGGCCGATTCGTCCTAATATGGGACTCCTCAGCGGATTCAATTATTATTTTTGATGTCGCTTTAATTAGTAGTTGATAAATAAACGAATCGCCGCCTACAGTCTGATTTTCTTCCTTGAGTCGATATTTCAGTTTTGTTCTGTTGAATAAGTAGCAAAAAGCAGTTATTTCGCAGCTAGAAAATACAACCAAACCAGTAGTAGCAATATTAACATTTCTGACAAGTCATTACGTGTAATTTCTTGATATTTAACGTGCGTAACTATAGCTTGGTAATCAGATTCTGATAATAAACATGTAAATTGTTGAATTAAAACTTTGTACTACTCCAAATTGAGTAATTAAACACTATGGTCAGCTTTATGTTATGAAACCTCGATGATTTCTCGATAAAAAACTTCAGAAGCCGGGAAAATGTAGAAAATACTTCAGCAAATCAATGCTACTTAGAAAGTGTAAAGAGGATCCTAGAAAACAATAAATTATGCACTCACCATATCAACTGAACAATTACTTATTTTGTTGCCAATTTCAGTATGTTTTCCAGAAGATCTTATAGCCTCAAGGCCACATGATATCTTATAAATACATTCGTTTTCTACATACACTTACGACTTCTTTTTATATCTATGATTCATGAGTGAAAGACTTTTGGAGCCCAAAAAAAGAATACAGAAGTCATCACCTAAGCATTCAAGTATGGGACATTACTCTATCACGGTAAGTATTAAGAATAGTTTCAAAATTAATTGCAGTCCTAAACATCAGTGAGAAGATTCAAATAACCAATACAAAAATGAACCAAACTTCACCCCGGTGCACAAGCTAGTGGCTATCTGAACTTAGTAGCCAAGTGGATAACGCGATGACGTTTGAAGAGAACGGTACTGGGCTCGAGTCCCGGAGTGAACGTCAACTCTGGAATTCACATGCATCTAACTGACGAGTCCCAAACAGGACAAAACGCGCGTCCTAGATTTCACTGCTAGCCAACATTCAACTTTGCTTACAATGATTTTGACATAAAGACAGTAACGAGGCAATCCACACAGGATGCACATATGTCAATAAGAGATAGATCAATTGCATTTCTTAACATCAATGGGAAGACTCAAACAAATAATACGAAATGAATAGTTGTAAAATATTATATTTCCATAAACATTTCAACAAGAATCAGTAAAATCGAATTTTTTTAAATATATCTTTTGGAATATAGAACCTTAAAGCTTTCAATATTAGTAGGTCATTCTCATTCATTTCAGAATTTTGCAATAAATACCTGCACATTCCATACAACGAAATTATAGTTCGAAGGTGATTTACAACATTGATGTTTTACGGCTTATCAATCCCATTGCTGGAGATTGAATGAAAAAGTTATTAAGAGAATAATGTTTAATTTTATTTATGGGTATTTTGTTTTATTGAGTTCAGTGTATTGAATCTCGTAATAGAGTGAATATAATGTAAAGAATCATAATTTAAAAGATAAACTTGTAGGTATTTACAGTTCTGTGTACTGAAATGAAGAAAAATATGTGTATACAATACATCAATTTAAATAATACGAAAATCCAACCAATTAAACCATGGATTATTATTATTATTATTTAATAGCATTAACCAATGATCGAATCACAATTTTTACTAACGAAAGCAAATGGAATGGTCGATAACGATGTGTATATATCCAGGTTATAAAATGTATTCAAAGTTCTTACAGTTTGGTTAAATTGTGATCTCAAAAAGACTATTAATATAAGTGAAAAAACAGAATATTTTCACAGTTACTTCTAGTTTATCAAAATGAGAATGATTATTTCTACGGATGATACATCACATCAATTCTTTATCCTTTGGATTTTCTTCGATAAGTTTATTACTTTAACGGATCGATAAAATTATACTTTTGAAGAACATGAAAATTTGTTTGTTTTTGTAAAGTGTTAACCAATCAAATTTAATTATTCTAGAATTGAAGAAATTGAAGGTTAATCAACATAAAAGTGGAGAAAACAAATAAGTATTCAATAACAGTGTAACTCAAATGTTAAGTTAACTGATTAAATCTTTCTCTATCTGTGTGCCTGACAGACATTTCAATTAAATGTAACGTTATAATGAATATTATAAAAGAGTTTTGAATTTGAAACAGGATTAGAAATTATAAGTGACAGTCAAACGTCACAAATTTAATTGAAGATAATTTTAACTAGGTACAAAAGTTTTGCTTCACTAAGTAAAATGAATTCGCAAACATCGTTAATTAGGTCAGTCTTCAATAACTAAATGAACAGAACGATCTAGATTGCTTCTATCTTGTTAGTCAATTGTTATGAGTTATTTTAAGCCATTCATTTAACTCAACAGTATACTTAATAATACTTTCATATTGAGATTATTGATAATATTAACGGTATCAAGTGAAATGAATATAATATGAATACTTTGGTTTTATAAGAAAGCAATACTGAAATTCTAAAATTAAAATAACGAAAGAGATCTATTGTTCCATTAAAGGAGAACGAAGGCAATTCAGGGATTCATTTGGCCCTCAGAATATATGGAAAGCCAACACGCAATGGCCAATACACAAATTTTCAAAGTTGGATCCCACTAAAGGAAAATAGAAACCCGGTCTATTGTCTTTGCACAAGGGCTAGACAAATCTGTACGAGAATAAAATTGATAAACTCTGACAGATACTGGTCGAAAATGGATTTCCACCTAGATTCATTGAGAAAAATATGAATCCAAAACCACAATGTGAAAGAGTGTCCAAAGCACCAAGAAAGACTCTCTTCATGAATATTCAGTTTAAAAGAGCCATCATCAGAAATTCTGAAAAAGAGAAGTTCAAGATCTTTAAGGAAAACGTTCTATGTGGCTGAACTTCGCATTATCTTTTCTATTTGGTCTATGATTAAAGTTGTGTGAAGGATAAGTGCCTGCTTTGGGCCAAATCAACGTGGATCTATTACTTTTCTTTCTCATATGGAGCAGGTGATATTGGCCACACAAAGCGAGCTTTTTCGAAACGCATATAGGAATATTATCCTTACTGGCTCTCTAAAACATTACAGAAGTCAGTCAAAAGCTCAATTTTAAAGTATCTAATCAATTCCTGTCACTCTACTTCACCAGAAGCCTCCTTCGGAATTACACATATAGTCAGGGGAGACGGCTCAGAGGAAATGCAAATTAAAACAATTATGTATGTCAGAGACTATTGCTACTCATCAGTTCAAGCTTAAACTTTGTGTATTAAAACAATATTTTCAGTCCATCGTCTTTCTATGGTCTTACCCTTCCTTCATATCTTCCATAGCCTATGGTTTTCTTTTTCAATTATTGCTACTACTCATTTCCAATTACCTCAAGTTTTTTTAATTATTCAACACTATCAATACTAACGACTACTATTTTAGCAAATAAAATTAAATATAAATACGACTGAACAGTTTAAGTAAATAAAATCGTTGAAAAGAGAATTTTCTTTACTGAATTTAAGAAACTATTTTGCACTTAATCAGTTTGTTCACATAGTGATTTGTGGACCATGTGCAAAAAGCAATTGGTTCGCAAACACATACAATAGGCTGGAAATAGCATGCAAAACTTTTTTGAATTTAATTCATTGATCTAGAAGGTTCTAGAAAGTATCGTTGTTGTGTTATTCATCAAAAAGAAAAATAGTTGGGAACTCATTCAATCCACTTTACAGGTTATGATATTCAAGACTGAGATAATAAATTGTCCAATATTTTCTAAACATTGTCTGTGTGTGGCCTCAACTTACACTACAGGCTAAAAAAATCCTATGGGATGGATCCATTCACATTTGATTCAATACGTTATTCTGTGGATAGGATTCCATTTTTACCAATGAAATATATGTAGTATTCACCCTATTGATTTGCTGTAGATCATACAATTTTACCCTGAAACTACTTCATAGGAAAACACGTTTACAGTAATCCAGATTCATTTCCTTCCAAAGCTGATGGTCAACTAAAGGATAGCACTCAAAGTTGAGTACAGTTGATATAAGTTTATTAAAGTACATTTTGAGTCTTCAGGAATCCTTTCAATTTAGTTACAAAAACATTTAACCCCACACGGAGCACCTTTAAAGTCTACTACCGATCCCAGGACCTAGTAAAAAGAGAAGGGTTGCGCAGAGCTGTTAAAAATCTCCACTACCAAATTGTTAAATAGGTAAAACATTACTTTCTGATCTGGAAGGATAATAGCCTTCACCTTATTGTGAAAGCCAACCGTCTTCGGAAGCCATGAGCTAGACATCTTTATTAACAGCCACAGCAAAAGTAAACATAAGGACAGTGTGGAAGAGCCTGTCATCTTTAAACACATCTCACTATATGATTTATTTAGAGCTATAATAATGCTGTGCAAAAAATTGGCTTTACATGTTTTTTTCAAGACCATGAAAAGATCACGTGAAATATGAATTGATCAAAAAAGGTAAAAGTAAAAGTACAGACAAATAACATTCGAAAAGATCAAAGGGAGAAATTATATAGTATTGATGCCATCTATGGATCTGTATAGTTTATACTCTTTCAAGATTAAATTCCTCAATTCAAGAGAAATTGTAATACAAGACAGAACCAAACTATACTGACAATCTTGAAAGAAATAGAGTTGAACAATCACAATGGAGACAGTGATTGTTGATTTCATGAGTAATTTTTAACAGAATTACGGATAGCCTGCTATTAAATATCTTGTCCGACGAGATTTCGCATTTTGAATGATAATACAATTGTAGATCATTTACAGAATGTTGAAATATTAAGAAAATGCATCTTATATGGCTGTAATCAGGAAAGACATACAACGAAGGGATGGTGTGTAAAGATGAAGTTGTTTCAGGATTATCAGGGTTAAGAGTGTTACGTTTAATGATAATAGAGTTAGTATTTTAAAACTACACTTTTTAAAATTTGATCATTTTTTCATAATGTATGTTTCATTTACAAAATCTGTATTCTTATTGTCTAATATTTGATGGACTAATCCCTATGTCGTTCTTAGAATTGCTCAGGAACATCAGTATCGTTTTTATTCTATCTAATGCAATCAGAATTTAACACTTTGAAATACATAAGCAACATTTAGACATTTATTTTAGAATCATAGATTTTTTATACTTCATGAAATCAGAATTGATAATAGGTATCGAAATATTGAAAAAATCATGTGATTTTAAGGGTAAAATGATCAACAATCGGAAATTACAAACTTTCATTAATACCCTCATACCAATCGAGCAAGTAAGCGGCTGTCTTTACTTAGAAGCTTAGTGAGTAACACGCTGGTGACTGAAGAAAAATATACTGGGTTCTAGTCCCACTGTGAATATCAACAATCGGAAATGTATCCAGATGAAGAGACTTAAATAGGATGAAACACACGCCCTGGACTCTATTGTTAGCTATGAACCAAGGGTACCAAAAAATCATTAAATAATAAAGCACGGACTTTGTTACAAATCGAAATCACGTGAAGAACATAATTACCAGAGTTTTGAAATTTTAGCGTTCATCAATCTTTTAGGAATCAATATCACAATGACATGATAGTCGGAACCGCATAATTATTGGTTTCTAGTTGACTTTCATGTCTAACCCTAGCTAAACATTCGTTATCTGATAAGTCACTATGGTGATTGCATGTTTTGTGGTTAAAAGATAATTTTAGTCATTTAATATGCATTCAATCAATTGAATTTAGACACGTAAACCAATGAGTGTCGGTTCAGTGGTGTAAGAGTAAAGCACTGGGTTTAATTCCTAGCATGGTCGTGGATATTCTCTGCTTAGGTGTACCATAATGGAATCAAAAATTTGTCTAGTGCCTTCTTGTTTTCCAGTGGTTTTTTTAAGGGAGATCAATTCATGATGTGAACTATGAAATTGAAGTTTTTACTTTATTTTTTCGTTACTGTTAAAACGTTAACATGAATTATTTGACTGAATTGAAGTTGTTAATACTTATTTTTACATTTTAGCATAAATGATATTTCAGTCATTCTAACAAGAAGTTGTTAAAGTGTAAATCCTGAATTCCGTGGTTAACTAGAATCGATACCACGTATTTCGCATTGTGAATTCATCATATGTTATAATTTAGTGATAATTCTGTAATAAATGCCCAGTTAGAATAATTTATGAATAATATTATTATGATTATTATAAATATTATTGCTTCTTTTGCATTAACCTGATCATCTCTTTGAATCAGTATCAATTCTTTAATCATTTTCAGAGTATAAACATGTTACTATATCTGCATAGTTGTGCATGGTAATTATCAGTTTGAATTGTATATGATAACATAAGATTAATGATTTATGAGTCACTTTCTTCATGAAATGATTTATTCATCCTCTATGAAAACTTTAAGAAGTCACTAGAAAATATTATCAAAATTACAAATAATTGTATGTAAAAGCAGGAAAAACAAAGAAAATCTTCAGTGAAAATCAATCTGCATTAAAGAATAATATCATACATAGGGCATTTAGATTGATGGTATTTTCAAAGTATTGTAGACGTGTTTTTATAAAATCGTTGGCACACATGTAGTATAGCATGACTTGATTATTTGGCCATCGAAATTTGTCGACAAAATATTTCTTTTTTCTGTTTCTCTGTCTCACTTATGTTACATTAATTTTTTTCTGTGTTTTTAAACACAACAGAAAATAATCGAAACTAACTGGTGTAAAAAAATTAGTGATCACAATGATTCCTATTAGTTACATAAAGAAGCATAAAGAGAGAAATGTAGAATAAATGAAAACATGCAAAGAAATATACAGTTTTAAGAAATGTTAAATTAATAAAGTTTCCAAACTAATGGTCTCATTTATTCAAGGTGTAATTTTAAGCTTCGAAGTAAACCAATGGAGTTTACTTGATCTATGAAGAAACAGCCATCTGTGTGCATCAAGCAAAGGAATAGTTTCATGTTTAAATAAATAGAACGCTAGTTCTAACCTCATTACATAGATTTTAATTTGAGTGACCGGATACTATTGCCAGCCCATATAAACACAAAATGTGGCTCAGAGCAGAGTAAAACAAAACGTACTTTGTAAATATGTTACACTTAGATGTGCGCTAAAGATAGGATAAACAGAATTGAGAGAGTAAAAAAATTGTCCCTTTATCCTGTGATTAGCATTAAAATCTAAAACATTTGTTTTACCCTACTTAAGGTTCATTAGCTAAATGTAACTTGCGGCGGCTACTTAAAATAACAATTAGATGCTTCAAATGATAAAGAATTGAATTTCATTCTAACTTCCCGTTCTTCGTTTACTAGTCATAATTGATTATTTAGTGCTCACAAAAGTTGATGAGACAATGTACTAACTTGATTATGAACGTGAAATCTCGTTCTTTAGTTGTTAAAATGAATCAATTGTAACAAAAAGCTCATTATTCTTCAAATCAATTAGTCCACTTGCAAAATGTGATGATTATAGCATTAGATTACGTAAAAGAGTTGTTATTTACTGTTAAGCTAAGGTAAAAATTGGCTTTCGAGAAATAAGAAACGAACAGAAACTATGTAGAAGATCGTGGATATAACTATTATTTTTGAGTTATTCTTTTTCAGATCAGCACATTGTTAGGGTGAAATTCTTTGCATAACGATGTTTAGATATTTCATATATTAGAAAATTCAGGTACAATTACACTAATATATATACAATTTAGTAAGCTTACATTCTTTGATACAAACGATCGATTGGATTACCCACTGAGGAATCCCACATTAACATGAAGAATCTCTCAAATAATTATATACTCATAATCAAAGTGAACTTCGACTTAATTTCATTTTGTAATTAATGTATACTACATAAGTTTTCATTTACATTGTCTTAATAGATCTTACTTTTTAAGTGATAAAAAAACGCGCATTTTCTGAAATATAAAGCAAGGAATTATGACTCAGGGATCTAAATATATTGTGTTATCTATCAAAGCTGGAGGCCTTGAGTTTCACCATTCACAGTAAGTCAGAAACTTGAAACAAAAACGGTCGTTTGGTCATATTTAATTTTCAATGCTTCTCCAGTTGTCGAAAGTGATGAAAACAAACTTCTATAAACAAAAATAATTTTTATTATCTGTCATGATAATCATGTGGAACGACATAGTTCAAACAGAACTTTTACACTTTTTGACATTCATCAGTATGGAGACTTGTATAGATTGTAGCATTTTCACAGTTGAATTCATGAGTCATTCTAAGCTAGACCACCTTTGAAAATCTGGGAGCACTGGACGATCGTTTCGTCCTAGTATGAGGCTTTTCAGCAACGCACACACACCATCCCGCAGAGAGACTTGAACCCAGGGTCGTCGGCCTCACATGAACACTTCTCTCGATTTATTAAAAATTCATTTCTTTAATAATATAATATTCATTGGATTATTGATTGTACACTTTTAATAATTTTTTTATTAAAAGTGGGAATCTCATGGACCAAGAATCATCAAAGCCTCCTTCAAAACAAAGAAAACGGGCATTACAATGAACGTCATCCAATGCCATGCGCCTACCAACGAATACAATGAAAATGCTAAAGATCAATTCTACGATAGGCTGCAGTCAATCGTCGAGAAGTGCCCAACAAAAGACCTGACTATTCTGATGGGAGACTTAAATGCCAAGGTTGGAATTGACAACACCGGATATGAAGAGATCATGGGACGACACGGACTGGGAGAAAGGAACGAAAATGGTGAGAGATTTGCAAATCTATGTGCCTTAAATAAACTGGTCATAGGCGGCACTATATTCCCACACAAACGCATTCACAAAACCACATGGACTTCACCGGATCACACCACACAGAACCAAATCGACCATATCTGCATCAACAAAAAGTTCAGGAGGACGATGGAGGACGTGAGAACCAAGAGAGGAGCCGATATAGCATCAGATCATCACTTGCTGGTCGCCAAGATGAAATTGAAACTCAAGAAGAACTGAACAACGGGGCGGACAATATCACAAAAGTTTAATACGGCTCTTCTTCGGGATACTGACAAACTCAACAAATTCAAGATAACCCTTAGCAATAAGTTCCAGGCCTTTCATGATCTACTCAATAGAGAAGGAACTACTATGGAGAGCAACTGGAAAGAGATAAAAGAGACAATCACTTCAACATGTCATGAGGTCCTGGGCTAAAAGAAGCACCATTACAAGGATTGGATCACGGTCGATACACTGGATAAGATTCAAGAAAGGAGGAACGAGAAGGCAGCAATCAATACCAGCCGAACAAGAGCAGAAAAAGCCAAGGTGCAAGCTGAATACACAGAAGTAAACAAGCAAGTGAAGAAGAGCATCAGAATTGACAAACGTAAATATCTGGAAGATTTAGCAATGACGGCGGAAAAGGCTGCTAGAGAAGGAAACATGAGACAACTCTCTGGAAACTACCGTAAACCAGAACGACCAGTGAAAAGCAAGGAAGGCAAGGTAATCACCAACATTGAAGAACAGCGAAACAGGTGGGTGGAACACTTCAAAGAACTCTTGAATCGACCAGCTCCACTGAACCCACCCAACATCGAAGCAGCACTCACGGACCTCCCAAATGATGTTGGCGCATCGACAATTGAAGAAATCAGCATGGCTATCAGACAAATCAAGAGTGGCAAAGCAGCAGGACTAGACAGCATTCCAGCAGAGGCACTGAAAGCAAACGTGGCGGCAACTGCAAGGATACTCCAAACTCTCTTCAGAAAGATCTGGGATGAGGAACAGGTACCAAAAGACTGGAAAGAAGGACTTCTAGTCAAAATACCAAAAAAAGGCGATCTCAGCAACTGTGACAACTACAGGGGAATCACTCTTCTTTCAATACCAGGAAAAGTCTTCAACAGGGTATTGTTAAACAGGATGAAGGACTCCGTAGACGCCCAACTTCGAGACCAACAGGCAGGATTCCGTAAGGATATATCGTGCACAGATCAAATCGCAACTCTACGGATCATTGTGGAACAATCAATTGAATGGAATTCATCACTCTATATCAACTTCATCGACTACGAAAAAGCATTTGATAGCGTGGACAGAACAACCGTATGGAAGCTTCTTCGACACTACGGTGTGTCTCAGAAGATAGTCAATATCATAAGGAATTCCTATGATGGATTAAACTGCAAAATTGTGCATGGAGGACAGTTGACAAAGTCGTTCGAAGTAAAGACCGGTGTTAGGCAAGGTTGCTTACTCTCACCCTTTCTCTTTCTCCTGGTGATCGACTGGATCATGATAACATCAACATCTGAAGGGAAGCACGGGATACAGTGGATAGCTAGGATGCAATTGGATGATCTAGACTTCGCAGATGATCTGGCTCTTCTATCGCATACGAAACAACAAATGCAGGAGAAGACAACCAGTGTAGCAGCAGCCTCAGCAGCAATAGGTCTCAATATACACAAAGGGAAAAGCAAGATCCTTCGATACAACACAGCATGTACCAATCCAATCACAATTGACGGAGAAGCTTTGGAAGATGTAAAAACCTTTACATATTTGGGCAGTATCATCGATGAACACGGTGGATCTGATGCAGATGTGAAGGCACGGATTGGCAAAGCAAGAGCAGCATATTTACAACTCAAGAATATCTGGAACTCAAAACAATTGGCAACCAACACCAAAGTCAGAATTTTCAATACAAATGTCAAGACAGTTCTACTGTATGGGGCGGAAACCTGGAAAACTACGAAATCCATCGTCCAAAAGATACAGGTGTTTATTAACAGTGGTCTATGCAAAATACTTCGGATCCGTTGACCGGACACTATTAGCAACAACCTACTGTGGGAGAGAACAAATCAGATCCCAGTGGAGGAAGAAATCAGGAAGAAGCGCTGGAAGTGGATAGGACACACATTGAGGAAAGCACCGAACTGCGTCACAAGACAAGCCCTCATATGGAATCCTCAAGGTCGAAGGAGGAGAGGAAGACCAAAGAATACACTACGCCGGGAAATGGAGATAGACATCAGAAAAATGAACAAGAACTGGATGGAACTAGAAAAGAAGGCCCAGGACAGAGTGGGTTGGAGAATGCTGGTCGGCGGCCTATGCTCCATTGGGAGTAACAGGCCTAAGTAAGTAAGTAAGTAACTTTTAATAATTTTAGGTAAAAGAAAAAACAAAGTAATTTTAGTTAATCAAAACTGACTTAAAGATATATATATATATATATATATATATATATATATATATATATATATATATATATATATATATATACGTTCATATTGATAGAAGATAAATTTAACCAGAGAAAATTGAATGTATAATCTGTATTACCTAAACAACATCTGTATTTAAAATTCGTTTAATGACAATTTACTATGAACATAATCACTAGTTTACTGAATAAAATTATATTAATATATATTTAACATTTAATTATTTTACACGATTAACACAAAAACCATATCAACTAGACGGATATTTTTTCGATTGAGATCATAAGTCGATTGGTGTTAGACCACCATTGAAAACCTGGAAGCACTGGACGGATTTCATTGATTCATTGTGATAAATTAATAATTACAAGTCTAATCAAACTTAATTAGAATAAATTTAAAATCAAAGAATGAACTGTTCATCATTTTCTTTTGTAGATGAACTATTTAGTTTAGTAGGTAAAATAAATGAGTTCGGATTGGAAAGATTTATAAATCGCTCAAGTCAAATCAACTTAATATTAATTGAATGAATAGAGCAGTCGTTTGATTATTAGTTTGATGGTCTAGGTGATACAAATTTCCATTGACATGGATTTCCAATAATGTAAAAGTTGTGGAGATAAAATATGAAGAATATAATTCTTTAGTTATATCATACTATACACCCGTATTCAAATCTGTTCTTGTCTGGACAGGTAAAAAGTCTGGCAAGTAAATATTTCACTTAGGTATAAAAAGTTGTTACATTTTATTCAGGTACAATTTTCGCACATGCGTGAATGTACCTATCTTTTGTTTATCATTTTATTGTAATAAATGTATAGCTATATAAGCTGAGTCAACAACCCATTAAACGAGTTGACTTTAGAGTCTCTGTACATACAACACGTAGCACGACGATTTCTCAGTACATCAATCCACACTTCCTGCATACAATGTATAACCGAAATAAGTATCCCTTTCCAAAACATTTCGTATCCGACTTTTTGTATGGCGTTGTCAGATGAGTCTAACTACACAATAGGTAGGGATACATACGTGTTCGTGGATCAGCAGCGCATCTGCCCCACTGTTAAATGTAGATAAGGTTTAGCATTTTTTCGCTTATTTAATACTTTTAAGAGCATAATTTTTGTTGAAGATTTCACTTCAAGCTCTAACTTTCTTTTTGTTTATTTTTTCATCCAGAAAGTTGAGATGCGCTACAGTAGCGTGCTCACAGAAGACACATGTGCATAGTTTGAAATTATTGAGATAAAGTCTCCAACAAAGATCGCACTCTTATGTGCAGCACTGACATTAAATAAACGGGAAATTGTTTGAAAATACAAGATATCTCACTTTTGTTGAACATTGAAAGAGGATGGTAATCCTCACTCCAACGGAACTAGTCCAGAAAATACACGAAATCAACTGGGATTCATAATCAATGGAGTAGGATGGATTTTACAAACTGATGAATTCTATTTATCACCAGCCTTTTATAGTTAGACAAATCAAAAAATAGATCTGAAGGATGTAAGGAAAATCAAAATATCATTTAAACTCCCTATTTAAAAGGAACACATCTTCATTATTATAACTAGTTTCGATTTGTGTCACCGAGTGTTGCTAATTATAGATTACTACCTCCTTGAAACAAAACTGTATCGTCTACCAGTTGTCCGTTGATAATGTTTATAGACTAATGTGATAAGTCATTAGAAAACAGAATGTTTTCGCTTGTAGCTATCACTGAGCGAAATTGTATCATTTAATATCATCTGTCAATCGGTATTTTATTCACATTCATTTTAACAATTCAAAATTGGTTCATAAAATCATAAAATTCTCCTTTATAACAGATTCAAATGCAAGGCAATATTTAATTTTTTTCGGTTTTACTTACTTGCTAATAAGCAATGAATAATAAATGATGAATTTGAAATGACAACGAAACGACTCAGTAATAAATCTAGTTTTAATAATTTTAAACCAAAAGTTATTCAACCGTAATTATACGCAGTGATTCTAATGATAACCTATAAAGTGTTAAGTGATGGTAAAAAATCGATAAGGAACTTTGGAATTAGGTTGATAATTTTCAGCAAAGCCTATCTATAGTCTTAATCGATATAATTCGATTGGCCGTAAGGACTAAACAGCATGATATTAGTTATGGTTGAGTGGCTGGTCGATGTAGACATTTCAATCCTTTAGTAGATCGGTCATATGCAAATAGCTTAACGGAAACGTCATTAACAATGACATCAAATTATTTATCGATTTATTAAAATCTAATAAAAACACAAAGGAAAAGCATTAACGAGAGTCGCATAGAAACAAATTAGCAAGGGATTATTTAATACAGACGAATTGATAAACAGTAAGTATTAACTTGGATTATATCAAACTATGCACGTTATGTGTGGAATAACAAGTATAATGGCTGTGAAATAGAGTATATGGGCATGTGAACGATAAACAGAGTAATATGAGATCACTTAACAGGAAAGATGAATATAAACTATTGTATATTGTTTCGATCAATAGTAAGTTGACTATGTAAATAGTTATCTTTTATAAAAAAACACTTTGCCTACTCAATGTAACCAATTATTTGTTTTTATGATAAAAAGAATGGAGGGATTAGAGGATTTACCGTTTGACAAGAGATAATACTACCAGTAGGTAATAAGATGAAGACATTAAGCTCTAAATTAGATAGAGTAGACAAGGTACTTGATCAATATGCTTGACAGATCATAGTACCAGACAACGTGATACGTATAGTTACACAATATACAATCACTAATTGAGAATTAGTATTAAAGAGCAATTTTTTATTCACACTATTAGTCAACCACAGTAAAACCCGAAGTATAAATCTCGAGTGAATCAAAGTTAGATATGAAATATTCTCTTTTATTACCATAACTGGATATGTTGATCGTTGTTTAATGAACAATCATGGCTCAATATCACTCGACACAAATTTACGTGTACTAATAATAAGCATGTGGTGACTGGTGAACTGACTAACTTCAAGAAGTATTCTTCACAAAAGACAGTGGATAATGGTTACGCAATATTATAGGTTAGCTGATAATGAAAAGGTAAACAAATGGACATCAAATATAATGATAAATAATATATTTGTAATATCCCAGTGAGTGGAAAAATTAGATTTTCTGACGTTTCGTGACTCAGTATAAGCCACTTCTTCAGAGAATAAATAACCAAATCAAGTCAAACCCTAGTAATGATACCTATCAACTATAATGGTCTAAAATTAACGCACCTATTAAAAGACCTGGAGGTTCGAGGTCCAATTTCTATCCGAGATCGTTAGTGCACACTTCCGACGTGTCCTCTATTACAGTATGAGAGGTAGGGAGACTATATATTAAAAAACACACCTGAAAATAAACAACTTCTTCAACCATACCCTTTATTAACTAGACAATAAAACCGATTAATTTCTATATTTATTAGTTATAAGCTAGTTGGTTAGTTCATGAAGTAACATCAAAGTGGTGTGAGTTTTTCTTTTCTTTTACCAATGATACAACTAGTCATTGCAAATAAAAAAATACTTAAAACAAAAAAAACCGAATGTTTTGATTAAAACTAAACATGATATTATTTGGAAGAGCTTTGTTGATCTTAAGGACTTCTGCAATTGACCAATCTCTACTGGTGTAATTACTTTAGAGTTTAATAGAAATTAAACAAGGTTCAAACAAATCGAGTGTAAAATTCTTCGGAAAAGTTTATTTTAAGAAACAAATCAAATATTAAAGCTGCATCTAAGATAGGAATATACAGTCTTAAATGATAAAATAAATAGCAGTTGCAAATTGTGAGGAAGTGCGCGAAAAAAAAGTTGAAAGGTAAATATGAAACTTTAGTTAGCAGTTGTCCTTTTGATAAGTTAGTTTATACATTTTACATCAATAATTAGTAAACTTATTACTGCAGGAGATCTGGGGTGATTATTGATTTTTATAATTTCTATCGATGACGGAGCAGTTGTTTCATACTAGTGTGTGACTCCTTGGCAGTGCATATTCATGACCCTACTGAAAATCGAATTAGGGATCTCACGATCCGTGATGTACACTATGAACTTCCCCAATCTCTACAAACGCCCAATATCAATAATAATAATCATATACACACTGGTGAACAATTTCCGAAAATTTGGTGATTAACCACGACCAGTGGAGTTCAACGATGTCAGGTAATGGTTAATTAACCATCAATAGCATTGAAAGATGGTTATTCAGTATCTAGAACTGACTGGAATTAGATAAGTAAACCGCTGAATGCCGGCTCAGGGGTGTGAAGGTTAAACGTTCATGCGAAGCTTCAAGGTTCGGCCACCGGGGGGGTGGCGGACAGCCAATGCTGATGAGCTCCATATCATAATAAAACGACTGTAATGTGATTTCTAGTTTTGAGTGGTTGTCTAACTAAAGTCAATCCGCGAAATAAATTATGAAGGAATGAAATTATTACTGCTTCTGAAATGACTTAAACTACATTTCTATGTTCCTGTCACTTCGAAAAATAATCATTATGCACATACTATTAACATTGGAGTGTTATTGTGCGACAGACATCCAATTTATTTGAGCCCCAACTCTTTGCATCGTATTAGAAAACTCCTTAGTCGTTCGTAAATAGAATCTACCGTAGGCCAACCGTAATGGTAATCATGGCTAATATATTCCTTACGGTGAAAACTTTAATTACCATTGTATTAAGGAGAAAATATTGTCTGATTATATCTATGATTGTTTATTAATCCATATAGTCTAATGTAAATTATAAGAGAGATGAATTAATAAATGTTATAAAACGGACCCATTGGGTAACAGAAAGTATTCCTTTTTAAATAATCAATACATAAATTACTTTATAGTCAAAGTATTTAACACAAAATGATTAAAAGTCATTAGTGTTGATAATTAATTATAAATCTAGTTATCACATATAATTTCTGCTAGACATATTTCTTTATTTTAGTTAACTAAAAAGAATATCTATAGTTGTTTCGTTCAAAATTGTATAATTTCAACAAGTTAACTTTTAAAGTAGCCCAAAAGAACTCTGAATAACTAGTAAATCATTATTATGGGTTATATTTTGATAAATACTAAACTAATTAAGGATTAGTAAAATGAGCAAACCTAAATACTGATAGTGTAGGGACGGCCTCTCATAAACTCAGGGAAGCTCTGAAAGAGCTGAAGACATTCCATCCAATCATCTTTTGGAAGAACATTCCGAAATCTTGACTTGTAGCTTCCCGATCGGACAAATGTTAAAAACCACTGCACGTGGATAGAGTGACAGAATCATTAGTAAGAAGTCAAGATTAAGTTTTCTGACATTGATTGAACTATTTATATTAAGCGACATAAATTATTGGGGAGTTTTGTTCTCTGAGCTGGTGGGTTCGGCCGTGAAGATTTCATGCTTCCTCAAAACAACATCATCAGAAAAAACTTCGAGTAGACGGGGAGTTTCATACACATAGTTCCCTTTATTATTTTGAAAAGAGCAAGAACAAACACTCTAGCAGAATAGCATGAATTCATTTTTATTTCGTTGGTTCTCGTCAGCTGCTTACAACATGTGATGTTTAAAATGATAATTACATAATGGTTTTAAATGACTTACATGATAGGGTTTGGTTGGAATTTACAATTGAAGACATATTAGTATAGTATTGCAACGATGTAAATAAATTTAATAGACTGAATATTGTAAATATATACCTTATGTAAAAGAACATTGTGACAACAGTTCAAACGGCTAGAAACAAGTAAACATTTATAGGAATAAAATGAGTAGGTAAATGAGTTGGTAAAATAAGATTATTAATTTAAAAGATAGTTGGAATAAAACTCAATGATGTGATAAATGCAAGAAAGAGTTTAAAGAAAAAGATACAGCGAATGAATATTAGTCACCAAGGCAAGTAAAGATTAATAACTATCTCTTTCTGAACACATAAATCAGGTTTCTGGCGTCTGATAGCAACGGCTTGAGCCCATTATGTAATTATGATTTTAAATATCACATGTTGTAAGCAGCTGACGAGAACCAACAAAATAAAAATGAATTCCTGCTATTCTGCTAGAATGTTTGTTCTTGCTAGAAGTGAAGTGTTCGAATTCCTCCACAAATGACCAACAACTTGATTTATCTATTCTAAATGAAACTGTCACTAATTATTCTTTGCTTAGTTAACATGACTTTTATTTGATTAAAAAATGTGTTATTAATCCTATCTTATTTGATTACTTATTAACTACATTTTTTCACTCTCTTTGAGGTCGATAATTTTGTCTTGGACATACTGAGCTTTGCTCGTTTTATTCTTATATATCATTGGTATTTGCTCATTATGTAGCTATTTATTTCTAACTTTTTGATTGTTCACTACTTTTAACAGTCCAGAATATTCTTTGAACACGATATATACTTGTTCTTTTTTATTTAATCTTTTTAACTTTATTTCAATGTTTACTATACTGTGTTAACATGTATTCTTACATTAACTCTTAAAATAAGTTTCACTTTATATTGCCAACTCATCCCGTAATTTAAACATTGTTGACTGTGAGCAGTTGATGAGAACCTAACGACATGGCATAAATTTTTTGCTTTTTTGCTCTTGAATTTTTAACTATTTGAAGCGAAGCAGTAAATCGCTCGTTTCGATGATTATTCGCCTGTTACCAATGTGGAAATGTTAATTTGTTGAAATGGAACAACATGAGATTATGCTATTATATTCGATTGTATATTCAATAAAAGATAAAAGGGACTGGTTATTACATCCAAGTTTTGCTCTTGTCCGTTATTAAAGCACAGTCGATTGATCAACTCGTAACTTACGGCCGCAAACAACAACCAAATCAAATTCCAATTCAATTATACTAAAGTTTATTCGTAAAATAAAAATAATCAACCCAAACATATCGTTCTAATAGTAATTATAACC
The DNA here is from genome assembly GCA_946903255.1 of Schistosoma spindalis. Lineage (NCBI taxonomy): Eukaryota > Metazoa > Platyhelminthes > Trematoda > Strigeidida > Schistosomatidae > Schistosoma > Schistosoma spindalis. The sequence continues at coordinate 67,788,033 of OX336416.1, read as the reverse complement.
ATGACAAAACAAACCTTCAGCTATTGGTTTCTGGAACAAAACTTCCAAACTATCAAAACGAAAAACAATGAGATTAAAATGCCCGAAATTCAAAATACAGACAAACAACTTCAAGGGTTGAGTAAAACAAATACGTCCAAAACACAGTGAAATTATTAATATTCAATATAGCAGTTCTTAATAGTTCAAATATTTTCAGTTCACCTGTAACACTAGTTACAAACTGATATATATATATATATATATATATATATATATATATATATATATATATATATATATATATATATAATTACCAACTTAACATCAAAGGTTTCTACAGTCTTAGTAAAAATACGAGCAAAGAATAACGATCAAATCATGAGGAAAATGTTCAATCACGTTTCATTTGCACATTACAAATGTAGCATCATTATATATTTCTATGATAATATACAAACCATTTGAAAACATTAATATTGATCAATATACAGATATTGAACAGGAAATAGATACAAAGTCATGTGGTAAGTAGAGAAAAATGAAATGTGCAAACAAAAACAAATACATTTCATTTCGTAAGCTCTTCTTAATACTCGATTAGATATATATATATATATATATATATATATATATATATATATATATATAGTTGTCACAAAACAGGTATTATTTGACCAATATCTGGATACAAATAAAGTTGTAAATAAACTCGTAAATTGTGCTATTACTACTACTACTGGTACTGTTACTACGATGACAACGACCATTACAACTCACTGAGAATAATGAAAAATATTTGGAACAATCAATAGATTCAGTGTATGTTTGTAGAGGTTACTGGGCTTTTATTGAGATCTTCAGCTGATCCACTTCATGCCACAATCGAAAACCTGAAAGCTCTGGATAGCCGTTTCATCCTAGTATGAGACTCTGGAAGATAGTTGCGCAACCTTGTGGATTGGTTGAAATTAAACATTAAGACCGTTCGACACCGTTCAGTAGTCTAGAGGTTATGCATTCGCGTGAAACAAAAGGTCCTGAGTTCGATCGTGGATGCGCACGGCTAGGTAGTCCAATACTATGTTTTCAATGGTGGTCTAACATAGATCGATTCATGATCTCAATAAAAATAATAGACTACTAGCATATATATATATAATTTTAATAAAATGTAACAGTTTATCGATCTACTGATCCACAGTAAATAACTTGAAACAAATATCTGCTTATCTTAAAGGATATGATCTACGATAAAACCTTAATACTTACGAACTTGTGAACAGAAAACTGATGCATCAGTAACTATCATAAAAATAATACACTAGAACGTTAAATTATTTTAAGTGAATACACCTCAACCAAAAAACGGAAACTGTGGGACAGAATGTCCATCATCGTGACTAGACATTCATTGACATTGAGAAATTGATACATTTGCGCATCTGCGAATTCGAATACCTTACGGTCTTTTAGCAAAAACTGCTTGCAGTATACTCAACCAACCATTTTGTTAATTTTCCTAACAATTAGGAATTGAAAAGTTGTTCAATTGATAGAAAGAACAAATTGCTATACACAAATTAAAACAAACGTTGAAATAAAATATTAATTCATAGAATTACTTGACCAATGCTAATTACATCAATATGTATGTTAGTTCTATGATAACTACTTTGAATGCTATAATTACCTATTGTAATTGATTGTTTGCTTCGTCAATTCAGCAATAATTAGACAGAATGATTTAAATGTCACTCATTTAATTCAATAAACTGGGATAAATAATTTCAAATCGATGTACTGTAAGGTCGAAAGTTGATTTGAAGTAGGAATGGGAATTCTTTATGAATCTTTTTTATACAGAATTCAGCAATAAAAGCCACTTTAATTAGTGTATTATTTCTTGAAACACTGACGTTTTTCAAGTTCATTGATATCAAGAGTAAAAATTAAGCTCAATGATCAGATCTTAATTGGATTGGCGAATGAGTAACTCAGAAAAGAATACATTTTACAATAAAAGACATTTCATAGTGTTTATTTTCGTGTTAATATTTCTTATTCGGATGTCATTTTCTATCGGATTACTTAGTTTTAATCAGTAGGTCTATCTTGTATCATTGAAAATTGAATATAAGCGATATTTTTAATTAGTTGGATTTAGTCGACTTACATTTATATTAGTAAACATTCATAAAAAGTGTTTTTGAGGACGATGATACTCTGCTCTACAGCTTTAAATTTTTTGTCGTTCAATGACAGATGCTACCACTGGAATGTAAGTGAAGGTCAGTAGGACCAAGATGGTCATTGTGACTGATTAGTGAGAGAGTAATAATCAAAGTATGAGATTTTCTGCTTGAATAGTAGTAATTTTTTGACCGAATAGATTGTTATAGTACCGTATGTTATTCAATATGAAAATCAGGTGGTTTAAATATAAATGCACTTGACAGAAATCTCAGTATTGATGGAAATAAAACAATTTTCAGTATTAAATCAATTTGTGACAGAATGTTTGAATGAAATTCAAACTTGAATAAAAGTATATAGCCATTGGCAAGGGTTTGAATTATCTCGTTGTAAAATTTTGATCAGTCTTTTGTTATTACTTACTGTGAGCATTGTATCAAGATAGTCATTCTATAACAAGTTTATTAGAATAGATTACATTGTGAGTAGAAGTGGAGTTCAAGACGTGAGTATATGTATCAACCATCAATTAATATTCTATTTATTCATAACAAACTCTAAATTTCTTCTTCATAACACTTATTAAATATAATTTTACTTTTTAGCATATTAATATTTATGGTTGCTGAGTTAGACACACGTTAAAACAACCTTACAGTGAATTGATGAAAGTTTTTTCAAGTTAACTATGAGTATTAATATCACATTAGTAGAATAAGAATCTATGAAATGCTAGTTTAAAAGTCAGGGGATTCACCAAGCAACAGGAGTTTTTGATTTAAACAATAAAAAAAGTTATTGATGCTTACTGCTTTATGATTTCAAAACGAACCGAAACACAACTGTATTATATTTTTAACTGTTATAAGTCGTGTTCAATTGTGAAGCATATGATGAAAAAACTGACCCCGAATAATCATCAAGTTGTTTTTTGCCAAGGTCATTGGTTGTTTACTGAATAGTAACCAATAGCATTGATTGTCTGGTCCTATTTGCCGTTCGAATTCTATTGATCACGTTTTAGTGAAACCCTCAGTCCAAGTAGACATTTAGTTAGGGTATTTACTGTGTTCGGCTACCTATCAGGCTTATGATCTACGATGTATTTGTTTATTGTTGAAAGGTACAAACGATTAAGAAAATCTAATAAGAAATAGGAGCTACGCAAACTCGACAGATCGGAACACTAATATACAACAACTAAATCTCAGGGTTACTGGTCAAAACACGAATAAAAAATGGAAGGTGTAACTTTCAGGAAAGCTTTAATATTTTTAAAATGTATCAAACGTGTGATACAATAATTTCCTTCATGCAGTAACAACAATATCTATGGAAAAACATGACAAAATAGCTAAACAAGAGAAAAATTAACAAATCGAAGGATTTCATTGAAATCGCAAACCGGTTAGACAACGATTGGAAACCTGGAATTAATAAACGACCAACATGAATTAGTTTGATACTCCTCAACAATGCGCATCAAAAGTCGTTCATAAATTATAGCTTCACCATAAACATTCAAATTCTCCTCATTGCAAGTACTTAACATTTTATTACTTCCTACCTATTAGTCTTTTTGATTCAGCGTTAATTTGTCTGCTTTGTACTTTTTTAAATTCAACATCATAATGATAATGATAAAAATCTTAAGAATAGTAATGATTATCAGTTGTTCAAATTTTTTAGACTGAATATTGAACCAAACCAATAAACAAATACAATACAATAGCTAGTCATTAAAATTATCCAATCACACTTATTAACTTTAATAGTTTGATCATTACAGTATTGTTATCATTTTTATGATTATTAAATTACTTTAACAGAATGAATTAGAAAAAAAAACATTAATGTCAATTATCTTGCATTAACCTACACCTAAAATTATTATCAGTTCAATAGTCTGTGATACTGTAATTATTTATCATAAACTTTTTCTAAATATTTTTAGTTAGTGGGTTTAGTAAATTAGACAAAATTATCATCACTATTAACAAAAATAGCAAACATGATAGTAGCAAAAATATAACATTTAATGGTTTGTTAATTGAAGTTAAATAGAAATAAAAACTGTCTTTGGATGGGATTTTTACAAACTTCTGAATGTTCAATAAGTCTGATGTACTCAGAACTCGCGATCATTTTTCCATTCATTTAGTAGGTAAAAACTGTATATTACTAAAGACTTCATATCAAACAAAAGAAGTTATCTGAACTACCTGCTATGAACACTCTGATCCAGCGTATTTTAATACATAAGATCAAAAATAAATATCATGAAAGGTAGGGCTTAAAATGAAAGTTCCAGTGAAAATTAAGGTACGATTTACAGCATACAACTATTAGAAGAATTGGGTGATGTAATACTCACTAGCGAATCTGTAGATCTTGAGTTCAATCTCATGTATGACATCTTTTATGTGCATTGCTAAAACTTTATAAGCGAAGATGAAGCATTTGTAAACTTAGAGTTTAGTAAATTCCCAGCTACGATCAAGTGCATCAAAGT